>JAUMHL010000017.1:10623355-10648806 GCA_032362345.1 Sandelia bainsii
GAGGAGAGGAGAGGAGAGGAGAGGAGAGGAGAGGAGAGGAGAGGAGAGGAGAGTTAGTTTGGGTCACTGATGAGCAGAGTACACCGAGTTAACTGGACTTCATGATATCATGGCGTAGTGGTGGAGGAGTGCAACGTCTGAGGGTGGGGAGTGAAGGGGGTGAAAGGGGGCTAAGGGTGGGGTTAGCTGGGCATAGAGCAGTGTTCTTGAGGGAGTGCGGAAGATCCTCGGAGTGCTGGCACCTTATGGCATGGCCTGCAGTCAAACAGATGCTGTCAGCCTTGCCAGCCTTGAGCAGGGCACAGATGAGACCATTTAGAAGCAAAGGAGGGACGTGCCTTGTCTTACCGAGCAGAGCAGGACCGTGTGTGTGTGTGTGTGTGTGTGTGTGTGTGTGTGTGGACCTGTCTCTCAAAGAAGAGAGAGCGTGAGTTGCTTATTGAAGTTATGCTAATTCACACAGTTGTCTTGACTTGATTGTACATTCAGTTGGTCCAGACCATAATGCCCTGGCAGCCAGCTGCTAACAAGAAGTTATGATTTCGCAGACTTTGATTTAAAAGGTTCATGTTTAAATGTGTTTATTGTGTTAAAACTGGCCCACATTTTGGGTCATAAAACCACCTTATGACTGACACCTCCTGTACCTTCTATTCTGGAAAATAAAGCAACGTTAAGAAAACAAAATAGCAACAACAACTCCTTTAATAATTTAAAGTGGTAATCCCCTGATTTTACTACTGTAATCCATGAAGAGTAAACCAAACCACATAAATATTAAATAATAATAATAAATACATAATGTATTAATATTTAAATGGGGCGATAGAGCAAACATTGCATGATCTTCCTCAAGGTGAGCCAGAGAGATATCCACACATATGAAGATGATAAAATATTCTATTTATACAACTCACACTATTTTAAGATGTTACTGGATCGACTAAATGAATGGATAACATCATATCATGCTGCAGTTGGGTTACATAGTGTGGACACTACGTCAAATTCTCACCGCAGCCCAGCACCATTCTTGTGTTGTTGTTGCACCAGGGTTGTTGGCTACCTATGCAGCAAGATGGTGTCCCTGTCCTTAATACCGCCTACAAACCCAAAGCTCTAATTGTTTGACTGTGCTCCAGCCCTCAGTGGGCAAAACAACAGACCTTTTTGAATCACTAAACAAATAGTAGATGTGGTTTTCAGAGGTGTGGAACCAGGCTAATCTAACTATGAGCTTGGAGATACACTTAGTGAAAAACCTGTGTCACAAACTTGGGCTATGGAGTTTTAGAGAAGGGTGTCTGTTGTGAATTTTGACCATTTTTTTTAACAATACTGACCATTTCACTTTTGAGTCCCCTTGTGAGATACTGTAGAATTCTCTATACAAAGTGGCTTTTGCAATCTCATTAATCAATGACCTTTTCCTTAAATCTACTTATACAGGGTCATCTTTTCTCTCTTCTCATTCCTGTCATCATCTCATCACAAATCACACCTGCATGTCGAAAACAAGTTGACAGGTTAGAAAAAAAAACATCAGCTATATCTTAACTTGAGAATCTATGCCTCTGTTTGGGAAAACTACTGACTGTAGTGGGTGGAAGCATGAAGTAAGTACCAACTCTCTCCTCGCTGTCTATTCTCTCCTCCATCTCTATTTTTTCAAGTGTAAGTGATAATATTCTCCCTTTTTCTACCTCTCACTGGCTTGAGTGATTTGCTAAGGCGGTGTGTTCATGTGTGTGTACATGTGTGTGTATGCGTCTCACATTAGCCTTTTTCCATTAAAGCAATTTCACCGCCCATTGTATTCCTGAAGAGGACCTGGGAAGTCACTAATGGTGCCTTGCGTCCACACTTGCGCGCTCGCACACACACACGCGCCGCACAAGCACACAGCAGAACATCTCTCAGTGCGTGCTATCACCTGTCGCCTGATTGCTGTAAAACACACACATTAGCATAGAATGAGACACATTATCACTCCTGATTATGGGACGCTAAGAGGTTTCACAGAAAAAAAAGACCTCGCACCTTTTCTCCACAATGCCTGCTGCTAGTGAGATAAATGCATGTTGTCCAACATCTCTGACGCTACTGAAACAGCCTGAAGACTCTGTTGATGGATTTAATGGTCTCTTGTTGTCCATGTTCATAACTGCTCAGATTTCTCATGTCAATACTAATTTTTTTTAATTCAGACGGCATTGCGATCTGGCTGCCACCATCAAAACATGTACTTTGTATGTATCTGGCTGTTTTGAAAATGTAGTGAAAAGTGCTCATCGGGTGGTGATTTCAGTAGGTTATTACCTGTTTTAGTGGGATCAAATCTAAGTAAGAACGTAGTAGAAACACACACACATACACAGACACACTCACACAGTGCATCAGCTATGAGAGAGGTGACAGCGCATGGTCAGCAAGTAGCCTCCTCTTCCCTGTCTTGATGAGTACAGGAAGTGTCAGTCGTGTATGGCGGAGGCAACAGACACTTGTTTGGGTCAAAGGTTATTGCCCTCTGCTTTTTGCTGTGTTTTCCTAAGTCTCGGGTCGCTGATGAGGTCTGGTCACCTTTGAAAGCCCAGACTTATTTCAGTGGTGGACAGGGAACAGGAAGAAGGAGGGAAGATGCTATCAGTGATGAGCTTTAACTAGTCTTCTTTTGTGTTTCTGGTATTTTCTCACCAGTAGACTGGAAATGGGGAAAGGCTATGTCTGGATCCCTATATAGCATGGCAGGGCCACAAGGTGATGGGTGAAAGAGGCTAACATGGGTATTCCCCTTGTATTTGGGCTTAATTCATTGTATGTTATGAAAACAGTTGACTTTTAGGGTTGAAAGATGTACATTAATTTGTTGTACTTGCACTAGAATGACAATAAATCTGAATCTGAAATAGGAGATAGATTTTTTTTAAATGTTCATTTGCCACTGGATACTTCTGTCTGTGCAGCATCAAGCGACAATAAGCATTTGCTTAGCTTACCTTAGCATAAAAGACTGGATAAGGGAAAATTCTGATATTATATCTAAACTATATTTGAAATAAAAAAGAAATGTGACAATGTCAAGTGTGGTTCTATTAGGTTTTATGTGATGAAGCCAAGTCTTTATGCTCACAGCTAAAAGTTTCTAAATGTTTCTTTAAGCTTGGCACAAGCATTACATTCAGTCCACAGATTCCACTTTTTGTAATGAAATCAGAAAGAATGGCCGATAATAATAAATAATACAAAGATTTTGTATGTAAGACACACAGAGATTCTAAAAAGCAACAGAGAAACTGAAAGAGAGTGAGTTCAGATTTTCTTGGCAATTAGTTGCTTCGTTTGACCACCTGTCATTCAACACACACACATGCACACACAAACACATACACATACACACAGGTCTGTGATAATGACATAATTGTACCAGAGCACACAGTCATGCAAATAGGGAAGATGGCTTGTGTTGCTATCTGTAGGTCTCTGCCATCTATTTCCATTATTCTAATGCACTGCTACTGATGACCTGCTCTCACACAATTAACAGTCAGTGAGTGAGAGAGTGACAGAGGCTGAAGCTCTGAGAGAGAGAGAGAGAGGGAGAGAGGGAATGTGTGGTATTTGAGAAAAGTGTTTTTTCTGCCCTCATCTTTCTATCCTGATCTCTTGGCCTACTTTTCTAAAAAAAAAAAAAAAAAACTTAAAAATTAAAATTAAATGAAAAGAAAGAAAGAAAGAAAAAAAACACAACAGCTGTAACATATGGTAACTTTTCTGCTCTCATTTTTGTTTGACTTTTGTCATCTCTTCATCCATCGCTGGAGTAAGCGTTGGAGCTAGTTGAACTTGAATTCTTGAATAAAAGAATTTGAGGTGGAATTAATCCTCACTTTTCTATGTACACTTTCCATGCCATCTTCTCCATATTCTTTTTTTGTGTCTTCTCTTGCCCCCTTATTTCCTATGTGTGTCTGTGTGTTGTCTGTGATCTTGAGAGAATAGGCTGTTGATTCTGGTCTGTTCCTTGGCTCCCCGTTTCATGGTCTTGGCCCAGGTCTGATCCCTGTGATTGGATCGGGGGGCTTTTGTGGTGGCTGATGGGACAGAATTAAGCCAAGTGGCACACACTAAGCACGCTCCATGGCGGGCAGATGGATGGAAAGTGAAAGAGCTGTGATTTCTCATTGTGTCCCGCCATCTTTTGGGGTGTGTGTGATACACACATCCTCCATCCAAGAGCTCGATTGTCCAATCAGTGGCCACTGCTTCCTTGGTTCTGAGACACATCTCTCCAAGATTTCATCTCTGTATCAGACCACAACTGGGTTACAACCAAGTTAAGAATAATGCAGCTTAGTGAAGAATAATGCAAGGCAAGATATAGCTCAGTCTTTGTTTAAATCCTGTTAACACTGTGCAATAGATTTTTTCATATTGTTTTATTGAATATTATCATTTTTCCTGCTGTTTGAACTTTTTTAAAGTAAATTTGCAGCTCTGTGTGTGATACACATTTTTTTACACAGCTAATTTTAAAATATACTGTTTTTAGTAAGTAAGACTGTAGTAAGTAAAGTCACTGGATCAGTGCACTTGAAGTGGTGTCCAGCTGTTGACAATGAGCTCATACGCTCAAGAGATTTGGACAGTTAACAGATGCCTAAAATGTCTGTTTAAACATATTTCAAAACCGATTAAAAAGATATAAAAGGGTTAAATGACTGAGGCGGAAAAAGTTCCCACAGATCATTTTTAACCTCTTACCTTTAGAGCCACCCCATGTGTCCAACCCCTGCAGCTTGGCCTCAATGGGATTTACACCACAAGTGTGTGTAATAGTGTAATATTTGACCCACTGCGTTTCTGTGCATACATATGTGAGTATGTTTGGGTGAATGTGCCGATTACAGCAGATTACTTACACCCATGTAAAAACAGGAATTAGGTCCCAATAAGAACTGCTTAAAGGGCCTAAAAACCTCAAAGATAATCATTAGGCCAAGGGGAACATCACTCGTTGCATCACGCAAACACCCACTTTCACCATTACACATTAAAAGGAGTAAATACGCCTACCCCTCCTTTCTCTATCCCCTCCCGAAACTATCAAACTGAGCCTTCGGCGGCGGTGCTTAAATGCTCCTCTGATCTGGACATTAGCAAAGGGGCTTTGGAGTTTTATTTTGACGGGAGAAATTCTGTAAAGCCTGGAGTTCCAGCCAGGAAGGGTGGACAAAGTGCTCTCCATCCAGCCCATCCTCTGCCCAAGTCCGATTCAGGCAGAACCTTTTGTCTCCTCTTCGAAGAGCTGAATGAACAGGGAGAGAGAGAATAAATGAGAGACCATAGGAGATAATAGTGGCAGCATGGCGTCCTCAGTAAGGGTTGAGTGATCTACTTAGAAGGGCCATGGCAGGCCTGGCCAGCAGAAGCCAGATAGATGCCTGAGCAGGCTGGCCGAGGACCAGGCACCCCTTTAAATCTGTTACTATGGCTAATCTCTAATCTGGAGATTTACTCTATCTGGTCCCCTCTCCCTCTGTTTCTCTTTCTCTATCTCTGTTTCTACTTCTCCACGTCTATAAATGGAGCAATCTGTGAATATTTCAAAAATGCATTTATCCCCAAAATGTGTTATAAAGACTGTCTAATTCCTTGCACATCCCTCAGCTACTCCCGCCCCACCCCCGTAACCAAGCCCCAACAACACACACACAAACACTCCCAATTTTTTGCAGATGGTCACATAATGCACAATCAGCCAAACAAGACGGTTGATTTTAGGGTGAATGTTGGACTCCCTCTCTCTTGGAGGGCATCCTTGGTGGACACTGCTCGCTTGAAGCCATTAGATGTTATGTAGAGAGCCAGCACCAGTCACAACCACTGCTGAATCTCCCTTTAACTGAACCGAGTTCCAGTTCAAAGACTGAAGCGAAGACCTTGCCAGCTAGAAACAATGTAGTTGCAACACAGAAAGATTTGCAGAGTTTCATGTACATGTCAGATGACTACCTCACACACCTTGCAGCAAATAAAAAAGCATTTATTTGCACACGTTGGTATTTGATTGGTTTTCATCCTTGTTTTACTTTCCTGCCAGCAAAGGCACCTTTCCCCCTGAAGCATTCAACACATGGCAGTCTTAAAACTTGCATGATGAAGACATGATGTGTCATAATAATTAGTAGGTGGACAAAAGACCTGCTGTTTAACATGGAAATGTATGCAGTCCCCTGTGTTTTCTGTGATGGTAAATTCTAGCATTTTCTTTTATTTTTTTGTTCTTCCAAGTTCGGATCCATTCAATTCATTTTCATCGTCCTTCCATTGAGGACAGACAAATGTTCACTGAAACTAATGTGGCACAGGTCAAGAAAGGAATGGTACCACCTAATGCGCATCTTCTTCCCTGCTCTCCTCTTTGCAGTCAAAAGACAATGCTTCCCTCCTCCCTCGTTCCCGATTCCCCATACTTAGGCCCTCGCAGCAATTATGCCCAATCACAGGACCTCAATAGGAAGCAACCAGGGCTTGTTTGTGCCTCTGTGGTCATTAAGAGGGGGGTGAAGAAAGGAATTAATGACTTAATTGAGGAGGAGAGAAAAGGGGGAAATCACACAGACTCTGGGAGTGGAGGGGAGAGTATGAATGGGGCGCCTGGAACGCTCCTGGAGCAGGGGATTGTGGGATTGCTGAAGTGTGTCAAGATTTTGGTCGTCCTCCAGAGCAGATGGCGGCTTGTCGTTCGCATACCATCTATTCTCCTCTTTGTCAACCCAGAACGGCTTCTTTTGTTCCTCCCCATTGCTTTGCCGCAAAAGTTCATGAGTGGAGAGAAGAAAAAAAACAACACAAAACTGAAACACTGGTCCAGTTTGCTCCAGATCAACAGTCTCAGCGTCTCTCTCTCTCTCTCTCTCGCTCTCTCCCTCCTAAAGTTTTGACCAAATCAGAAAGGATGCTGTGTCTAAAGTGCTGGTGTGCCAGGCTTGGCACATTGCTATTCATTCCGCTCTAATGTGGCAGGGTCCCCTCACTGCCAAGCCTTCCTTCCTGCTCCACAGACTCCTGATTACTGTGGATAAACATGCAGGAGGAGAGCCCCCTCCTCTCCTCCATCCACACCAACTGAGACTTGAGAGATATGCTACCTCCAGGAAATTCTGGCTCCTCTCGCGCTCACAATTTCTCTTCCCATCCAAGATTTCAAACTGATAAAGTAATCAGGAGGAAACTGAAAAACAGCTTGCTGACTGTTTAACTCTGTCCACACCTTGAAAAGTCCCTTCTTTATTGTTGTATGAAAAATGTGAAACAAGAATGCATGTAGCACTATTAAGCCCCAGGGTCAACTGAGCTGATTATAGCAAGCTGAGGTCTCCTTTTTTTTTCTTTCATGCGTTCTGATTCCTGGAAGCATTCCTTCTGTAAACAGAAACTAAAAACACAACTGAGGCTTATATGGAAAATGGTTAGCACCTTTGCAGGGCTGAATAATTAATGTATGCTAATGCTAACGATGTATTAGTTATTCAAATGTGATCCTTTTAGACAACAGCACTGTTTACCCCCTATTACTCCCTCTGATCGTCCACTCCAAAAGGGGAGCACATAAAAAGAAGAAAGCAAAGGAAGAGAGGAGAGATGAGTGTATGTGACAGTAGCAGACACCAGCCAACACAACAAAGAAACACAGTGAGATTAGCATGACAGAGAATCTAGCGCTTCACACATTAATACACAGCATGAACTATAGCCATAACCCTCAGGGGCCCGATGCCATATGCATCTCCTCGTGTCCTCCTTCAGTCTTTCTCTTTTCACATCTTTCTGTCATTTCTTTTTGTGCATTTTCTCGCCTCTCTCCTGTTCTTTTCTGTTCTTTGCCTGTCTCATCTCCTTCTCTTTCCCACCCCTCTGCTCTTTCTCAGTAGACGTCTGAAGGGTCCTTCAGCCCAGAAGAGATTGGGACTGGTCTTACCCAGGCCAGGGGCCACTGTGTGGGGAGGGGGGGGCGGCGCAGGAGGAGAGGGAGGAGAGGAGAGCGCTCTCTGTCTGGAGGATGGAAGGATGGTTATGTGTCTGAATGTTGGGAGAAGAGGGCCTCCCATTGATAGAATAAGGACCAGGTTGGCTGTACTTGAGAACTATGCTTCTCTGTCGCAGGAGGTGAGGCTGGAGAGCCAGGTCACGCATTAGCATGTGTTTTGTTTTCAGCTCGGCTGTCCCAGAGTCTGTTACTCGGTTGTATCACTAACAGCCAGGGGGATGGAGAAAAGAGTAAAGCCACCGTCTTGTTTGCTGAGCAGTATTTACACAGCGTGTTAGGCTTATGTAAAGTATGTAAATCTTTTTAACCCACATTATAGTCCTCAGATAGGGGTTTAGTGAAGAATGTTGCTTTCCTATTGCTTTCCATAAATATACTGCATGACGTCGAAGTTCACCTGTGTTTTTGTGATTGAGAAACCTGGACCACAGTACAAAATGTAATTAATTAAAAGTAAACTGATTATTTATTATTCTCATGTACTGTGAGATCTACGACCATAAATACTTGGTTTCTGATTTCATAAGGATTATAACTTGAATCACATAAAATGAACAGTTGCAAAAGATAAATAGTTACACATGATAAAGTGCAATTAAAGGCTATTAACAGATCTTTTAGATCTCTTATATGGAGACACTTCTGCAATATGATCTACTACTTGAGAAACAATACGAAACAGAGGCTTTAACTGCATAATTTTACTCTAAACACAATAATTTTCTCCTCAGGAATGATAATTAATAGATAATTTATCAATTGTAACTGCAAAACATTCAACAGTAGAATCAATGTCTTCACTGTTTTTTTGTGTGGTTATAAATGTACACACGTCTCAAACACAAGAAGACATAGAAGAATTTGATACACTGAATGAAATATACACATGGTTAATCACAGATATGCAGCTGATAATGAGGCCCCTGGCTTATTACAATGTGGGTATTTATTTTGTTCTGTTAGCCATCATTTCTTTTGTAAAATGCAGCAGTAACTGATGAGATCCAGGACAAAGTTGGAAGGATAGTCACATTCACATCCATTACTGTTGTGGAAGAAAACTACAGCCATAGTAAGAAATGTTAATTTCTCTTTAAGGAATTATATAGTTTTGCAAAAAATGTTAATATAAATTATTCAGGTCCATGTCAATGTTCAAATACTTTCAGAATTAACTTCAACATTTGGTTCTCCGCATGTGATCTGCAATCAAAAACCTAAATATATTTGCTTGAATGAGACATGCCTCGGTGGCTGAGGTTGTGTTGAGCCGTCACAGCATCTTTTCAAGGATCTTTAAAACATATTTTCGTACCAGCTCCCACTGATGAGTCTTTCATTTGTGAGTCAGCAGTCATAAGACCGCCTGAAGCAAGCTCCTCAAGGTGATTCAGTCTGGGAATGTCTTTAAACCTCCCCAAAGCTACTCCTGCCTGCATAGAAGATCAATGCATCTGCAAAAATGCAAGCACAGTTGAGTTTTATCCCCCGTCTTCTGTTCATCAAAGTTGCACTTGAATTAGGTGCAATTAAGGTATTTCCACAATCACCATAAAACAAAAACCCCATGATAGAGGAGCCGTGGCCATTACCAATAATCACCCACTAACTTCACACACTGCCACTCAGCAGCAACAAGGTCAAAGATGTGAAGCTGACCTGTTTTTAAAAAAAACGTACATGCCAATCACGACAACAGTAAAATCCCACTAAGGGGCTGTGAAACAAAGTCATTTAAATGCTGAAAGCTATAGACCCCCTCCTCCATTTCCCCTTTTGATAATGATATCAGTAATAGAGTCTTTTGTTTGATAATGAGAGCTGCTATTTCTGATAGGGAATAATAATACATGGCTATTACAGTTTTATCTGTTGGGATTGAATGAATAACAATGCTTCGTGCAATATTCTGCATCACACTGATACACACATATTCTGTATGTCTGTAATTGTGGGGTTGATACTGAAGTGGCCGGCCACCTCAGTCAGGTAACGTGGAGGGGAAAGCAAAGGTCCTTGGAGTTATTGTTATGTGTTTAACAATGAAGTTTATTCGGAATGTTAATCATATGCTTTCGTCCGGCAGCAATGTCCTGGCTGTGTGTTTACCCTCTGATGAGACTGTTTTGATGCTAATTGTACAGTGGAGTAATAATTAAGTTAATGACATGTAGCTCTTTGCATGTCATTTAAGAGAACATGTTTGTGGTGATGGGACAGACTGACACATAATGACTTACTCAGTCCTCGCTGTTTACAAAAGTTGGAAAGGTTGGGATCACAATGCATTGTGATAATTATAGTGTAAATGTTGCAAATGGGACAGTAAGGGACACTCTGACACCAAATTTCTGAAATTCCATTTTCTTTTAAACTTTTTTGAAGTTGAATCATGACCAGTTATCTTTTTTATGCTGCAACCTGTGAGAGTGAAAAACTGAAAGAAGAAAACTCTGCAATAAACTGTCAACTTTCCGCTGCCAGCTTCAATGACTCCAGCTGCAACTGCCAAAACACTGATTCACAATCTGACAAAACTGGATGATGACAAAAAGCACATTCTTAACTCAAAACACTGTGCCGATGCTTGAGATAGAATTTCTCTCCTTTGTGGGATGGATGATAATAGGTGAAAACAAAGAAGCGGGGTGTAAAATGCTTCAGCTGAGCGTGATTACAGCTGTGGCCGTCATTAGGCAGCCTCTTTAATGTAATTGATGGAGTGGATTCTCATAGCAGACCTCAATAGACTGGGCAGGGTCTCCTCGTTTATTTGGACTCATCTGCATTTGGTCTGTGCATGTGTGTGTTTACGTGTGTATGTGCACATGCAGGCATGAGGTAGAGCCAGAGTGTGCAATAATTACAACTTCACACTCTTCAGACACTTAGAGAAAAGAGCAAAACAAAGCGCAGTAATCAGTGTGTGCATGTGTGTGTCGTTTGGTACATTCTAAGCACAATTGTACAAATGTCAGTGTCTATGCGTGTTTGTGCAACATGCTTGTGTGAATGTGTGTGCAGCTACTGAGTCACTTAAGTGTGTGTGTGTGTGTGTTTGTTTGTGTGTGTGTGTGTGTGTGTGTGTGTGTATGTGTGAGAGAGAGGGAGAGAGACTGTTTGCATTTGCTCAAGGATCCTGACCCTTCAGAAATGACACGTTTTCTCTATCTACCCCATCCTTTCCCCACACATTAGGTGCTTACAAAAGACAGAGCACTAATGCATCATCTAATTGGCCTAGGCTCCTGCCTCTGCCTCTCCCTCCATCACTCTATTAGCTCAGTAATTACCCATATGCCTCGGCGAGGCAGGCGTCCAGATAATGGCCGCCTCAAGGGCCCTTGAGCGCGGCAGAGAGGGGCCGCAGTCTGTCGCCGCGGGAACACAGCAAGCTCTCCAAACTATCCCAGCACCGCACTGGGAAAAACACAATGGGGAAGGAGTTTGGCAACTTTGTACCCCCCACCCCCCACCCCCACCCTCTCCCAAGAAAAGAAAAAAAAAGTTATGAGTTGAGGGAATGCGAGATTGGGATGGGAGATGCAAATTGGGGGCTGCTCAAATTGGATGTGGTTTATTTGGCTGATGGGCAAGTCTGTGGGTTTATGTGTGAACAAACCCCAGACTTATTTTTGCTTTTCTTTAAAGGAGGACACATCTGTCCAAATACAATACACATCTGTCCTAATACAAAACTCCAGCTCAGTATAATTATAATTGTGTCGGCATCGGACAACTGCGCACCCCACAACTAACATTCAGTGCCAATGTTTAGTGATGATGCAGGAAGTTGAGTGTCCTCTTTGTAGTGATAGTGTTTGGGGATAAGGTAGTGGGTAACTGTGTAGTGTTTCAAACTGAAACTGTGGCTGTGGTGGAGGTATGTTGTACATATCCAGATCAGAACAGATCCTCAAGTAGGAGGGCTTATAAGATGTCACTGCACAAAGAAAAAACTATCATGACAAATGATAGAAATTGCAAAAAATCTGCGTTCATGTTAGAAAGTAATTTACTAGTAATAAACGTTTGCACATATTTGACTGACCAGCGCAGTGCCTTGCTTGATGATGCTGCAAGATTTGTGACAAAATCCAAAATCCATCCATACAAAAGTACAGAGTCTTCCTTTCTGTAGATTGTTGCTGGTGTTGCTGGAGATGAGCAATTCAAATAAGAGGATATAAGAGGGAAATTAATACTAAAAGAACTAGATACCCATTGGATAATACTATGACTGGTGAATCCTTACTGCATATTAGCTAAAATTCTGAATTAATTTTTGCATAGAACAAACACTGTGGGTTTTTCATTTGTCATTCTCTCTTCTTCTCTATCTAAATCCCTCAATCTCACATTTTTTGAAAATGGAAATCATAATTCTCCAATCTTCAGTCTTCAGCCTCTTAATTGAAATCATATTATCTGCCACAGAATAGAAGCGGCCGCCCTCATCCCGTCCCCATATGACACTTCCGAAAAGAATACAACAAAGAGCTTCTTAAATAATCGCCGCTCTGTGCAGTATGTAATATGGATTACAGAGCGCTCTACCTCTTTCTCTCTTCACCTCCTACTCTTCAGCTCCCTCAATCTGGGATATGGTCTCATCTCTCCATCCTACCCAAGGCAGATTTTGTGATACTCAAGCTGACCAGGCAGTATTATCTGTTTTTAAAATCAGATAAATATATAAATAAAGCATCAAGCAGTAATGCTAATATATGCCCTAAGAGGGTCTAAGGCTTCAGATCTGTGGACTTAATCGGGGTTTGGGGAGGTATCTTCCCTTGGCCGTTCAGAGATTTGCGAGATCACTGTCAGTCCTGGGTCGGCTGAATTATCTTTGCGTATTGTGTTAATCTGTTGGCATGCAGATTGTGGTGGACTAAGGTTCAAGTGGGAAGGATTAGGGGAGATCTGAGCAAAGCTGATGCAGTCAGCCTTCTCAAAAACGGCCCATGCGTTTGGGCTCCTCTGTGGGGGTTTTTTGCACACTGACCAAAGAGACCACTGAGGCACGGTTTCTCACTCTCTGTCTGATACACACTCACACACAAAGATACACACAAATCGCCTCCATTCCACACTCTCCATTCCAGATAATTCCCCTCTTAAAATCTCCCCTCAGACCAACCACTGCGAGTGCAGGACCCAAAATGCAAAAACCAGTGGCCATGCCCACTCCACAAATCCCAAAACCTTTTAGAGCTACTTGACAGGGAGAAATCCATCTGGAGAGGATATCCACTGTCCATTACTTAGAGACTAATGTTGAGTTTTAACTCAGCACTGTTTATTTACATCATCACATCTAAATAAAGCACATTTCATGCCACAAACCCACCACAGTAATACCTTATTAAGATGCTTTTAACACAAAACCAGAACACTGACAAGGTATATAACTTTGTTAATTGTTCGTTGTCAGTTCAATAATCCAGCACTTTGTGTCAGACTCTCCATGATTATCTCTGGAGAGTGATAAAATCACTTCAGGTAAATGAGTGATTGGACTGGAGGACCGCTGAAGTACAACTTAGCAGTCCTTTAGCAGCTTCTGTTTGCTAAATGGAGCCATGGAGTTGGGAGGATGAGGAGGCTGGAGGGGTCAGAGGGGTCCATATGGACCAGCAATTGGACGACTCTCGGAGGGACGAGCAACCAATCACGTTCTCTACAAATCCTCGACCCTGAGACCCAGAGATCCGGCAGGAGAGCCAGGATTTCATTTCCACCAATCACTTGGCTTCAATGAAAGCTAATTGAACAATTGTAATCTCTCAAATCGTTTTATTTGGTTTAAGTTCTCGGTGACAGAAATAACAGTGGTGGAGGTGCACTTGTCTTTATGGAAATATAAGAAAAAAAAATATTTCTGTGGAGATCGTTGTTGAGTTGTCCAGAACAAACAGACTGCTTAGATTCTTAGAAAGACATGAGGAATAAAAACACTTCAGCTGCAGCACCAAATGGCATGAATAAAACTGGAAAAAATAGAGATCACATATTAATGTAGGAATTCATGTATGATATACCATCAGACTTAGTGTTGTTGAATTTTGCACACGGACTAATGACTCCACTAACCAAGAGACTGAAACAGAGAGCTCTGCACAGTTTAACCAACCAGACGTCTTCATTTGGGTTCCATCTCTCTTTATTAATGGTAGAATCTTCTGAGTCTTTCTGCCTGCATTGATAAGGTTAATAGGTCTATAATATGGTAATTGTCTGGTCAGGGAAAGAGGAGAAACATTTTAATTAAGGAGGCTTTTTCCCTCTCCTCACTTGGTTTATACTCCTGCCCTTAAATTATCTTCCAGATATCAAGACTTCCAGAGCATTTGTTTTGTCATCTCTCCAATTAAAACAAGCAGACGGTCAGAGAAACTCACTGCCTAATTTTGTTTTTTCTTTTTGCATTTGTGATCCATGAGCAAGCTAATAAAATTTGATTAGCAGTGGCCACAGGACTCCTTGATTGATTCTTGTCAGATATTGTTTTCCGCAAATGTAATTAGGTTCAACTCTGGATACTAATGTAGCTTCTCTTTTCATCACTGTGGCATCAGTTTGGGCTCTTCATGTTCTTTACTAAATGTTCTATAATTACCACCGATTGTCAGAGCCTCCCTTTTCTTAGAAATATTTTCTAAAGAAATCTTGTCCTAGAAGGAAAATTATTAATAAGCACAGAGGGGAAATGTGTAACAAATACTTGTAAGTCTGGCAGAGAAGTTATACAGAAAAACAAAAGCTTGATTAGCATTAATGTCAAACGGTTAAAGGAGGAGTATTCATAAAAGGAAGGATCTTATTAGCTGGAGAAAAACAGAATAAAATGTACCATTTCTCAGCTGCTTAAGCCCCAGGATTACTCAACCTTTGGTGGTGAAGAGGAACAATGTGGCTTTTAAAAACCCATTTTGGAGAGAAGCATCTGTTTGACAGTTATATGCTTCTAAGCTGTTTAATAGGTGATTGGGAGAGGTCTTTAAGATCCTCATTCAGGACTAGTGATCTGACCCACGGTGTTTGAGACATTTCAGAGTGTGTGTAGTGTGTATGGGGGGTACGAGAAGGATTTTAGTAAGTGACTGACATAAGAAAGAGAGAAAGGGACAGAGAGAGAGAATTTTAAGCCTGCTAAGCAGATCAGTGTCTTTGTGTGCGGTCAACAGAGGCACTTGAAACTTTCTGTAAGCCCCAGCTGTCTGGAGCTAATTCTTCCTTTTTATTGCTTTTGTACAGAGACGAGGAAAAGACCGAAGAAGGGTTTTTACAAAAGCTTTTTTTGTGTGCATCTACACTTGTTGAAATATTTTGCAAAAATGTTACATATTAAGGGATAATGGTCCATTAAACTGAGGGATCAAGAGAATCTGAGATGTTAAACACAAACTAATGACAAATGTTATTCATGAAACTTTGAGGTAAAATCTAAATTAACAGATAAATGTTAACTGTTTCTGACCCTTTCTGATTTCTTAAAGCATCCTGTTTGTGTTTACAGATTGATTTAAAAAAAAAAGGAAACAGTCAATAATCTGTTTTCCCAAACGATTTTTAATCACCCTTTCAAATATTTGTGCTGTTGCTTGTGTGGAGTCGTGTCCTTTAGGATTTGAGATCGCCACAAACAACAGGAGGAAAAAAAAGCCAGAAAAAAGATCAACAAACAGGCGAAGCATAGAGACAGAACAGTTTGAGGATGAACGCTGCTAATCCTGACCTCAGCTAATGCTAATGCAAATGCGTGTTTATCAAATATGTAATCGACATTAGTTAGAAAAACAAGGATCTGCCAGCACTCTGCTCTTTGTTCCGTGATTGTGGAAGAGGGAGATTAAGATGGGCTTTAGTGATGCTCAGATGGATGGAAGGAGAGAGGGATGGAGGGATGCACTTATGTTCACTGTCAAAAAAAGGAAGTGAACCTTTGCTTAGTTGAATATGCTTCTTGTTTTCAACTGAGCTGAGTCAGTGTTGGCAATTTGGGCATCTTATTATGACTTAATTTTAGTCATTATACAAAAGATATTTTTAGTCACATTCTAGTATTTTAGTTTGAAAAATGTACTAACTACACATTTTAACATTTCAGTAGTAAAAAATGAATAGATGTGTTTAATCATACTTGTCAGTAACTATACTACACAGTGCACCTGTTTTATGTGCTGTAATGTTTTAAACAAAAAAGTGGCATTTTTAATTAAATTAGTGTAAGCAGTGAAACTGTTTGTTTGCTGTTACACGTTACATGTTACATGTCCTCCCGTGTTACAAGGGAAGTGTTTGGGGAGTGTTGTCAGTAGTTGCGGGGCAGTTTTTGTGGTTAAATGTTTACAGGATGACACAGGGGCACATCTCTTGCCAGTTTATTCTTTCCCTGGGCACCCGGAGAAACAGAGGTAACCTATTTTCTTTGGCAAGGTTGAGCAGTCACACGGAGACTGTGTTTGTGTTGTTTGATTGCATTGCTCCTTTAGGCTTTCTTACCTTGCCGTCACCCTTTTTCCTTTCTCCTCTTTTATCTTCCACGCCTTCTTATTTTGTCATAGCCATCCCTTTCTCCACTTTTCTCTCTTCCTTGTCTCTATCTGTCTTTATTCCCCCGTAGCCTTCTCTTTTCCTCTCCCCCCATCCTTCTTCCCCTATGTTAACTGTCACACAGGGATAAGGGAGAGGTCTTGCAGTGCTGTGTATTTGCCTGCTTGGTTGCAGGGTTTGTTGTTAGTAAATGAGGTCATTAGAAGACACTATGACCTAACCAAAGGCATTTGTTCTGCATGCTGTATTTTTTACCCCCTTCTTCTCAGTATAAATATACACTTTTGATGGAACGACCAGGTGCTGGGATCATTAACATGTCATTATATCACCCAATAAATTAGGGTGAAAAATCCCTTTGCAAATTTCTTTCACCTCTCTAAGCATTAGATACAGGGAAGTCTTTGTCATAAATGACTTTAAATTTTTATACAGCAAGAAAGAGTAGATTAAATTCTCTTTTTTCTTGCTTACCCACTTGTTCACTTTCAGATGTTGTCTCCCACCTCATCTCCACCCTCTGCTGACCTGTCAACTTGATGTTTTGGAACATCTTGCAGCATGGTGACACCTCCAGGCAAGCCTGAGGGCCTTTGGGTCTTCTCTCTTTGTGGCACGTAGCCAGATCCCTGATGACACCTGTGAGCCTTGGCAGAGCTCCTAGTTTACAGTAGCTGTTAGCAGGCTTTTATGTCAAACAAAACACCAACACAATGTGTTCTCTCTCACTGTATCTCAACAATTCCCCATCTCCAAATGACTCTAGCCCACTTTCTCCTGCACTCATAGTGGTCGCTGCTCTTTCTGCAATCATATGCTACTGTAAACACTGCCAGTGAATCAGTCTTTTTCTCACCATGTCAACGGGTTTTAATTATCGGTGAATGTCAAGGATGTCTGCTGAGCCCACCTAATTTCTCTCAGAGCCAAACCCATTTCTTGTGTTGTGTAACATTGTCCCCCATTGTCCGAGCGCACTCATAAACATACTTCATATGCAGCATCTCTGAAGTGTATTCTATTGTTCCTCAAGTGGGGAGACGAGTGTTGCTACTCTTCAAATGGACATTGGCGCATCTCCTGAAACAATACGGTTCCCCAACACCACATCACTCACATGTGTTTAAAAACGCCAGACCTTGACCACTTACGCCTGGAAAGAAAATTACCTGAGCACAAAGCGGGAGCTCTTGTCTACATCGTAAAACACATCATAGCACTCTTGTCATTGCAAGTGGAGGGTCTATTATAAACAATTATTTTAGCCCTTCACGGACAGTTTGGTCTTTGTGATGCATTGTGTTTTTGAGCGAAGAAGTATAGGCAGTAATCAATGGAGGAGCCGTACGGTCAAGGTAAGGCTGCCGGGTGATCTAAACACATCCATACGTGGGAGGGAGAGGGAGGGCGTAGTTACTGAGATGCTGATGTTTGACGTATTGTATGCTAAAGCCTGTTTACACCACAGACACAGAACACACTCTTTTCTAGGCTTGTCTGTTAAAATCATAAAACAGGAAACATATTGTAGGTCCCTGCATCAGTTTATCCACTGTTTAACAGCACCTGAGAGTCCAGTCCTCTATTGAGACACAGAGTTCTTCACCTCCATTCATTTTGTATTTAAGGACACTTCATCTCATTTCTTCTGACTTTAGGAAAATTCTCACACATACTCCTGTGTTCACCTGGCCATGTGTATTTATTGTCCCCACTGCGGTACAGCAATTTCTTCAGAGATCCTGCTGTATGCATCACCATTACAATGTGTGTAGCTGTTGCATAGTGCGTACACATTAATGCAATAAGAAATTAATTAATTGCTTTGTTGCAAAATGTGGAATACACAAGAAAAATATTAAGCTTCAAAATGAAAACTCCTGAAGTACAATGCCACGCTTAAGTATCCAAAAACAGTAAAAAATGTGGAGATATAAAAGGTCACACACTTCCAACTATCCTATGCTTATGCAATTGAATCCAAACTATCTGCAGTATTGCTAATATTCATTTGTTAAAAGTTGATATTTGTTTATCGTGTTGCCTTAGTTGTTTACATTTTAAAAAGATTCAAATTGTCAATGTTATAATACACAAAATAAGAGGTCATTTCAGTGGCAATGGGAAAAACATGCGCCAAAATGCATTAGCCTATTAGGATGCTCAGAGAACAAGAGATATTTATTTATTTATATCAGTTCTCAATTATGTAAATACATAAAAAATAATATACCTCCATGCCAGTACAGTTTGGAGGTAGATCAGCCATGACTATCAGGAAGGGTGCATAAGGGCATGATAAAAATATGGAAAGAGAAAGAAGGAGATAAAAAGTGAGAAAGAGAGGTGTGAGACGTGTGGGTGGACACTGGGCATGGTGGCAATAGGCACAGGAGCTTAATGAGAGGTGAGCCAGAGGAGAAACAGAGCAAGGACAGACAGAGAGAAGGTAGCAGAGAGAGGGAGAGGTGAGAAGGAGGGAGTGAGTGATAGATGGTGCAGCGGGAGAGGGGAATAGAGGAGGAGGGGGAGGATGGGACTTTGGAAAACAGAAGCAGTAAACAAAAAGCCAAGAATAGAGTCCAGGTGTGAAAAGTGAAGAAACAGGTGAGGGAGACAGGGATAGAGAGGACGGGATAGAGGAGAACCATGAAGGAAGCTTGAGGGAGCATCAGCAGTTGTTGTCCTCAGTTTAGTGATTAGTGAAGCGCAGTGACACTCGTGGGGTTAGCTGGTGAACTCCTGTAGCTAGTGAACTAATAGTTAAGCATTGTGTGAGCATTGTTGTGCTAGTCTGTCACAAAACATCCCATATAATCTATCTGGGGACCTGTACTCCCCACTGGCAGTTCTGTTTTTAGGTCTGTACATCATTTTATCCAAATTAGAGATAATGAGAGAGAAAAAAGTTCCACCACCTAACAACTTTCTTATTGTCAGTCAGCATGTTCATTAGCTCTGTCTCTAGCAGGATATTAGAGTACCATACTGTACACACTATACTATACAACAACACAGGAGGAATAAGTAAAATGGCATTGCTAGTAAGACAAAAAGTCAGTGGGATTTTTTGGCATTTGCTTTTGGATTATGCAAAAAATAAGCTTTGTAAGAAACAAACTGTTTCTGTAGGTAAACATTTGTTTACCTGCAGACCTTATTTCAGGCATCTAACCAAAAACCCATTTAAGAACCCCACTGATGCTGAAACAAGGGAACCAGAAGTGCTAAAATGGTAACTTTTTCCTGTGTGTTAGGGCTTGCTGCTACGTACAATGCTCTATATTTTCCTCTGTTTTGGATTCTGCAGGTTTCTGTTCACTCAGTTCCACACTATCAAGACGACTTTGCTCAGTGACAGTGGTGAAGTCACAAAAACGGGTTTTAACTGCAAAAATTTAATTCAGACAGGCCTTAGCACTACGGCAACCCAACTGGAAAACTTTTTTCCTAAAATATTCAAACTAATAAAGACTTTGAATAATGCTAACAACATTAACACAGATTGTGGGAGACATGAAAACATAGAACAAACAGACAGGCAGAGAAAATTAGCCAAAAATGTATGAGTGTTTCTAAACAATGAAACCATTTGAAACAAAGGAAACTGAGAAACGGACAAACAGAAACTTGGCTGTGTCCCAACCTGTGAAGGAGTTTGGGACAGGACCATTTCCCCCCTCTATCCTCTTTCATCCTCCCCCTATAAAGGTGATGTATGGCCAGAGGATGGATGTGCCCTTGTCAGAGCCTGTGGCTAAAAATGCTGATGGATGGAGGGATGGAGAGGAGAAGGCAAAGAAGGAGAAGGAATGCAGGTGATGGGGAGATGACAATGATGAAGTATGGGTGCGCCACACTGCCACATCTCAGACAGCTGTTAAGCGGCGGGGGCTAACACTGTAAGTGTGTGTGTGTGTCTGAGGGGGAATTTGATGCTCTCACTTGTAGGGGACAGAGTGTACATATGTGCTCTGAGCTACTGCAAGATAGGTGAAAGATTATTTGCATTTATATTTATAGAAAGACTGAAAATAAAAAAGGCAAAGAAAATCTACACCGAATGTAGTCTCTATTTTTTTTGTCTAAACTGCTGGCATGGTGCAAGAGATGGGCAACATTTCCTCTCATTCTGTATCTCATGTTCTTTAAGGCCTGGCTGCAGCCTCCAGGCAAGCCTCAGGCTCCAAGGCCTCCCTCGGTGTGGCAGGATACCAGATCGGACTCAGACACACACAGTTGTGACCCAGGGGCCTTCTTTCTATCCGGAGAATGACACTCAAACTCCCCAGAGCCATATTTAAGTGCAACAGTAAGTGATTATATGTGTGTGTATAAATTGTATCTGTTTGTGTGTGTGACTTTTAGCCCGCACCCAGAAGGTATCCAAGGGGCTCTTTCAAATTAGAAACGGGAAGGGGATTAGCTGATTCCCCTCAGAAAGGATGGGTTTCCGAGCAAGGACTCTGGGAATATTGGGAATATCTATCACTGTGGAGCACGGCAGAACATCAAGCAGCAGTCATAAATCACACAGCTTGTCCTGCTGATCATTCATTGGCCACAGGTTACCCTGTCTGAGTTTTACTGAACAACAAATCAAGAGTTGAATATAAAAGAATGATCAAGACTATAATAGAATAAACTGATGTGATGATTAAGTAACAAATGGATCTATTATCTCAACTGCCCATGAATAAGTCCACAAATCCCTATCAATTCTAGAGATGTTGTTCTGTAATAAGGGAAAGTATCAGGATTTTGGTTTTAGTCGTTCCCTAATAGCTAACAAAGAGATCTGATGTCTGTATTTACTTTTGGCCTGACATGGACACAAGTGTTTGAAATGTTTTATGTAGCCTAAAAATTATTATTATTATTATTTAAAAAGCTTTAGGACATTGTTACTGCTTGTTATACACAGTTTTGGTGGAGTCTATAGCTGTTTTCAGACATGCACTGGAACCCTGGACTTATTTAGACATTACCCAGAGCAGCTGTATGTGAGAACACAAATGTCCAAAATGGTTGGACTGGACAAACAGACTTCAGACAACTGCGCTGTAAACAAAACACTGCTAT
Organism: Sandelia bainsii; assembly: GCA_032362345.1. Classification (NCBI taxonomy): domain Eukaryota; kingdom Metazoa; phylum Chordata; class Actinopteri; order Anabantiformes; family Anabantidae; genus Sandelia; species Sandelia bainsii. Next base: position 10,645,044 of record JAUMHL010000017.1, read on the forward strand.
TTCCGTAGCCCCTTTGTATCACGTCATGACTCCTGCACACTGTAGCTGCCACCACATGGAGGAGTTCATACGAGAAAACGACTGAGACACTGATGACTGAAGGCAGAAAATCGAAGTCTTAGTAGCTTTTTCTAGAACTTATACCTACATCTTGTGCCCTCTTAGTGCATGGAGTTTGCTCATTTGTCTGAGAGACAGCTCAGCTGTCATTAAGACTTTATTTTTTTCATGTTCAGTTATTGTTGGAAGAAAACAAGGTTCTAGTTTCACAAGTTATTTGCACTAAAGTGCTTTTCACTAGTGTTATAATGAAATAAAATAAGTGGCAAGCACAACACGCATCTGATAAGCAGCACTGTTGATGACATTCCCACAGGGCATAGTAGGAGTTAAAGAGGGTGAGAAAGGAAACACTGGGGGTCTGAATTAAAAAATAAAATAAGAGGAAATAGAGGAAAGATGGGACGACGTAGAAGAAGGGAGGGGTGTGGAAAAGGGGGAAATGGGGCAAATTTAATTGAGGACTGGAAGAGCAGCAGATTTAGTGAGGGGTATGTTGAAAAAAGGAGGGGCGAGGGAGAGGTCTGGCTTGGGACAGTGAACTGGAAGTGTGTGGGAGTGTGTGTATGTGTGTGAACATAATGCACTTGTGACACAGAGCAGTATTGACAAGCAGGGCTGATGCCCCTGAGAAAACCTTCAGAATTCAATCTCATTGATTCCCACAGAGGAGTGGAGGACGCTGCCTCTGGTCCATACCCTGAGTCATTACACACACACACACACACACACACACAGATATACAGTACAGTAGTGAGGCACATTACTTAAATTCATGCAATGAGAAAATCAAATGGGAATCAAGTTGAAAAAAAAGTTTTTTTTTCAAAATAGATTAAAATAGCATTTTACAGACATTAAAGATTAAATAAAAACTTAATCACTGTTTTTCAACCATTCACAAAACCATCCTTGAATCTCTAAGAGTGTTTTCATGCTGAGCACTAATTCATTTCTACAGCTCCCACACTTAGGACTTCATCACACTGTTAATACTTTTCCCTTTGAGTAAGTATGATGTGAGAATGAACACATCCACACTACTAATACGTTACATGCATATGTTGACTTCATATGCATGGGAGACATAATTGAAAAGGAGGAAGAGATTGTGGTGGGTGTTGAAGGGTGTTTTTGGTGGTATTGTTGGGGGTGGGGGGTGGATGGATGGCACAGAGTCCATGTGTTGTATGACCTTGGTCACTGCTGAGGGGACCTAGTTTCTTGCCAAGCCAATCAATAAGCTAAACAGGCGGAGGATGGCTATTTGGAGCATGGGAAGCCAAACTCAAATACTGATAGGTTATCTGTCTGTCCCAGCACCACTTCTGTGCAAATATTGGACCAGCACATTTTTCACGGTGACTTGCATTTGGAAAAAAAAAAGAAAGGGAGTCAGAGAAAAGCGAGAGGGGGAGTTGAGAACAGCCATGGTTGAGTGGATATGTTGCAGAGGGCAAAATCCCCCTCCTCCCTCAGACCCCCTCTTCTTACCCCCCTAAACCTTTAACCAACAAGTGCATCACTCTTGCGCAGTCTATCTATCTTTCTCTCTCAGTGAACACAGTTGCATGCACAAAAAGCAAACACGTCAAAGTGATTTAACAGTAATTAACTTATTTTATTAATAGTTCCATCTTCTCTCTTATACTCACAGGGTTTTGTAACTTATTTTGCACTGAATCATCATTATCTTAAGCACTTTATAAAGGATTTATAAGTTCCAACTAAAGGCCAAATAAGTTATTAGCAATTAATAAGAACATCTTGAGAGTTGCCAAACAACAGAAACATCTCTAAATGGTCCACAGTGGTGTATATCCTCCTTCAGCAAGAACAGCATGACTTAAAAATGTAAATATGTCATCAATAAAGTGTTCTTAAAACAGTGTTACATTGTAGATGCTAATAAGTTGGAAATAATGGGATTGCAGGAGGTTTTAGTTACCCTTTTTGCCAGATAATCAGGCAGAATTTCTATTTGTTTCTATGTATCTGAATCACAAAAAACTGGATATGTACAGTGCTGTGAAAAATATTTTCCTCCTTTCTTTTTTTCTTTTTTTTGCATATTTGTTACACTTTAATGACTCAGATCATCAAACAAATTTCATATTACACAAACATAACCCGAGTAAATACAAAATGCAGTTTTTAAATTATGATTTTTTTATTAATGACTGTTCATACCTGCCTCGCCCTATGTGAAAAAACATTGTGATTAACTACATTTATTGGAAAGCTGAGTTCAATTTCACTTGCCACACCCAGGCCTGATTACTGCCAGAACTGTTGAATCAAGAAATCACTTAAATAGAAGCTGTCTGACAAAGTGAAGCACGATGAGAGAGCTCAAAAAGCAACACATCATGCTGTAATCTAAAGAAAAAAAAGAGAAACAAAGTAATTGACATAAATTTGTCTAAGTGGGTTACAAAGCCATTTTTAAGGTTTTGGGACTCCAGCGAACCACGGTGAGAGCCATTATCCACTAATGGAGAAAACTTATAACAGTGGTGAATCTTCCAAGGAGTGGCCGGACTACCAAAATCACTCCAGGAGTACAACAATGACTCATCCAGGAGCTCATAAAAGAACCTAGAACAACACCTAAAGAACTGCAGGCCTCACTTGCCTCAGTTAAGGTCAGTGTTCATGATTCAACAATAAGAGACTGGGCAAAAATGGCACTGCTGACCAAAAAGAACATAAAGGCTCGTCTCACATTTTCTAAAAAAAACATCTTGACTATCCCCAAGGCTCTTGGGCAAATATTCTGTGGACTGACAAAAGTTTAACTTTTTGGAAGGCGTGTGTCCTGTTATATCTGGCGTAAAACTAACACAGCATTTCATAAATAGAACATCCTACTAGTCAAGCATGGTGGTGGTAGTGTGTTGGTCTGGGGCTGCTTTGCTTCTGCAGGACCTGGACAACTTGTCATCAAATGACAAATGTGCAAAAAATAAAAAAAAATCAGGAAGGGGGCAAACAATTTTTCATAGCAGTGTATGTGATGATTCAGAGATCTGGAAACAGGCTTTTCCCCAGCATGGATTCCCAAAAGTATTTGTGGTCTGTAATTGCATTGGCACATAAATTATTACCCACTACTAAAACCAAAACCAACTATTGTGTCTTTATGCACTATATCTATATGTTTTTTTTTACTATTATGTCCATGTTCATTCATTAAGTGGTTGCAGGTGTAACATGAGAGCCAGATGTTTCTGCTGTACAAATTCTCATAAGGGCAATTAAAGCTTTTGCCTATAGTTTTCACTTCACTTGTCTTTGTGTGTGATTGTTCGACCCTGAGGAACTTGTGGTTGATGCACATTGATCTTGTTTTTAATATTGTAACTATAATACTAAATGGCCTTTACACTTTTACACTTTAGTGAGTCTTGGATTTTATGGGGGATCTTTCTTTTTCAAGGAAAAATGTAAATTAATTTAAAGTTAGCACTAGAAGAAAAATGTAGATAGATTAGTTAAATAACCCATATTATGCAAAATGCACTTTTTGGTAATTTATATATGTTTATATGAATCTCCAGTGTATGTAGACACACACCCAGCAAGACAGAAGTGCACTCACTCATTTGTTTACATTTTCTTGTTTTACAATAATAATAATAATGAATACTTTATTGATCCCCTTGGGGAAATTGTTGTTTGGACAGCTGCTAGACCTGTGTCA
>JAUMHL010000017.1:10648906-10677646 GCA_032362345.1 Sandelia bainsii
GGTGTCTTGTCCAAGGACACCTTGACATGTAGCTTGCTGGGACTGAGAATCGAACCGCTAACCCTTGGGTTGGGAGACGACTGCGCTACCCACTGAGCTATCATGCCGCCCAAAGAGAGGAAATAATGTGGAAATAATTTCTTGAATGGCAGCAGATTCACTCTGAAAACAGCAAAACGGTGGCAGCAAGCGCAAAACACGGACAGTTGGATGGACACAGAAGTCTCTCAGAACTTACAGAAGCAGCCAAACTAATATGTCTGTGTGTGTGTCTATGTCTGTCTTGTTGTCATCCTGCAGCTTACTCTAGTGTGGTTTCCCAAACAGTACTAACTTCTCAATTGAAGTGATTGTTACACTGGGAATGTTACAGAGTGTACAAGGTCTGACTTCATCACAACACAAGTGCTGCTCAACATATAAATAAATATTCTGTTAAATTTATTCCTCTCTTTTAATCTGAAAATGAATGATCGTCTTTGCACTGAATGTTGCTGCACACTGGAGTAAATAGCAACAGTTTTCAGATCATAGGTGTAACGACAGTATCCAGGATGACTTAGAATTTATAATATTACATAAAATAATAACTTGTATATTACCGTACCTGTGGTAATTCTAGTCAGCAAAACCTCTCTGGATTGTGGACAAAGAAATTATATGTTTGTACGGTATAAAAATGCTGTGTTATGTTAGATAAGCTATATACATGTTGCCAGGGTAGTCTAAAAATATCTAAGGAACGTAATTTATTATTTTACCACTTACTCTAAGTAACTGCAACAAGTTTATAACCCAGCATCATGTATTGTTCACCAGCTTGGGCTGAAACCACTTATTCTAAGTGATAAAATTTAACAACAAATGTTTATTCATTGTTTTGCTATATTAGTTAAACTACTATATGGCTGGTTGAACAGAATTGCTTCCATTAAATACAAAAACGACCTGATAGCATGGGGCAATAAAACGTTTACAAACTAGTGAAACACGTCTTGCTGCATTTAGAAACTCAGCACTTCGCACAGCCTTCGTCTGATTTTGATTCAGGATCAAATAAGTGGGGTTGCACTCCTATTGCAGAAGCCCTGGCCATAGTCACCTCTTGTACAACCGCGTTTTCCGTCTTCACACAAGATTTCCTGGTGACCATAGAAACCAAAGGAATGCCGGATGGGATGTGCACATATGTCACAGATGCTTACGCAAAGTGGCGTGGGGCCCCGTAGCTAATTTGCATTTAAAGCTATAGACACCAAAATAGGTAATTTTTTATGACTGGTCATCTAAAACATGATCTGACTATTATTTCTACTGGAAACTGAAACACATTGAGGAGGCACCTGAGGCTTATTTAAATGTGTCAAAAAAGGGGGAAATAAAGGGCACTTTAGAGAGTGAAAAGGCAAGTTTGCATGTGTGTGAAAGTGAGAGCGTGTCTGCATAAGACAGAGACAATGGTGTATCTCTAAGTGATCTGTAGATGACAGCAGCTGGATCTGATCAATAATGGATGAATGACACATGCCACCGTATCCCAACCACTCTGGAGAGACACCAGACAGTCCAATGTGTGTGTGCGCGCGCAAAAAATACAAATGCGTGAAAGCACCAGTGAGACCCCTTCGAGACAAGTCAAAGCAGAGACAAAGAGAGAAAAAGTAAAGGAGAAATAGATAAATAGACATGGGGGGGGGGAGTGTGCTGTGCTTTTCCCATCAGGTGTAGGATTCAAAGCCAACTCGTGTTGGTACGGTGGAGACTGGAGCAATGACTTCAAGAGCAGCGCACAGCAAAACCACATTAATTATTAGAGAGGAGCGATCAAAGCACAACTGTGACATGAAATAAATGAATTAAAGCTGGAAAAAAATATTGCCATCTGGACGAAGGGTTTCACATCCCAGAAATAACTCGCTCAGATGCTTTCCTTTGTATTTTAGTGTGTGTGTTTCTGTTTTTCAAACAAATTGTTATACAGTATGTAGGCTAGGCTGAACGAGACTTAACAATTGCTTGAATTTGTTTGTCACGTTTTCTGCCTCTTGGCTTTATGGTTAAATTAAATTTGTGTGGTTTGAGTTATCAACAGTTGCTCTTCAAAGAAGGGTGTGTGTAATCTTATTTATTCAACGTTTACACAGACATAAAGTGGCCTCCAAAAGTATTGGATTAAAAGTTGTCACACTTAAATTATTCAGATCATCAAACAAATTTTAATGTTACACAAAGATAACCTGTGTAAATACTAAAATAATACAGTTTTTAAATGATGTTTTTATTTATTAAGAGATAAACGATGTCCAAACCTGCCTGTTTTGGGGGGTTTCTCTGTTCAGTGTCTTAAGTTCTCCAACTAGCCCCATTAAATCTTCACCTTATGCTAAGCTAGTAGCCATCTACTTAACTTAGTGGTATCTACATCTCATCTAACACTTTTAAAGTCAACAAATGAGGGTATAAACTATTTGTTTAAATCATGTAACTCTGACACTAACACCTTGAAGTGCCAGTGCATGAGGAGGTTCAGTGACATGTAATTACAGATTGTGTGTGTTTGGTAACAGTGATGGCCCCTTTTTCTGTCTGTCTGCATCTCTGGCCGGCTAAACTGGTGTGATGTTGTCTTCCTGTTTCAGCTCCTCCACTTGGGTCTGGCTCGTGTCCCTCGTCTCGCTCTTTCCAACTATCTCACTCTCTTCCTATCTCGCTTTCTCTCTTTTCACTCCCTCTCTTTCCATTTCTCTCTTTCTCTCACTGACACTGGGCACTGCTCCCCTCCCTGACCATCTGGGCCTCTCTTCCATGATGTGTGTGTGTGCATGTGTGTGTGTGTGTTTGTGCACACGTGCACTCGCAGACAGGCGTGTGTGAGTTAGAGTTTGAGACCAGTTTCTTCTCAAGAGGGCATATATGTGTATGTCTTTGTTTGTGTTTGGGTAGATGTGTGTGAACTGTTTGTGTGTGTGTGTGTGTGTCAGGAGAAGGATCTCCTTCGCCAGGTGGACAGCTGCTACTTAGTAGCCTTACACCCCAGCCAGCAAAGTCAGGGAGAGAGAAAGCTGGCAGACTTAACCCTTTATTCTCCAAAAATACTGCTGAACATGGACATGTGTGTATCATTAACATTATGCCTGCAGATGTGTCTTGTCATTATTACTTTACTCACTAAAACACAGCAGTGCGTTGATACCTAGTTTACAGACATGCAAACAAACAAATGTTATATATTATACATGTGTGTATGTGTCATTGCAATGTGTATATGTACACTGTACAATATATGATCTGAGAAGGTGTGTGTTATCAGTGTGGTGGATCATATACTATGAAAATGTTTAGCGCTTGTTCTCTGAGGGAGACATATTCTTACAAGACGGACACATGAATTTTCTATTCCAACACATTCTCATCCCACAACATCAAATACTGACGCTTTGTAAGTTCTAATACTGCTGCGTGTTGGACCTGTCATCATGACAGCTGGTTACATTTGTGGAAAAGTCCCAGTTTATTATGCAGAAAGGCAACTGGGTTAGTGTTCATTCAGAATTAAATACAAAATACAGTACATAAAGTTAAAAGATAAAAAGTACTTAAGTACTCATTCCGAATAGTTACAAGTACTTTCTGGTTGACAGAAAAGGTAAAAAGGACAGAAATAAAATGATCTTTAAATTTATTGTAGTTGTATTGTAGTTTTTTTTTATGTTACATAATAAACCATAATTACTGCTTTGTGGTTTTACACCGCTGCCTATTGAAAGCCAAAGAGGTCTTAATGAGTCTCCTTTTCCTTTCTGTTTGGTGTTTCATACCTGTTTTATTCTTGTTTAATGTGGCTAGACCACATTTTGTAAATTGCACATTTATGACTGCTGCTCCATGCGCCACCACAGAGCATGCTGGGATGGCGATGCCGACTGACGTTTACATCCTAGTGTGCGCATATGAACGCCGTCCTGCATGGCAACAGGAAGGCATTCACATACACTGCATGCTGGGACACCACTGCTGACTGATGTTTATTACCTTGTGTGTGCATATAGGAAGGCATTCAAATACACTGGTGAAGAAGTCAGCAGTGCCATCCCAAGCAAACACTCTGGCACACGTGTGGTGACGCATGGTATGGTGTTCATAAACGGCAAGTCACAGCATTTCTTGGCTTTCTATAGCCGCCAGACAGTTAAGTTGCAGTTTACATGCTTGTCCAGGCTCATGTTCTAATCAACTCACCCATGAGTCCGTGGAAGTTTGTGCCAGATGTGAGATATCGCGTTCACGAGAATGGGATGTATATCCAGACAGACAACAACCCAATAACATAATGCCACTGGCTGTTGCTGGTACAGAGGCATAATATGTGTGTGTCTATTCTTTTATTGTGCCTTATTGTTTTACTCTCTTTACTGAATTTCCCCCTTGGGGATCAATAAATCTTATCTTATATTATTTTATAATCATGCATGCATAAAAAAATGAGTGGTCTAGTATTGTACTTCAACGAGACACACAATCCACAATAAATGTTGCAGCACAAATGATGTATGCTATCTTAAAGTAATGTAAAGTAACATATACACCATCATCATCATGTGTCACTGTTTCTGTGTGTATGAACAGTATGTTATGTACCATCTACATCTGTGTTTGTTAGCCTGGCAGTGAGATTTAATACTCTTATCTGTCCCTGTGGTCCTGTCTTTGTCTGGTCCTTAAATGGAGGTTTAGTCTCAGCAGCACAGGCCTGGCAGGATGAGCTTACTCAAACCATTAGAGTCCTGAGCCCTGAGGAGCATCTCACCACCTCCTACTGAGATCTGCTTTAAGACACGGTGGCAGTGGCAAACACTCAAACCTCAGGATTAGATCGGCTTTCAACGACTTAGCAGTGTCCCTCTCGCTTTCTCTGCTCTCTCTCAGACTTTTATCTGTCTGCTGGACAAAAAGCACTTTCTTTAGAAGCCTTTAAAGCAGTCTTAATGTAAAAGTAAGCAAGCAAAAGAGTGTCAGTAGCACTGGACTTAATCACACAACAGTGAGGGATTAATAATGGGAAGGACATCCAATGTATTTCAAAATATTTGCATAAACCTTTAAACTGCTTAGTACAAAAACCTGGTTAGATATTTTAGGACATGCATTGGACAACTTAAATAGTAAAGTAATGACCTCCATGTGCCCCAACAACTACTCCCATGTCCTTGAATCTACAAAATTCCCACTACCCAAAAATTTGGACCTTGTTTATGGGCATCACACAGTGAGTCCCCCTCAGGGTGATCCTTCATCCTGGTTTTCCATGGGCTCTGTCCTTAATTGATTTCACATGCGACAATTGTGGATTGTTTTTCCAAAATGTTCCTCAATAGCCAGTGTGCAAATGACGAGCAGTGACAATGCCTGTTTTGTCCCTGGCCTCTTTTCTTGGCTGCCTGTGTCTCAGTGTTCTTGCTTTGATAAGCAGTATCAGAACACATTCTTCCTTGCCCCCAGAGGATGATGGGTATTAGTCTTTGGTGAAGAGTCTGGAGTCCACTTCCTCCACAGCCTTCATCCAAGGGAGACATGCATATCAAAATACTTCCCCTCAGTCCGGCTGATGCGCTATGTTAAAAGATTAGAAACAGTGACTTAATTTGAAGGGAGAGCTTTGGAAACATCAAGACGAGGCTATCATCCCCTGTGTTTAGTTTGTAGGAAGTGGATAGAGATATCCTCCATTGTAAATCTTTCACTGTGACATTTGTTCAAAAACAGGGAGAGGGAGAAAGAAAGAAATAGGACATATTCTAAAGCCTTTCTGTGTTGTAGGAATTAAACAAACGCAAAAAAGGGATAAAATCGGCTTAGACTGTTGAGACAAGTACATCTAAGAGAATGCACAAAAGGAGGGGTGTAAACGGCGGATTCTTCCCAGCTAAAAACTTATCAAGCACAGGCTTTGTGCTCAATCCATTTAAGTGAGTCCCTAACACGCCCCTATTGTATGCCTTTAATGGTCGAAAAGTGACTTGTGCAGGGCTATCGCCTCTTCATGGGGATTACAGCTAAGTGCTTAAGTTGTAGTGAAACCCGGATTTACTGATGGCAAAGAGAAGAGGGTGAGGGAGGGAGGGCAGAAAAAGGACCCTTACCAAGGATTTGTGTCAGGATCGCACTCTATGGCACAGTCGAGAGAGGACAACTGGTGTTCTCATGCGAGTCAGCACACAGACACAGACACACACACGTTACAATGTTTTTGCACGACATCCTTTTCTCTGCGTGCCTGTATTTTCCTTGTGATCCCTTTCTGTATGTCCCTTTCTCTCACCCTCCCGCCCCCTGCTTCCTCTCACTCTCATGCCCTGTTTTAATTAATTTCTAGCTGTGCTGCCGTATGAGACTTGGCCCTAGAAGTGTCTGCTCCTGCATTTTTAGTCCTTATCCCCTGTGGCAGCCAAAAAATGACTCTATGTTTCTTACATTTCAAGAAGGAGAGGTAAACAAGGGCAGTGAGAAAAAAAAGACAGAGAAACTGTACACAATAATGAGGTTAAATTATGTATAAAGGAACTCAGTGTAAAGAATATTTTTAGTTTACCAAATCTTGTGCAACTATTCAACTGATTCCCATCAACTGTTCAGAAAGTTTGCAAGCAGCTTTGTGTCCTGTTATTAATTTTAGAGACGCTCTAAAGTCCAGTCCAGTTGGCTACCATACTTCAGTAAAGTTGAGTAACTTGTGTAGGGTGATGTATGTTTGTTGTCTGGCCATGTCTAAAGGTAAAAATGATTGTTTGATATATTGATTCTTTCCTCAAAGGTATTTGCATTGTTGTTCTTGGTTTGACACACTGAAAGTTATAGAAGTAATTGTGTGCAAGATTTGAAAAAAGATCTAAGCAACTTACTTGAAAAGAACTAGTTCACATGACTTGTCTGACCTTGTTTATTACTCTTTTAAATAACCACACTTGCACCAGCAAGGTTTTCAAATATTATACCACCATCCAATAAGCACCTCTGTTGGAACAGACTGACTTCTTAAGACAGCCTGACTTTTAAGTTGCTACTGTGGGTCCAGTTTCAAAATTGTTGGTCCTACAAATCCCATAATGGCCATCATGTCTTTTAAAATGTGGAGGCTCCAAGTATTTGAAACTTGAGAAATAGTTTTTGACTCCTAGCATCACTGAAAACTTGAAGAATTGTTTTCAAGATGTACATAAAGTTTACTCTGATACGTAAAATCTTTGGAGTGCCCCTTTAAATAAATTAAATATCCTCATTTATTCAGTGTTGGAGGACAGTGTTGTGTGTTTTCAACACAGGAAGCTGATGCTTGTCATCTACTTGTGCCAATAGCAGAGCCACGAGTGATATGATACACGTTCATTTCAAAAGGAAGAGATCATGATGACACAGATGATAGACGAGTGTGCAAGTGTCAGAGAGAGAACACTTGTTCTTCTTGAGCATTGTGTGTTTGTGTGTCTGTTCCCTGAGCTAACAAGCTGTATGAAGGTAAACTCAGGAGCACCTGCCCCTATTGTCATGCTCTCACCCACCCACACTCACACACCTTTCCCTTGAGCACACAACACCCAATACTGAGTAAAGATGAAGAAAGGGGCCAAGCCCTGCATGAGGCAAAGGCCGCCTATTCAAAAAAGACAGTAAACGCTCTGTCTTTTCTCTCACTAAGCCTTGATATGTTCCTCAAAGCCACTGAGGCCTATTGTGTATCTCTACCTTTGTTGTCTTGTATTTAAGCAGGCTGATGATTATAATGATGCTGATGATGGTGGTAATGATGACAGCGATGGCAGTGGCTTAAGGAGAAGCAGCTGCCGAGGGGTTGAGAGAGGCACAGACAATCGGCTTGTTTACTCAAGAAAAGGTACACTTTGGAGGTTCAAAGTGACGGCTGCTGAATGGCAACTGACTTGCATGTGTGTGTGTGTGTATGCAGCAGGAATGCCTCAGGTATATCTCACACAGTCTGCAATTACTGCTTCAGGTTCCTGCTTGATTTAACTTCACCTTCCTGCTTGTTTAGTTTGGGTGTTTATGCAGATTGTATTATCACAATAATGCTCTGTGACATAAAATTCCATAAGTAAACAAGACAAAGTGGATTAAATAGATACCTGTAACTCAAGGGGATAGTTGGGTTCCTTGGGAAGCAAATTATTACCATGTCTTTTTTATGTTTTTGCATGAAAATCAAAGGTATGTTGGCACATGAGTTTAAAAAGCTTAGCTCACTTACTGTGTGTGTGTGTGTGTGTGTAATGAGTAACAGCACAAAATATGCCTTCTCAAAAGCTTTTCATTTGGATTCAACAGAGTCAGGTGAGCTGTGGTCCATAAAATCAAAACAATGAACTGGAAGATGCTAAAATGAATTTATAATGAATGAAAGAAGATGTTACATAAACCCAATTGGGGAATGAACAATTATTTAAGCATGTTTCATTTGTTTTCTGTTTTTAGAAAAGGCTTAGCATGTAATTTTATGTTCCCTAAGACATTCATCAGCCTGCTATGTCTTCTACATTTGTGGTGGCATGACCTGCTCTTCCATCTTGCAGCCTTTTTCCAGGATTTTCTGTCCCCTCACCGTGGCGACAGTGATATTTTTGCCCTACTTAAGCTCCAGATGCTGAGAGGCTCCTTGTACTGGCACTGCTGCAAGAGGGCCAAAGAGGTTAATGCACCCAGGGAGGGAGAAGCAACCAGCTGTTGGCCTTCTAATGTTTAAAATCTCCTCCTCTCCATCCATCCATCCCTGCTCCCTTCCATCTATCCTATTCTTTGTCCCTCCCTCCGCCCCTCAAAGGAAGAAAGCCCAGGCAATAAAAAGCCTGAGCTCAAATGGTGAAACATCTGCTGGGAGCATTTCAGTGCGGCAAAGAGCGTCTTAACTCCTTCTGAGCAACAATGTGAGGCCATTTTCTGGGCAGGGGCGACAGGGACTTAGAAAAAGATAAGAGGAGATAATGGCTGGATGGAGGACTTGGGGGGCTGCAAATGCACAATCAGGAGGTCCGCACGGAGATGGGGGTGGGAAGGGAGGGACAGGAGGGAGAGAAGGAGGGAGGAGGAGGGTCTAGGAGGCCAGAGGAAAGTGGTTTGGTAAACAATGCCTCCACATTAGCATGATAATCTGAAACATGCCTTTATTTAGATAAAGATGTAGTTTATACTGGGGGAGGAGTATTTGCTGTGCAAATATATGTGTGTTTCTGTGTACAGGCAAGCGTGCATCTGTATACAATCCATGTATATGTTTGTGTCTGCACATTTGTGTATGTGACATGTGCCCAGACATGAGAAATGTATAATGACACATAAAAGGTGAGATGAGTCTAAAAACTATGGAGCTCATGCTTTGTCTGCATCAGACCCTTGTTTTACCATTCAACATATGTGATGATATGGTATGGTCAAAAACCCAGATACCTAGGAAAATATACCATATAATTTTTAGAAGAGTAAATAACACAGTCTTCTTCATACAAATTCTAAATTTTATTCATAGGCAACTAGAATTACCACCTAATGGTTGTATGCAGTTTACATGCATGTCTATCCAGACTTATCTTGTAATTGGTTTCTGTGAGTCCAAGTGGATGTTTGTGACAGATGTAATTTTTTCGAGCACTTTAGAGATACTCTGTTGACAAACCTGGGACAGACATGAAGTCACAGTCATCTCAACGTTTGACTTTTGACAACCAAAATCTAATAATGTCATTCTTGAGACCAAGTGAATCCTTGTGCCAAATTTGAAGACATTCCCTCAAGGCATTTAATGTGGCTAGCCGACAGAGGCATTATGTTTTTGAGTTGTCTTACCATGACAGAAACATAAAATGTACTCTTGCCACTAGCCGAGATGGGTACTGTAGTCTCACTTGAGTGCCACTAAATAGACTTCTGACTTGACTTGCAACCCCTCCTTAATTGAGCCCAGACTTTACTGAGACTCATGCACATTAAGAGTCTTTTAGTAATTGGTAGGCAACAAACATTTCTGCAGAAGGATTGTTTTTTCACAGTGCTCTGTAATGTTATCGCCTCTCATCATTCATCTGCCAGTTCTAAGGCCTCAGACATGGTTCATGCAAGTGTGCACAGTGACAGCACCTGGTCTATCCAGCAGCAATGTGTGTTCTCTGTTAACATACGTACAGTACTTGTACAGGAAGATCAGGCTCAGTCCACAGGGTGGTACGTGTACTGCTTATATACTTTTTGCACAGAAGGAAGCAATGTCAGCTGCATTCCTGTTTAAATGAAAAAATGACATTAATTAAGTAACATTAACGTGCCTATGTGTTGGGACATGTCCAGCTAAAACTTCAAACTGGGGGTTGTTTTGAACAGAAGTTAACCTAGTTAAACACATCAGTTCAGAATGCAACTTTTGCTTGTATGACATTAAGATTTTTCCAGCCCATCAACGTTGCATTTCTTGCAGCACCTGCATTTGAAGTATAACATGTGTCAGTCCAGGTGCCACTCACCATGATAAAAGCACTCAGCTGTTTAATAGCTCAAACTGTCTTTGTGATTAATCACACACATATATACACACACAGTTATAATGATCTCTATGACATTTCTCCCCAGTTTAACCAAGAATAACAAAGCACAAGCCGTGTTGGTGATCGACACCAGATTTTGTAGCCTTTGGTTTATGAGATTTCATAAACCCTGGACTTAACAGAAAAACTGCCTTCTGTAAAAATTATGAAAACTATAACCATATAAGACACTAAGACGTAAAGCACTTCAAAACCGATCCACATAGGTCAGTGTTGCAGATAACCTGTAGGATAGCTAAGCTAACCTTGGTTTAGCATAACATAGCGCACAATTTGTAATTTAATGTTGTTGATGACACAATCTTTAACTTTGCTGCATTCTGTTGGTGTCTGATATTCTGTACACTATGGCAAATATGTATTAAAAGTGGGATTGCAAAACTCCGACTCAGAATACTACCTGCAGTATTCTGAGAAGTGATGATGATGATTAACTTTTATTTATAACAAGTACAACATATTTTTGTTCATTCAGATTTTTCCAGCCTTGCTGTTACTGCCAGTAATATGCAATAGATTTACATTTTTGTGTAATATCCCGCTGTTCTCTGCCTAAGGTGTCTCACTGCCAATGTCAAACACAAAATATTTTCTCTTTGTTGAACTTTCTACCTCTTCTCCTTTGAAAGCAAAGATCAAATTTTACTCATTACTATTTAACATGCCTTGTGCCTTCCAGACACCAGGTTTAGATCTGTTCTGACGTTATGAATGCTGTCAAGTTCAGCCAGCTATCAGTCTGTTTTTCTTTGCTGAGATTATAATTGCAGAGCTATTTAGTTAGTTAGTTAGTTAGCAGTTCTTCTGTGAGAGAATAATATTGTAGTTACTGAGGACAGCAACATGTACCTTCTTTTATAACGGAAGCATAAGTGAACATAATCGCTCTTGTAAACAGTCAGAAATAGCAAAAATTTGCTGAGTTGAAAGTGAGGCAAGGCATCCACCTAAAATAAATGTGACAATTTAAACAAAGTCTCAACCAGTTCATGAAGACAGCAGCAAATGAACTGTCTCACGGGAATGCATGAGATTTGACCAGAAGCTGATCCAGTAACATAGAGTATATACTGAAAGACAAAGTGTAGCTGTCTTTTTTTCTTAGCAGGACACTACACTATGGTTTTTCATTATGTAAAATGATTTTCAGCGAATTCAATTACAGCACACTATATCAAAAAGCTTTCAAAATCCAGTGGATGTCCAAGACAGAAAAGAAAAGAAAAGACAAGAGTTGGCTGAGACAGGGACACACTTGCACTGCTGTTGTATGTCCTCATCACATGCTCTTGTCATGTACTCTCGAAGTGAGAAGTAGCAACAGCTGAGTCTACCACTGCGTATGGACAGGCAAGCTGGACCTGAAAGTGTGTGTGTGTCCTTCTGTGTGTTCTTAACAGTTTTTGTATGATTATGATACCCCTGCCATCTTCTTACATGCCTGTGTGGTGCATGTGCAGAGTGTATGTGTATGATGCAGTGTGATTCAATGCATTTGTGTTGTACTTGAATGTGCGAGAGATGTGTGTGCGTCAGTCCAGGGCCAGGCGCCACTCGCCTTGATAAAAGCCCTTTGACACTCAGCTGTTTAACAGCTCAAACTGTCTTTGCTCAGTGGATTAATCACATACACAACACGCAACACACACTCACACGCACGTACGCACGCATAGACACACACACACACAGCTACAGTGACCTCCAGGACATCTCTCCCCAATTTAACAAAGAATGACTTGTGAGTGTGCGTGTGTTTATAAGTGTTAGTGTGCTAACTGAAGCATTTACACACATATCCACTGGCCTGCTGAGGGCGTCCTACTCCATACGGCCTCTCTACTCTGCATTTTAACACTGTGGTGACAGGTGCTGGTCCTAGAAACAATAGAGCTTCTCCAGAGCTGGCAGCCAGCACACCAGAAAGAGGGAGACACAAAAGAAGAGGCATTTGTAATTGTGTGCATGAGATAGAGACAGGAAAAAAAGAAACTTTCCAAATCTATTTTTTTCTCCCAAGTTTTGCCTAAATTCAAAGGTGTGATTAAGTGGTTTGAAAAAACCAAGAAAGGTGTTTGAGATGCTATAGAAAACACAACTGGAGACGGAGTAATTGAACTTGAATGCCACAGAGAAAAGGATAGGTAGAAGAAAAAAGAGCACGAAAGATGTGAGGCTACACCCTTCTCAAAGCTCTTTCAGCTTAGAAGAAGACTAAAAAGACTGTTCAAAGTTTTCAACGAGTCTTTGATTCCACCCGTTTGCAATGTGACTCCTCACAAGCACAAAGACGAGATGTCAGAGCACTTCTGTTTTTTTTTTTGCACCGGCCACACAATACAAACCCCTGCTGCCAAATTGGATTCTGTGGCCCTGATTCAACATGTTTGGTGGTTTCAAGAAGTGTATTTTTAGTAAGAGTGTAATGTTTCCTGGGTGAGAGCATATGCAAATAAAAACTCCCTTTGGTCTGTGGCTGGTTTCTGAATAAAGCTGATCTCTGGCAAGACACATTAATACTGAGTCTCCTATCAAAATTCTTAGAAAGCATGCCCTGGTATAGTGCTGTGTGTGTGTGTGTGTGTGTGTGTGTGTGTGTGTGTGTGTGTGCGTGTGTGTGTCAGATTTTGATTCCCACATAGGTTAGTAAGTATGTCAAAATATTCCAATGTTGATTTGTCTTTTTAATGTCATTCTTATCTTTTATTTAAAGCATCATCTGTGGAGATTGTGCTACTGCTAACTTCTGATCCTACTTTGCCATTAGTTTAGTTTAATTTATGTCCAAAGCCAAAAGAATCACTTCTCAAAATGCAGTCCAGTGTCTCATCATTGCATATGTATAAACAGTTTGTGCCTTTAGACATGGCTGGATGGAGTGCAAACTAGTTTGGTTCAGGCACAAACCTGCCTTTATGGTAGTTAGCTCACAGCGGGTAGATTAAAAACACATAGTTTATCGGGCATTAAATAAAATTGAGAGGACAGCAAATCAAATAATAAATCAAATGTAACAAACGTGTTTTTCTGTTTTGAATTTTCTCCGAAAAACAGACCAGAGGAAGAAGAACAATAACATTCACAGTTAAAAGTTAGTACGGTTGGCTTAAAATTTGAAGGTTAGCTATGGGTGTATTTAACTAATATTTCTAGTTTCATTTTCTTTCTTTCAGCATCGACGAAATGTTTGTATAACAATGTGTTTATTTTGCAGGTCAGTAATTTCTGAATCATTTACATAGATATTTATAGAGAAATTTGGATTTCCTTAAATAACATGATCCATTTAAAGTAAATGTTAATTAATCATTCACATGTCTATCCATATTTGTCTACACCTGACGTTCTGTCCACTGATCAAAAAATTCTAATACAAACTCAATACCCGTAAATATCTGCACTTACAACACTATCTGCACTACAAACAATAACAACTTTTGATGCTGTGGATTTTATATAGTTAAGTGGTTTGTACTTTCTCACAAGTCTCCTTATGTGGTGGCAGACATTGTGTGTGTGTGTGGTGGGCATCAAAGTGTGTGTACTTGGCATGTCACTGGGGCCAGGTGCAGGGCTGGGTTGTAATCACGTGAATGGCTTCTGCTCAGGATAAACAGGGTCGTCTCTTTCTCAGCTCTCCAGGGGACACCATTTCCTGGTACTCTTTGTAATGGGAGGAACACGACATCACAACAGCAGAAAAGATCAAACAGTGGTTGTTCGCTGAGTCAGGGTTAAGAAAAACCACCAGTCGATTCAAAAACATGCGTGACTGATGGAGGTAAATCAGCAGCACTGTTTGGTGCAGTTATTGAGCTGTCACAAAGTAACAAATCATGCATGGCAGGTGTGACGAGTGTCTCATAAAGTCATGTCTATTTAAAACAACTAGTTTACATCGTGGCTACGTAACATTTAATAACACTTTTTGTTAAAATATGGAAAGTGTAAGATTTCCTCTGACTTTCCTCTAGATGGCATTTCTTGTTTGGCTGGTTGTTTCTTTTGCAGAACATTTTGATATTATCTCTTTCAACGCATCTGACTTCATTTTAAATCCTTCATCTAAGCCCAGAGCACAAAAGTCTTTATTTTTGTTCTCAGAATTCCCCCTTCAGCCTGTGATAACCTGCTGTCCATCCCCACCCCCTCCCTGTGCCTTGTGGGGCAGGAAGCGGAGCAGCTCAGACGTACTGTACGGTCCCTCGCGTCTGGGCCGGAACCAGGATGTGTTGCTAGGCGCAGGGATGATTGTGTCAGCACTTGCTGGCCGCTTCGTTTCCTTACAGGTGATCTCCTGAATGGACAATGACAGATATACGTTTCCTGCTATTTTTCACTTCTGCAGGAGGGGATCAGAAAAACACGGGATTCAGTGACCACGGGGCCACCTCTGCAAGCAGGCTCCCAAAGTTAGCAGAGCTTCAGACCGGCTGAGACAAAGACACATTCAGCCAGTCAGCCACAAGACCTCTCAGTGACCCCCTGACCTCAGACTGGAGGTGGGTGTAGGATTCGGTCAGTGGTGATTACAAACCAGGGAGATGTGCAGTGGATGATGAGGAAATATTGAGGAAGCCACTCTTGATTTCTGACGCGTTTGATGAACTCTGATGGATAGAAGGTCGAGGAGGATGAGAGGGTGATGGTGTGGCAGGAGGGGGACAGGGAGAAGGGGGAACGGGCGATGGCGTGTGGCAGGATAGCTGAGGTCGTTCTTTTGATTTATGATTTTTCAACTTTTTCTAACTGTGTAGGCTGCAGAGGATATGCACGGCAGGGAGGTGGGGGAAAAATGGGAAGTGAAGGAGGGCTGCAGCGGGGCATTGAAGTGGAGGGGTGGTCATGCTCTTTTGATTTATGACTGGGGTGATTAATGCCCAAGGATATTACCCCATGGAAAAAAAAGTTGCCCCCTTGACTGAAGTTGTGTTTTGTTACATGTCTGACAGGCAGGAGTGATTTGGCCTCCTTTTGTTTTGTGATGAAAGTATGAAAAGGGGTCATCTCATGTTCACAAGTCAGGAAACATCTTTTTGATCACTTTATAATGAGTCTAAACCATAAGATGACTGGTTTGACTGATAAAAATGACGTTTTATTGAAGACAGGCATCTATAAAAGGGATCAATAAATTATGTCATATTAATATGTTACCCTCATCAGTGGTAAAAAATGTTATTTTGGTGAGATCTGCAGTAAATCTGCTGTTAAAAAAAACTTTATGTAATCCCTAAAAATATATTTTAATGAACTCAACAAACATACTGTTTGTTAAGATTAGCACAAGTCACTGATATTACATTAAATGAACAGCACAGAGCTAAATATAAACTGTTTTCTATATATAAACACCTTCCTCTCATTCACACCACAGCTGGGTGAGACAGTCTGGAGTCCGTAAATACAAACAATGCAACAGATCTTAGGATTTCTTGTCTTACTGCAATAACTATGTACAGTATAGCCATGCCTTTTTAAGTTTACTCTTTAAAACAAATTATAATGATGTCTAACCCTTAACGTTCAACCTATTCATGCAAGGCAGCACACACGAAGAATACATGAAGAGGGGACAGGAAGCACTAAGGTCAGCCATGGTCTGGGACCTCTGCTCAGCCATCTTGTTTTTAGAAGACATAAATCACATGAAATCCACTGGTTCCCCTCTTCTTCAAAGGCCTTTGTTTTACAGCCTCGGCACAGAGGTTATCAGCAGGGCAGCGGCAATAGTGTGTATAATAGAGCTACTGATAAGATGCATTGAGAGTTCGCATCACTTCAGGCTGTCAATAAAATGAGGGAATGAGAGTGTTTTTTCAGGCTTTGAATTGAATCACATCAGTGTGACAGAGGCACCATTTTTCGAAGCAGACTTGTCTGCCAATGTAAACGGTGGAAGAATTGTTTGGGTTCCTGTCTCTGGGTTTCTACGATTGACCCTGTCACAGTGATTAAATGGTTCTGTACTGCAGGTTTAAATGCCATCATCCCCGGCTGGATCAGAAGGTTATACACACAGCCGCATACAGTAGATATTGATGTCGTCAATAAATGTGTCTTGGAGTTATGTCAGCCACCCAGATGCTCCAAGGTTAAGCGGTGTTAAGCACACCTTCTCCTCCTCGTTAGACACTGTTTGTCTCAGTGTCACTCACGCCATATGTCAGCCTCTTTTATGTTTGCCTGTTCACTCGCAATGACAACTTTTCTTGCTCCCACCGCTGTGCCCCCTCCTCCCCGCTGAAACACACACATCTAATCGTAGGTCACCCTCACGGTTTTGCGCGTGTTGAACCAAGGAGTGCTGGTGGGGAGGAGGGGTTGAGTTGGGGGCATCAGCTATCACAAATCACTAACACTGTGGCTAACAGTAGTGCTGTGGAAGCAGTAGCCTAGCAGCCTTGTGATCTCCACCTAACCTTGCCCACGGGCCTCTTTTGTCCGCACGTCGCACACGGCTGGCTCCATCCTCTCTCTGTTATTGAGCGGGTAGGGGATGGGGGGGCTAAATCAATGGCAAATCACTGGCACTGTTCTCAGGACAGTGACCGAAGCCCAGTCTGTTGGCCCCCTTTGCCTCCGTTCCACCGAAGTCCCCCCTTTCTCCTGCCTCCCTCAACTGGTCCTCCACCCCTCAGTCGCCAACCCCCCAACCCATCCTGTCTGATTGACACTTGAAAGGTGGCCGAGGACGAGGGCCGGAGGCGATGTTCCACGCTCTGGAACCCTCCGTGCAGGGGAACAGCTGGTGACATCTGCAGAGAGGCCCACAAAAGGCAGTTGAAAGCGTGCAATCGTGCCCCCTCCTTCTCTTCTTCCCTTGTCTCCCTCAGTCTCTCCTTCTCTGTCTCCCCCTCTCACCCTCTGTCGCTCTAGCCCTGCTCTCCCTTCTCATTCTTTCCCTTTCATTCTCTCTGCTCCTGTCTCCCCCTCGCTCTCTGCCTCAGATGTTTCTTCTATCTCCTAAGAGCTGGCCCTTTTGTCTAAAGCAGTGATACAGGCACCCAAGCGCCTTTGAAACGCATGCTTTAAACTTGAAGAGCTTACGCCGGAGCATGTGTGTCTGAGCAAAAAAGAAAAAGGGGGACAGAGAGAAAAATGGGAAAAAAGGTGGTGGTGGGGGGTGTGAACGCTTGTATGCTGTACAACAGAAAAACAGAAACACTTTTCTCCCTAAACTCCCTCTAGTCGTACCATTTATTTGTCTGTATGCTTCTTCACTGAGAATTCACCCACTGTCTCTGCGTTTGATCTTCTTACATGGAAAACTATCGGCTGTATTGATATCCACGTGCACACGCCCAGTTAAAAGCTGCCTTTTAAGAGGCCCCATTGTCCCTGTTCAATGGCATTACCCCAGCTCAGCTCACAGTGAGTGCTTGGGAAGCGGAAGGGGGTATCGACTCCCGTTAAAAGAATCCAAACGAGTTCACTGACGAGACACACATCGCCCACAGGAATGTCAAACTTCCGACCCATTCCCCGCTCCCTCCCTCTCCATCTTTCCCTCTCATCACTTCATTTCTGTGTCCTAGAGTCAGAGGCTAACTCTGTGCTATCTGTCCTCCAGTGGGTGTTTTTTTTGGTTTTCCTCCTAAATGAAGATAATCATTTTAAAAATCCATCTATAAACTTTTCACCAGGCTGAATTCCTAAACAGTGGCTGTAATATGCATTGAAATTATTCGGTGTATCTGTACAATTTTACATCACTGGCAAAATAAGTTCTCTCAAGTGAAAGCAGATTTTCCATCTGGCCACACCTGTCACTTCCACTCTCCTCCTCCCTACGTTTCTGTTACCTCCTCTAAGAATGTAAAGGAGAGGTCAAAAGGTCGGTGTACTGCAGGTGCCCTCCTGACATCAATATTTCAGATGTGTGTGAATCCCTCCTTTCAGGGAGCCGGTCTCGCTGACTGAAGGTATCTTCAGGACCCAGGGACAGGCTGACGGATGAGCACAAAGCACCCGTCAAGCTCCGAGCAGTGCTGCAGCTCTCACTGTCTGTGTTATTTGTGTGTTTGTGTGCATGTGAGCATGTGTGTGTGTGTGTGTGTAAGCGGAAGACTTGGGTAGCTCCCCTGCGGTCTCCTTTGTTGGGCTAACCTGCTGTTTGAATGGAGTGGGAGCTGTGAGTGACAGAGGAAAGTGTAGCTGGTGGTAAAGTGAGATATTGACCTCTCAATCGCCATTGGAAGGTGAGTGGTGGGGGTGGGGGGGAGTTAAGCGGTCAGCGCTTGTGTGTGCATGTACAACATCATCAGGTGTGTAGAGCCTATAAATACAATTGATCAAACAAGGCAACTGGAAAGTATAGATTTATTTGAACAGGTGGTTGTGGTGTCTCTGAGTAAGTTTGAAAGTGAACAGTTCCTGTCAGGTGAAGTGACAGTGCACCCAGCTAGCTGGCCTAACCACTCAGTAACATGAAACAAGATTCCCCCCAATGATAATATTTAGTTTCAGCTCTGCCAGCGCGTCCTGTCTGCCCCTGTCCAGAGCCCCTCCAAGACAAAGGTGGAAGGAGCCTGGCGGGGGAACAGTAGCTTCTTGTTATTATGACATGTGGTAACATGAACTCCTTGGAAGACTTCTCCTGTCATCCCGGCCTGAGGTCCTCTTTATTCCACAAGTCGGGGATGTGGAGGTCACGACCTCCCGGACAGATTATGTTGGAACATGCTGTACTGTGCTGAAACTGACTTGAATACGTTTATTGGCAATGCAGGTGACGGCCCTTTGTGTGGAGTCCCTTGAGAGGCTGGATACAGATTATTCCATGGATTGATTATTCATATCAGACTGTACTCACCTGAACTCTGCCTTTATTTCAACTAGAGGAATTCTTGAGGTAAATGAGAGGATTGTTTGATTCCACATCACATTTGTCTTTCTGTTTTTTGTTTAAAGAAATTGAAGAAAGTGGAACTCCCTTCCGGTGCCACTCACCTAAATTTTGACGCAGATGCAAAAGAAAAAATTGTCCAGAGTTAAAATAAAAGGAGAAAATGTTGACTTTGTTTTGAACCAACTAAAACTGAATCAGAACTGTTTCATATTTTGGTGATAAAAGGTTTGTTTAGATGTTTATATGAGATAATGACATCTGATTTCTAACTTCTGAAGTCCTTGAAAACCTGTCACACAACATGACAACATGTATTTTCCCTCAACACTTTTTTCTCCAACAGGTCATTTTATTAGACAAAAAGTGTCAGTGACACTCGGCCTATGATGGAACCCTACTATTTTTAAAGTCTTGTTTGTTGCACTATTAATATTCCCACTCTGTAGTCTGTGGGCAGGGTTCAAAGGCGCACGCCACGGTGTAGGAGATGACAAGTCT
Source organism: Sandelia bainsii (assembly GCA_032362345.1). Classification (NCBI taxonomy): domain Eukaryota; kingdom Metazoa; phylum Chordata; class Actinopteri; order Anabantiformes; family Anabantidae; genus Sandelia; species Sandelia bainsii. Next base: position 10,668,854 of record JAUMHL010000017.1, read on the forward strand.
GCTGTGGCAGTGAGCGAGCCAAAAAAGTGACAGCAACGTGGCCGCTCTCTCTTGTTAACGAAATAAATAAATGTGCTCTGAAAAGCCAATAAGCGGCGGGCGGGAAGCAGAGCCAAGGATCGCTGCGTCAAAAACAACCGTTTCAGCCATTAATCTCTCTAACTCTCTTAGCCCCCCTTCTCACTTTCTCTTTCTGTCTCTCCTCTGAGAGAATTACTGCCATAGATGTATAATTCACTGTGGTTTGGCTTTAGAAGGCAGCGGTTCTGTTGGAAAACACGGTGACAGCCAAGTTAGCGCACCCTCTCATTCAACTCAGCCACCTGTTCACTAGGGAGGGGGCAGAGAGGGACGCTTGATTTATATTTCATCTTTCCTCCCAGTCTAATGACTTTGTTGCGCAGTCGGGGCTTGAAATTGTCTCATGTATTAAAGATGACAACTTAAAGGAATCCTAAAGCCCTGGCATGATTGAGCACTTAGGCAAACACTTTTGGTTACAGTTTCAATTGCTTATGTAAGGTTTAACTTGTCAGCTATCTATTCCCAAGATCAGCTCATCATTTCAAGTCCAATCAGTGTCACGTTTAAAAGAATGGCAAAACTTTGCTCATTAATGTGTATTAAACTCTAATGAACACTTTGGCGGCTGTCCCAGTCTTTCTCATAATATTTTTCATTAAAACATAATTTCTTCCTCAGTCAAGAAAATTTCAAGACGTTTTCATGATGAAGCACATACTGTAGATACTGTGTAGCCTCTGTTTTTTGATGTATGTGCAGCTGTACACATGCATGCCCACGTCAGTGCCATTTATTAGTGTGGCTTGATTTTTGGAGGTGAGGAGGAATAACAAGTTAGGGCTTTGGCAGCCGCTCGCTCTTGCCCATCTGCGTGGCCCCTGCATCAGTCTCCGGGTTTCCTCACCGATGATGAGGGCTGTCAGGGGCTTTTTAACCTCCTAACTGCTGCTCCCCACCGGCCCTAATCACACATTAATGACATCAGGAGGACCCCGGGGCTGGCTGCGTTGCTGCCTGCGCAGACAGAGTACTGATGAAGAGGGCAATTACCAACCAGCAAATAGCATAACCTCCACTGATCTGTACAGAGGTTATGGGCTATTAGCGAGCAGGTTATGCTCACAAGATACAGCAGAGGCTTAAAGAAGGATCTGGTGCTGAGAGTAATTGGGGAGGTAAGTGTGTGTCTCTGTGCATATGTGTATTGCTGAGGAGAGAGGAGGTTTATTATTCTTGCTGAAATACAGTTTTTAGTCATTGCGCCCATCTTTTTTTGCATTTCTTCCTTATCTGTTCTCACCTTTGACAAATAACTGTGTGATTACTCATTATTATGCAGAAGGAGTATGTGAGACACCTCAGAGTGGAAGAACTATTCATATTTCATCAAAATGTCTTTGATTTCTCCCTGACAGACACACTTGCCCCTTCAAACACACACACTCATGCTGTGCTCACAGTCCTGTCCGTTTCCTAGCTCAGAGATGAGTGAGAATGTTTGTATGAAATATTAACAGGCCATTTGCTCCTCTGCTCCTCTGTTTGAGAGCTGGATGTTGGCCCTGTGTCTCTGGTCCCTCTTTGAGGCCATCTGCTGGGTACAGGCACCGGGGAGGTTTCCAAGAGGGGGCCCTGTCACCGAGGCAGGCCAGTGCAGAAAGCATCACCGCCCTGGGGATCGATACACTCGACCTGCTGGGTGACAGAGCATCAAAGCTCTCCAACCTGCCAGATCACTGTACATGCTACAAGGGACACTGATATGTAAACGTTGCTGCTTACTATCAGGCCCCCGGAGAGCTGCCGCAGTCTTTGTGCCACTTCTGAGGGGCTGTTTTCAGTGCAGTTTATTTGCTATTTATGTTAGCCTTTGTAGAACAGCAGTTTGGTCACTTGACAAAATGCCCAGGATGCCTTTGGAGACGTTTTCTTTTCCTTTAAAGGCTGCTTCCCTTGTTTGAAAAACCACTCAGAAGATTTTCTTTTTTTTTATTCGCTCCCAATTTTTATTCCTCAAAAGTTTAAATTACAAGTTCATTTTTAGCAGGGGAATTGGGGCAAGCTTGAAAATGCCACTGAAAACGTACCAGTCAATCATCCACACTGTAAGAATAGGTAACAGCTTTTCTCTAACAACTGGCATTAAACTAGAAACTAATCACAAAGGCGTGTCAGTAATTATTGCCACTGTGTTTCCTTCCCATGCTACAGTAATTGTAGCATTTCATAGAGACACTGTCCTTTCATTACATCGATCAAATACGCTTTGGAGCGAGTGTATACAATCTGGGTGTGTGTGACTGTGTATGTGTGTTTGTTGACATTTGATGTCCTTGTTTTGGGTAATGGATTTGTCCCTGGTAGAGAGAGGGGCTGGGCCAGAAGCGGTCTTATGAGGCCCCTGGGTTAAGGAGGCTGCATTAGCCCACTGCTAACTGATTACTGATCAGACAGCTGGTGCACACACACACACACACACACACACACACAAACACACACCAACATGCCTGCATGCACACATAAATATAAACAAACAAACGTAATTGCACATGCATTTAATGTAAATTCAATGTAAATGGTAAAAAAAAAACACTGTATGAGGTTCTTGTGTCTTTCTATATTTGTGATCTTAAAATAGACGTTCTGCTGTAGTAATAATTTCTGCATTTTAACAGGCATCAAACATTTCCTATATACAGGAAAAGGCCTCGAAGAAAATAGAACAAAGACTAGATATACATGAATAGATGGATTAGCATAAGCATCATTATACTCATCTGTATTTCAAACGCTGGTTCTCAGGTTCACACACACCACCAGGACTTGTTTTAGCCATGTACCTGCATGCAAATATACATCTACACACAATCTCTCACACTCTCTTTCAGCTACACACGCCACGTCTTGGCCCTTCTCTGGCTGGCTTCTGTGTGCCAGGACAACGGTGCCATGAGTGTCCATGTGTGACGCTGGCAGCACCTGGGTCCTCACAATAAAAATACAGCCATCATCAGAGGTCTTATTCACAGACCAGCACACGTTACCTCTCAAACACAGGAGCAACGATACGATCCGCTGACCCCAATCTCCAAATTCAAACAGAATCTGATCTGTTTTTTTTCTTCATAATAAAACTGTGGCTTGGTGATTTTTAAGAATTGTAGGATGTATATCTGACTTAAACATAATGTAGTATATTAAGTAATATTCTTACCAAACCTGAACTCACACAGTCAGTATTTTGGCTTTAGGGCGGCATCCTATTACTGCACACTGTGAACAACATTAAAGAGGCCGGATAGATAAAGCACTAAAGCCACAAATGGCTCATGGAAGTGTGACACAACAGAGAAGAATAGATTCGATAGTGTGTTAATGGACAATTTTAGTGTCAGTTTACACCCCTTGGGGAGCAGCTATACTATAGTGAATGTTCACAGTAAGGCTCAAAGGCACTACTCTCTCCTTCTCACACATACACACATACACATGGTAAAAAAATTGAATATAATTTATGAAATCTGCATTGGATTTAAATTCAAAAGAGATTTAGATGTGTATGTGTTTGCTTAGCAGATAGGGAGGGAGGGTCAAATACTACAATCGGGTGTCTGCATATGTGTGTGTGTATGTAATGGTGAAATAAGGCAGATTGAGGTGTTAACATCATTATTGCACATTTCCTCCCATGAAATAAAGCATTGTTTCCTCTTCGGTCATCATGATGGGAATACCATAATCCCAGATTAAAAAGAATGGGTTAGCAGACACAGCAAAACACAATGAGCCTTTTGTGTTTGTGTGTATATATATGTGTGTGTGTAAAGCGTTATTGTTTACTGTACAGCTTAAACACCTGCGGGAGGGTGAGACATTTTCTCATGAAAGCACTTTTGCAATGTCCAGCTCTCTATATGCACCACCAACAGCATCCTCAGATGTGGACACATAGTGACTAAACAGCAACAGAAGTGATTTAATAAAATGATTTGTGACAAGACAAAGCTGCGAGTTGTGAAGTTGAGAGTCAATGTGTGTTTTTCCTAAATATTCCTACTATCACATCTTACAAATACACGGCCAAATGCCGATCACGTGCTCTGTTATCCAGTTTTATCCTTCATGTGCGCTTAGTCTGATTTTACTTAACCGGTTCCAGATATATTGGGTCTCACAAGCACTGTGCCGGGGCTCAGGCCTCCTCTACGACTCTCATAGTTCTTGATTATTCATGCAAGAGAATCCATGGGTCACACAGTGTGCTGGAAAAAAGCAGCTCAGAAGTTGCTCACTGTGACAGATGTCCTCTAGAAGATTCCTCCATCTCTGTAACTGTTCCCCTCATTCCATTCGTCATCGCCATTTATCCAATAACCTTTCTTCCCGCTTTCTCAAACCAATCACCTCATAGAGTCCATTCTTCAAATGCCACTCTGTTTCTCCCATTCTGCCTTGCAGACTTACGCTTGCTCAACCCTCCTCCACCCCATCACCACCCTATCCTAAGGGACACTCCAGGCCACCGTCCACTGTTCATCCTTCTCTTCTGGCTGATCTTCCACCATCACCAGCGTCTAGACCCCGGGGGATTTCATCTATCCTGTCCTCTCTCATCAACATGTTTCAATGTGTTTTCTTGTCTGGGGTCTATCCGCCAAATATTCTTTGTTCAACATTAAACTCTGCATAAACACTCTTTTGATCTGTCCTTATTGAAATGCGTGTGTGTATATTTGTGTGTGCATGTACATGTGTGTTTATTAAGAATACATCTGTATTTACATCATCTAAGGCAACTCCTTCACTTGACATCAGGGCAGTAAGGAGTAACATCGAAATCCAGTCTTCTATATTTTTATTAATAATGGTATCCACTGCCTTATGATTTTTCAGTAATTCAGACACAAAGATGTTTAACTTCTGAAATGAGTAGCAATAACACAGTTCGTGATATAGATACATTTTTATATGATTTATACTGTATCTGTGCAGTATTTACTAAAAGGTTAACTTGGAGTAGGTGGTGGGTGGACTGAGTTTAGATACATGGGTCTTAACTCCAGTGCACTACTGCATACACAGTAAAATACAATAATGAATAGTTAATGTAGGGTGATTCTCTGAAAGTCTTGTAAAACACATTGAGCCCTACAATAAATGCCTCACCTGTGCAATGTAGAACTGTTTATTTAAGAGCTTATTAAAACCAAATTCAGTCTGTCTCCACTTATACACATTGTCCCTGTCACAAATGTTGGATTAGCGACCTTGCAGTAACTAACTCTTCCATTTCAATTTAGTGAGATAAAGATCAATCAGTCAGATGAGGGAGTCTTTAGACACAGAGAAATTAAACAGAGGCAGGATGCAGCAAAAGGGAGGAATGAGTCTCATAAATAAAGAGAAATTAAACAGATGAAGGGAATGGTGTCTTTAAATACCGCTCAGCCACAGTACAGCCTCCCTCATCCTTTAATGTAATGAGAAGAGGCGGAATAAAAAGGCTTGGTCCTAGGATGAAAAGGTGATGGCATTTTTGGGTGGTGAAAGCCTTATCCTAATGTAGATGAGATGTTAAATCTGACACACAGAAGGATGATGCTGTGGTTAGAGTCTGTTCACCTAATTTCACTTGGCCTTGTTGAGGGTGATGGGAAATTGTATAATGTCCTGATAAAGGTGAAAAGAAAAAGAAAGAAAGGATTGAGTGTGAGCAATATGACTCTAAATTTATTACAAACAGCTCATTGCTCTTATTGCTGCACAGACTGTGTCATCTTTTGTGTCATTTCCTGAGACTTGTTGAAAAGAAAAATAAATGTACTAAAGATATTACAAACAATACATAAAACACAAACACTTTTTTTTAAATGTCACAATATTTGTTCTTCTCCCCTTCTCCCCTTGCACTGAATATGAGGATAAATACCATTTGTTGGTCAAGCAGGACATTAGTGAGTGGCAGAGAAGAAAAAAAATCTGTGTATCTGTGCATGCGCAAATGTGCTCTGTAATAATAATCCCTATGAAATCCAGATTTCTCAATCCAGTAGCTCAAGCTGACACTTTAAATAAAATCATTCTAATCCCACATGGTAAGAGAAATGAAAATGAGGAGATTAACATGGGTGTGGGGGGGAGAGCCTCCTCCCTCTCCCTCTCCCTCTCATCCTTGAACCCTTATTGCTTCCTCCATTGAGACTGTACTTTTTCCCATCGTGCTCAGGGTAAAAGAGAGACATGTAGAGAGAGCTTATGGCAGGGTTAGAAGACTGCAGAGCTTTTAGCCCTCAACAATTTGGGCAGGGTGGGGGTGGAGGTGGGGGTGTGTTTACACAGTATCTGCTCAAATATGTGTGTGTGTGTTCTACCATGGGGATACATTAATTGGACACTGGCAAGATCACTGATCCAATCAAATAATGGGGAATGATCTCTCTCTTTCTCTATCGCTCAGTCATCCTCCCTAAAGAAACTCAGATACACACACTCCCACTTCATTCACTCACAGATATTAATGAATGGGTAGAGTTTGAGTGCTTTTCTTCTTCTTTTCGTCCCTCTGTGGCTCTATGAATATGCAGTACCTGTTTAAAGTAAAAAAACAAAACATTATTCCTCCTAGCCTACACAGATGCTTTAAATATGTGTTGTCTCAAAGAAGCTACAGTACTGAATGACTGAGTTCATACAGTACAGCAGACAACAGACCATGATGTGTCAAAGGTAATCCTGCCAGTTCTGTACACAAACTCTTACATGACGAGAGAAACAGACATGACACAGCATTTCTTTGCTAATTTAAGCTACAATTCATAAGAAATATAATATGAATCAAAGGGAAATGTCACAAAGATGGAGACTCAAGGAGAAGAAGTATGGAGAAAGCTGGATGTGGAGTGGACTGGATAATTTGGCTAATATTTTACATTCTGACTACTGGTTTTTCACTTTTCAGACACTGTTGCTGCTCAGAAAAGTTATAATAAACCTTCATTATCAACATTTTAAAGGCCTTAAAGTACATATTACTGACCGTAAACAGTTTAATTACCATTCTTTATGTAATGAAAATATAAACCAGATTCCACTCTAAGTTCCCACTTGCACTGGTGCTATTTGGATCAAGTTGGCATATTTGTGCACCATTACACAAAAAAAACACTAGAAAAAATCTTCAGTTTAGGTAGTGAATACTTAATAATCACTGTTTTTACTGCTTAATCCAGCTCTTGTCCTCATCCTTCCTGCTTCCTCGTCTCTCTTTATCTTTCCATCTCTGCCTCTTTCTACCAATCTACCTCCGCTCCCTCGCTCTGTCACCTCACCTTCATCTCAGCTTTTCATTTAAACATTTCCCCTGATGCTGTATTTCCTCCTCCTCGCTTTTTTGTTAACCCGCTCCCACACACACTTTATCTCCATATGATTCATGTGCCCTCTCTCCATCTCTGTCCTCACAATCTCTCCCTCCATCCACCCCCTCTATCCATCTCTTAAGCACATCTTTTTTTTTCCTTCTCTCCTCTACTCCACTGCCATCCCCTTCCTTTTAAAGGATAATCTTTGGCTAAGTGGACAGCACTCTCTCTCTCGTTCCCTCTTAAGTGACCGTCCAATAATCTGAGGATTCTCAGTTGAACCCCCACACAGACGGGGAGAGCGGATGGATCAGAAAGCCCAGAATGGAAGCTCTCAACTGGGTCAAGACAAGGCCAGCGCCTGGGTCCTCTGGGTGTGATGGGACCAGAGTGAGTTGGAGAAAAGGACGATGCCAGACAAAGTTGGAGAGAGATCACCAGAGCAGATGGACATCATCATCCTTCAGTCTTTCTATCTGTTGTTCTCGCTCTCCCAGGCTGAAGAAAAAAATGTAAAAATAAGAATATGTGTTTAGAGCTCAGATAAAGGGCTGATAATGAGATTTGTTATGTTTTTTTATCTGGACACAAAAGACACTAAAAAGAAAGAGGAAAGATGCATTCACGTAGGCAGGGGTTGGTTAAAGGGCGTGACACCGGATGCATACATTCATGGCACACACACATGTGCAGAGATTGTGCTGAATGCACAAGACTCATTGTGCCTCTTTACAGGAGAGAAAAGAAGTCCTTAGTCAGGTTACACACATATATACTTGTCTGTTTTTTTTTCTTCCTCTGTCCTCTTTACGGGTCAGCGGGTGAATAAAGCCGCTGTCACTTTCCTCTGGGAGGCATCAGTGACAGGCAGGCTGACCAGGATAAACTTCCGTACAGGAAGGGGAGATTCCTGCAAGGAAAAGGCCAGGAGGATCAGGAACAGCCCTGGGCATCACTTGTCCTCTGGCTTAGCTAAAGACACTGAAAACAGCAATGGGTGTGTACTAATGTGTATGTATTTGCATATGTACATGATGAAAGCTGGAGCTTGGAATGAGCAGAGGTGGGTAGAGTAGCCAAAAATTGTATTCAAGTAAGAGTAGCATTACTTCAAAATACTATTACTCAAGTAGAAGCAAAAAGTAGTCATCCAAAAAATTACTCAAGTAAGAGTAAAAAAGTACTCGGTGAAAATACTACTCAAGTAGTGAGTAACTGTTTGATCGTAATGTCTGATTTATTTTATTTATTTTTTTAATGATGTAATCAGACAGACAAAAATATAAAATAATGTGCAAATTCTGGTATTTCTGTATAATAAAAAAAATATAAAAAATAAATAACATCTTTACAAAATAACAAATTAAGGCACAAGAAACACAAATTTCCAAATCTCACTTTCTCACAA
>JAUMHL010000017.1:10677746-10730965 GCA_032362345.1 Sandelia bainsii
AGCGGAGTAAGAGTAGCGTTAATTCTTCACAAATCTACTCAAGTAAAAGTAAAAAGTATGGTGCAGTAAAACTACTCATAGAAGTGATTTTTTTCAAAAAGTTACTTAAGTAAATGTAACGGAATAAATGTAACTTGTTACTACCCACCTCTGGGAATGAGTAATTCAACCATGACTATGCCGTTTAAACAGAATGAAATAATAACAGAGTTGTCTGTGTCTGTGGTACATCAAGTCTAACAGGCACAAAAATACCAAAAGTAAAAGGAGATTTAAAGTCATTTTGGCTACTTGCCCTCCGTTCAATAAGTACATATTTCAAGGTTAGAGGCAGCAAATTTCTGTAAACCAAATTTACAGAGATGCCAACATGATGAAAGGGGCTGCAGCCATGTTAGCAGCTATGTGAGGCTGCATAGGAACAGCTGTGCTTTTGAGTGATATCAATGCAACCACAATGTTGACACTTTAAAAGTGACAGTGTTAACATGCTACCAAAACCCAAATGACACTTCTACCAACAGTACATTTTCAAGATAGTGAACTTCAGGTAATATCCTCTCATTAATCAACATCAATCCCACAGGTACTTTCCCTGCTATGTAAAATACAAGCTGTGCCTAGAGACGGGACTTCACAGCACTTAGGTTTGGACATTATTCTTAGAACAGTTATTCATACAAATGGAACAAAAGACAGAGCCTCTTATTAAGGGACTCTCCTCTGTCCTAACACTGAGTCTGTACCGGCACAGGTGCCACTGTGGCTCATTTATAGTCAGGTTAGCCCATGGCTGGGGCATGAAGCTGCAGTGTTGCATTTACACACAGACTCACACTGTACACACACCGCATGCAGCTGAGTGAAAGAAGCTGCTTCTGGGCGTATAAAGAGAATATTACTCTACTGTACTTTGAGAATTATACAGTGCGAGTGTGAGAGAGAGACAGACAGTGAGTATGTTTGTTCCTGTACATGCATAAATTGACAAATGTTTAATTTTTTGAGGTTGTACTTCATGGTCCTGACCAGGATCAGTATTAGTAAATATTTCTCCTTGACAGTATGACATTGGAATGAATGCAGTGCATCATTGCTCATCATGCTTTTGCATGTGTTTGTCTGCAATTGTGTGTGTGAGGGTAACAGTAAGATCTTTTATCTCTATGACAATGATGCCACAAATAGACACATGCCTCGCTATTCTTGTCCTCTCAAGGCTCCTCTGGCGTTCTGGTGGATGTGTCCTGGCATACAGGGGGTTAGGGAAAGATTTGGACTTTGTGTGTGAGTGTGTAACTTCTTTACGCACAAGAGCAAATACTTATATGTGTGTGCTCATGCAAGTTTTGTAGGTGGCTAAGGAAAAAGTCTGACACCAAAAACATGTTTCCCCTTTCTTTCACAAAATGGCTTTTCAAATGAAAACACACTGTTGCATATCAGTGAATTTTCTGGCAATTTTGAGCCTTTCCTTAGAAATTACATTTTGGAGGAAGTAATGGTTGCATGCCACGTGACACACTTCAGAATAGTTTTTTTCCCAAAGTGTGTTTTGTCTGGTTGTGTCTATAATAAGACCTTCAAGTGGAATGCCAAGAACCAACCGCTGTGCGGTTGTTTGCTTTGCTTCTCCCTTAGCAGCAGTAAAAATCAAAGGAAATAATCAGCAGATAACCTAACACTTCACACATTCTTTATTCTTTGTTCGCTTTTATGTCTCTGCTGGGTGGTGGGGGGTTTAATGCTCTATTATGTGCCTGAACACTTGGCACCTCTGACCGGGCAGCAAAATCATCTCCTTTTCTTTCCAGAAACATTATACTTCCTCCAGAGGGGGTCATGAAGGAAAGGTGCACCTTCTCAGCCAAATTCAGCACACCCTGAGGTAAATGGAGCGGAGGGAGCTGATTGGCCCACAGCACCTGAACCAAGTCGGCACACGACAGGATGAGGGTGTCGGCATCCTCCTGTTAAACGCTCGCATCCTGCTGTTTTGCTGTTCTCTGTTTCTCCTTCTCCCTTTTTTTCTCTCTCTCATCCCACTCTCCAAGCAGGAAGTCATTGAATTGGGAAAAAAAATGTTAAATGAAGTTGGGGGAGAGGGTTGCGTGTTGTTCCAAACAAGCAGAGCCCTGCCCAACGGTGCACTGCAACTGCTACAAATCCTAAAGTTAGACAGAAGAGGAGGAGGAAAAATGGCAGCGATGGAGTGAGAGATAAGCTGGAGGGGGGAAGAAGGTGGAGGGTGTTGGGGCACAGTATTTGGAAGGGGGGGGTCTTCTCTAGGGTCATGCTCAGAGGGCATCGGGCAGCACGAGAGGCAGGATGTTATGGTTTATTCAGCCCAGGAGTGGGTGCGACGTGGCCAAGGTGCGCCTTGCCCTCAGCACCAGCCTCAACGTGATTTATAGCAGCACTGGCAGACGCCTCTGTCCACGGGGAGGTCTGAAAATACTGGGAGTGTGTGTATGTGTGTTTGTATAAATGTAGTTTATGCATAGTACGTACCTGATTGTACATTGCCACACTTACGTGTAGCCTTTCTATGTATGTGTCTTTATGTGTGTGTGTGTGTGTGTGTGTGTGTGTGTGTGTGCGTGTGTGTGTGTGTGCATTCACTTGTGTACATGTACATGAACACTTTATAGGCTGCTGGTTTTTAACCTGTGTTTGGAGGATGTTCATGCATGACCCAACAGAGGATACATGCTTAGGTTACTCTGATTAATTACAAGCCACACACATACATTACACTATATAAAAACACCTGGATGGTATAGGCAAAGTACAGCAATGTAATTAATACAGTAATAAAGACAGTGTGTGGAGTTTATTTAAAAAGAGAATTACTTCAAAAATGAAATGCACACTGGTTGATGCAGTATTCACATTCTTTACTTAACTAAAAGTAGCAAAACCACACTGTAAATATATGAGTAATCGGTTAACTCAGTCCTGCATAGAAAGTTAAAGTATAAGTAGTAAAATAACTTTTGGCCAATAAATAAAGTAATTGGATTTATTATGCATAATGCCCCTTTTAGTGTAATTCTATTATTACTAATGCATAAATATACAATCATTTTAATGTTGCAGCTCGTCAACGTGGAGCTAATTGCAACTATTTTTATGTTGTAGTTTAATCCAACAACCAGTTTTTTTTATGTAAAACCAGCATCTACAAAGTAACTATAGCTGTTTGATAAATGTGGTAGACTAAAAAGTACACTCAGAAATTTACTGAAATGTACCTAAAATAATAAACGATAATGACATACTTTATTGATCTGAACAACTGGAAGTACACCAACTCAACTTCAGTTTGGAAAATTAATTTTTATCAGTTGCTCAGAAACACATCACTGGCCTCGTGTGTGTTTGTGTCTCTGTGTTTATGACCTGTTATAACAGCATTAGCCTCCTTCTGACCTCCCCCAGCGCAGCCGAATCTCCTCTGGTGTGAAAGGTCAGTGAGAGGTCAGGCAAGGTCACCAGTGAAAGGCCACTCTTGCGGGGGAGGGCCTGCTGGGTGCCTGGTCAAAACATCCACTCGGGAGGTCAAAGGTTACAAAGATAGATAAAAAAGACAAGAGGGTGCCAACAGGTACAAGACATGTGAATGTCCACTGTTGTAACATGAGAGCAGACTGTTGCACAGAGCTACACTTTTAATTGGAGACTCATGTGTGCTGAGAGGAGCACTTTAAAGCTACTTAAACTTCGTAGGTTACATGTCACTTCATACCCTGTACACCTCTCTTTACAGTGTCTAGGGAAGTGCAGAAAGACTGAGGAACAGGTAACTGATCACTAATTGCTCTTAATTGCCTCAGTCAGCTAGAGAAAGCTTTATGTGTGTGAAAGTAAGTGTGTGTGTGTCTGTGTCTGTTAACCAACCATATAGTCGTAGAAGCTATTAAAAACTCATTAACCTGCGTTTTATTTGAAGCACCCTGTCTCCTTCCATCATAGCCCTAATGTATTTTCCGTGAGGGTTTTCCCTTCAGATTTAATTTAGCCACTCTTTGATTTTACGACTCGCCTCTGTTATTGTAGGATATCTTCTCCTTTCCTTGTAATTTTATTTTATGACATGGAGTGAGTCGAGTACAATACGCCCCCCGGGGAGGACCACTTACCTCCACGCCAACAAATATAATTACCGCTGATCAGAGGAGCGAAAACAGACCGCCGCTTATCTGCCACTGCCCGTGTGTGTGTGTGTGTGTGTGTGTGTTTAAGCAGCAGCCTATAGTTACAGCGGAGCACAATGGCTGTTCAAAGAAAGAAAAGCACAGAGATGATTATGATTATGATACGATACGTGTAAATGCACAGAGAAAAGTAACTAAGACTTTAGATGAATCAATTTAAGTTACTCTTTAATTGTCGACTTTACGCAGTTTGGATGAAATTGCAACTTTTTGAACTTAACCCGTTAATCAGTCAAGCGCCCATAAAAGTAGCCTACACCGTGGGGCGGTAGAGAGCAAGGTGGACCAACTTTTAACAAGTTGAACCACAAGTCAGTGATCAAATCAAACCAATTTGGATGTATGCATGTAGCCTGGAGCACAAGCGCTTAGAAAATAACCAAATATGTAACGTAAATGCCGCATTAAAGATTGTTTAACGGAGTTTGGCGTTAACCTCGCCTTGCAATGCACTCAAAGCAGCCTGGAGAACCAGATGTGACTGCGGCCTTGCAGTGAGTAAAATAAGCCAAGTCACCGCCAGAAGTAAACAGCTAAAGTCCTTTCGTGTTTACCAAGTAAAGTCCTCTGCTACATGTTGACAGGTGAGAGTTCATAGGAGCAAAGGTGGTCCCCTCCCAATGGAGCTGTGAGTGTGTAACCCTCAAGAAATGGAGAGTGTCTGTGTCTGTGTGTGTGCGTGTGTGTGTGTCAGACAAAGGCAGAGATAAACAGGGAGAGTTGCTGAAGGGGCTCTTTGACTTTGAGCGCATAAGCCCTTATTTCATGGTGCCATTGTTTGTTTTAAGGACGTCAGGCTTAATACAGTTCCAGGCGATTTCCCAGCATGTATGTCCGCCCAAGCACCTCCAAGGCGCTCTGTGTGTGTGTGTGTGTGTGTGTGTGTGTGCGCGCCCTTCATTCCTGTTGACTTAGCCTAACTCCTGTCACAGGAAGTGATTTTAAAATGTGTATACTTTCAAGGTTGTTCCTAAGACACGTTGAATTAACTCCGACTTTGCAGAATGTACAGTGTTATTTTCTGCTAAACAAACGTCATTATATAGATAATTTCTAGGATTTACATAGGGACAGGACATTTACAATCTAATGTATGTGTGGTTTTAATGGGCATGACAGCAGCCATATTCCCGTCAGCCTCAATGAGCAGCATTCTTTTAATTGCTTATTATTTCCACGCAGAGCAGATATTAAGCCCTATAGGGCAAACGTGGATATCTAAACGTCTCACGAAAGGTGTTGCAAAACTCTATTTTTTTACTGTATTTTTATCAGTGTGTGAAAATTTAAGGGCCACTGTGTGACTCTGTGAGCAAAGTGCTGTAGAGACAGAATCTGTGTGTATGTGTGTGTAAAGATGTAAATTCTTATAGCATGAGAAAACAGAAATGTTTCCATTTCACGTTATTGTTATTAGCTATTTATCCTATCATTATGTGGCTCAGCGTGTTGTTTGTGCATGTTGTGTATGTTTGTCAGACATTTGCTTCGTGGCCAGTATCCATCCATGCAAATATTGTGTGTGTGTGTCTGAATGGCATTAAAACAGGCCAGAGGATGACCAACTTCTCTCTCCGTCTCCCTCTCTCACGCACACACACACTCTCCTCCATAATCATCACTACTTGTAGCCTAGAAAGAGGGATGTAGGTCATTGGGGGAGGGAGCGGGGGGCACGCTATTGCAGCCCTGGTAGCCAAGAACTAATATTACTAATAATGACATATATGTAAATTGCTGTTATTGTACTACAACACTTAGACCTAATAAATGTTTCCCTTTTCGAAATGGTTTACGCCTTGACAACAGACACAAGTGCATATTTTCCTGCAGAATCCTCATCCTTGTCGTGGATGTTGGGAGCTGAACAAGTCCTGGACACGAGGCCCAGAAAGAACTTAGAGGCTATAAGAGACGCCTACTCACTTATTATTACAGTCGGACAAATCCTGTATCCTCCTCTCTTCTGCCCTGTCTCCTAAACCTTTTTATTCAGGAACCCGGAGACCTCTCCGGAACAAAACAGCTTTTAGCGCTACCATCTCTCTCTCTGCTTGTGTTTTCGCAAATAGCTCTCGCTCTCCCCCTCTCTAATTTCTCTAAAAAACTGTGTCTGTGAAAAGAAATGGAGCTGTTGTAGGAGCTCATCAAGTCATTATCTGATTAAGGCCATTTTTATAACCGCTATTGCTCAAGAGATTGCTTCTTCTCCAGAATAATAATCATTCTTTCGATAATAATTCAAGGAAGTTAAATTCAGGGGGAAAAATGGGTTTAGTTCTTTCAGTTCGCTCTAAACATGAGATGAAAACAACCTTCTTTCGAACCCTGTAATAATAATAATAATAATAATAACAATAATAATACAAATACTACTACTACTACTACTACTAATAATAATAATAATAATAATAATAATAGAAACACTGTATACCCGTCGTTAATCAAAATTTTTACACAGGAAAAATAGGCCTCTGGCTCGTCTCCACTCCGACATACCATCACCGCGTGCGCACACTTATTACCACTTAATTGTGGTCAGAATGTGATAAAAAGGTACCTTTACTACACCTCTGGGAGGTATATTGTTTTCACTGCCTGCCTTCTTCTGCATTTGGACCCAACTCTAATAAATATGTCAATAAGTTCAGCCATCAATGCGCAGTGCCAGCGCGCATTATCAGTCTTGGGCATCGAGGTGTGTCGCACTCGACCCAAAAGAGGGGGGAAAGTGAGTTTGAAATAAATACACGCGTTGATCCACCTGGAATGGGCTGCGATAAGAGCAGCCAGTGTTAACCAGCATGTTTCCTCTACACCTCATCCGAGTTTTCCTTTTCCAAACACGCGTTTCTTTAATGTCCCGGCCTGTTTTTCCAGCCTGTGTGCGCACCGACGGCACCCAGGGGAGCCGAGGCCAAATCAGCCACAGGCCAGTGACGGGAGCAGGGGACCGGGACACCTGCTTTGGAAAAGACACTCCAGACACTAAACTTTGCTGACTTCGTTGCAATTCGTTCTTCCTAAAAAACACGCGACATGGAAAAGAGACTCGCCTTTTCCTTTTTGGCACCTAACAGAGGGGCATATGGAAAATAAGATTTCTCGTTAAGTACTTTAGAATCCTGTTTGCGCAGGGGATAAAAAAAGAAGATTCTGTGTGCAACAAATGGTTCCAAAGTAAAATACTGGGAAAAAAGGACAAAAGCAAAGCTCATCTGATATCTACAGTGGATGAAAAACGTCTGGTTTTATCAGATTGACTCATACGAATAAACGTAACTTAATACACCACAACTAATAATAATAATAATAATAATATGTTGTATATGTTCTTCATGAAATACATTTAAAATGTCCTGTATGTTTAGTGTGTAATTGTTTCTCTTATTGCAGGAATGCAGGGTGAGCCGAAATATGCTGATGAATGTGACCTCGATTATCCAAAAATATGGTTACACTCGATGAAAATAAAATCTTATGGAAACATTCATTGAAGTAGAACAAAAAAAAACAATTATTTTCTAATAATATTACTAAACAATTGTTGTGTGTACGCCTGTTGTAAAGGGTCAATGTCTGAAATATTTGCAGAGCGCAAAAATCGCAGTATCAAGTATCAAATTTGTCAGAATGCAGGAGGATTATGTCGAGAAGCCGTCATCATTTCATAAATCAGAAGCATCAAACGGGTTTTTCTGTGGAAAGGATCAGATGTCAGTGACGGTTCAGTTCTACAGGTGGGGAACTTTTCAAATGGAGGAAAATCTAATTATTATTATATTATATTAAAAAATCGTATGGATTGCAAACACAAAGTTGGATGTTTTACTCTCCGTTTTACTTCACTAATCATTTGTGATGACAGAGCAGTCTTTACGCACGGGGACATGTTAGTGGCAGCAGCCTGTGGATGCAGTGATAGACGTTTCATGATGATATTCGGCTCTTAACTGAGCATTTCACAAAGAGACGTTTAGCTCTCCTCAGATACTGGCTTCTCTGGATAATCTGAATTCCAAAGCAAATCTGAGAGCCTCTGTGCTACTTTGCTTGTTCATAAATCAGACTTTACTGCAACCAATGAGAAAACCCTGCACGTAAATTATCACTACATGCCACTTTGAACCTCCAATACCTAAGTGACCCTCTACTGTTATTCTCTTTGAGACAGTGCAGTCTAAATGTGGAGTAGTCTCTGGGAAAAATGTAAATGTCGACGTTTAAAATATAAACACGCTCTGCGTATCAAAGAATGAAAAGTACATAGTTAATAATGATTAAAAATGACTGAGCTTGAAGTGAAATTAATGCGTTTTAATAAACTCATCAACATAATCAAAACATGTATTAACACAAGCGTTGAAGATGTTTCTAAAAGAAACTGTTGATTTGTAATTTTACTGCCACATGGAAGACTAGAAGATGTTTGGAAACATTTGCATTAAAACAGTACAAAACTGCTTGTTATAACAATTAATTTACTGTTGCATTCATTTATCTTAAAATCATGCGTATTTTTCTTACATGTAATGAATAAATCTGCAACAGGAATAGACAGCCTTATCTCGCTAGTTGTAAAAAAAAATAAAATATCACTCATTATATGACTTTTTATAAATTTAATTATTGTTATTACCTTGTAATGAAGGTACTAGCAGTTCATTTATTACACTATAGAATCAAACAGCACTAAATTAATATAAACATTTTCGCATTTATAACTTCAATACGAGAATAAGATGGATGTAGGCTATGTGTTTTATAGTGGCTTAAGTAGTGAAATGTCAAAGTGCGTAATGATTCTTACTCGCGCAGTCGGTGATTTGAGAAGAAAGAGATTAGTAAGGGTGGTATTTCCTTTTTTCCTCTCTCTCTCTTTAGTTGCAAGCTCAAGTCCCATTCTTTGGTCAAGTTCAGTGCGTTGTTCTCCGGACCGGACGGACGCTTCTTATTGGTAGGTTGCGACAGTTACATCACGCCGCTCATGACGCGCACGTCTTCCTGTTTCCTTCAGCCGCGTCTTTAAGTGAATCTTAGTGACGGAGGAGCGCTCCAGCATCCAGTCCTCTGCATCCAGTGCGCCTCGGAGACGCACACACACAGTCTCTCTCTCTCTCTCTCTCGTACTCACTCTATGTCTCTCACTCTTGTAGTCACAGCAGAGGATAGAGGGAGAGACCGACGCACAAGAGCTCTTTTCATCTTCTATATTTTTCCTGTTTTGTTCCTTTCGCTGGCGCCGCTGACTTTATTCCAGCTCTTCCTTCTCTGAGAAACTGTTATATCCCAGCGTTCAGCAATCCGCTTGCTCCGCGTATATTCTCTGTTTTCGCTGTAGGAGTTCAGGTTGTCCCCCTCTTCATCTAAAGGGTAAGTAACCTTGTCCTCGGATACCTCCCTCTCTTGTTCTTGTTCTGCCTCGCCTGCGCAGGGTGGGCGGAAAAAAATAAACAAATCAAACATCATTAACTGGAAAATTTATTCTGGTGATCAACAGCTAATCATATCTATACGGCATTATTTGCTCCGTTTCGTTCCCCTCATCTTATGTGCTAAGAGTTGCGTGAGCAGCCCGTATTTTTGCGAGGATGATTTGCGGACGGTAGCCCAACCTTCCTCATCAAAGCGGAGATCAAGTTGATTTGCAACTTTGCGAAGTAAGTTTGTGAAGCGTGTGTGTGTGTTTTATGGCAAACAGAAGCCTGATTTAATACGAGTTGGATTTTAGACGTAAACTTATATTTTCTTACGTTTGGTTTTCTCGCGCGTGCGTGTCATAAACCGTGAACGTGCTGTTACTTCTTTGTTTGTGTTAAATCTCAGTTTAAAACCTCGTTTATGCCGTTTTATTTGTATAAAATCGCTGTCCAGGCAGTGACAAAGCTTGTTATTGCTCCTGTTTTGTGAATTTGGTCTTTATTGTTGTAAATGTGCGCAATTTTTGTCTCTCAGATGTTTTGTCTGTTGGTAACCAGATGTGCAGGAGAGTCAGGTCTCACTTTAACTATCTGATAAAGCAAATGCAGCTGGACTTTTAGGTTAACTCGTAAAAGTTAAACAAACTGTATATTGTATGTTTGAATGAAGTCCAAGTTTCAAACCTAAACATCACTCATTGTTTTTAACTTTTTGTTAATCAGTAGACTCTGAGAGGTTTACTTATTCGTTTCAGGGTTTAAAATAAGGATATAAGGTCTCCAGTGAAGATAATGGTTAAAATGATGAGGTGTATACGTTAGACCGATTGACCTATAGGTCTTTGTTTATGTGTGTAGTTCATAGTTGCTTGAAATTGTTGGAAGGTTTTTTTAAGAGCCAGAGAGAGAGAGTGCGCATGGGCAATGCGAGACAGGTGCGCCGTCGGAAAAGACAGGTGCTGGTGACTATTTCAAGCTCACTGTTAGGATCCTGAGGCGATCAAGTCAAGGTTTTTTTCTTGGAGATGTATCACCTCTTGTCTGAACTGCTGGATACGGCTGTCAAGACTTGGGCTAAAGCCATTTATCAAAGGGTGCTATTACAGAATACTTAAATAGTACGGGTTTAAAGGGGAAATGTTTAATCCAAACTATTATTTCAGCAAATTGGGAGTTTTAGATTTTTCTATTTTCAGTGTCAGTTTACAAAATGTTTTTCAAAGTAAAAAATGTGTCAGTGAATCTTGCTTGTGTGGTGCATTACACTGCACAGTTTATGACAAAGCCAACAGCAAAGTTGTGTGTGTGTGTGTGTGTGAATGTGTCTGAGAGGCTTAGTGACAGAAAGAAGTCTCTTTTCATATGAAGTGGTAATGTGAAGATGATACAATTTCTTTTAGTTAGAATAAAATTATCAGTTTAAAGAGAATGTTGTTAAATCTTAAAATTGTTAAAGTTTTCGCGCTGTTTCGCCCTCTCAAACTGAGCATATAAAATACATGTTTATGACTTTTATGTTAGAATATCACATCAAAATTAAACATACACCTGAATCAGTCACGTGGCATTTTTATACTTCAACCCCAAATTTTTATTGTTACTTTGCAGATCTACCTAAACGTCAGCGTGGATGAGTGTAGCATTTGAAAATATTTACAATCAGTAAAATTTAAGTAAAGTTTTGCTTTGTATTTGTTATATTTTATTGTTTTCCACTGAACCCCTGTGAGTTGAACAAGGACTGATGTTTTCTGAAAGGTGTAAAAACAAAGATGTAACTTGTTGCAGCCACTTTTATCCTATTAATAAAACATTGTTTAATTTATTTATACAATCACCTCAGAAATATTAAATTTTTTAAAGAAAGACATTCAGATAAAATTGTTTCTGAAAATATTACTACACTTGTGATTGCATGTATCTGATATGGCTCTGACTATGACACTGCCACCGCTGCTTACATAGCGTTATTGATGCTGATCTGTACTGACAAAACGTTTTGCTTTCAGAGGGGCATTAGGGTTTTTGTAAGAGCGCTTTAAGTTGCTCCTTGCCAGAGTTGACCTTTGTGACCTATTCATTTGAGCAGAATTAACTGCCCTTGCCAGATGAAAAGACAAACAAAAAACGCAGAAGTGAGCTCATGCTGGCACCTAAATCAATAGGCCTATTTTGTGTTTCTTTTATGTGTCACTCGCCCCGTTGCTTAAGATATGATGGCCATATTGATTAATGTGAACACAGGTCTTGCATTTTAAAATTACAAAATGTGTAAACTTAGTTTAAAAGCTGAGTATTTATTGAAATGGCCAAAAGATAGGTCATTTAGTAAATATAATTTAGTAAACAGCGTACAACATGCGCATCACCTCCCCTTCTACACCATTTTAAAAGATAATCTTAGCCCTGTTTCTTTTTATTTTATGAGCTAATAGCTCCTATGTTGGCTTAAAGCACATAAACATGGAAATGAGGACAAGTACTTAAGTAATTATCATAATTTTATGCAGCTTTGTGTTCCGTGGGAACTGGTTCAGTGTCGTGCGCCATGTATCGAAGGACAGGATAAAATGTAGGACTTTGCCCTGGAATGTCGAGCCAAGGCCTAAATTCTGACCCCATCTTGCCTGTTCCCTTTACTCCTCTGTCATTTGTCCCTATTGCCTAAATGTAATCACGGATGTCCCTATCCTTGTAGAAACATATTAAAAGGAAGTGGCTGCTTGCTAGACATAACTTTTCAGTTTATATTCATAATGTCAGTATAAAAACATTTTAAGCTTTTCTGTTTAATGTAGATTTAGTTTTGAAATGTCTTCGATGCTGCCTGAGTGACTGAGTGAATTAGATTCAGATTCACTTTATTTCATTTTTCACATTGGTGATCTTACATCTGTGAATTTGTGCCCACAGGTACACAGAGGTTTTGATCCTAGAGGACTGGGTTTGTGGGATATGGCCCAATAGCAGCAGCCCGTGATGCCGGACCATGACAGCGACTCCCTCCTGAACAGACAGACCAAGCGAAGACGTGTGGACATTGGTGTTAAGAGGACCGTGGGCAGCACAGCCTCCTCCACAGCAGCAGCCACAACAGCAGCCACAGATAACATTGCCCGCGCCAAAGCAGCCATTTTCAGTGCCATGAACTCTCTGAGCTCCCACTCTCACCACGGATCAGACACCGACTCCATGGAGTGCTCTGTAGTGCAGCCACATGGTGGGCCTGGCGTTGTATCAGCCAGCGACAGTGAATCCAAATCCAATGTACTCCGAAAGCTACTGAAGAGGGCCAACTCATACGAGGACGCCATGATGCCCTTTCCTGGCACCACTATTATCTCTCAGCTTCTCAAGAATAATATGGCTAAAAATGGAGGTGGACCTGAGAGGGGAGAAAGAGGGGACAGGGGTGATAGAGGAGAATCAGGCTTCCCTGGATCAGGACTCTCCAATGCAAGTTCAGATGTTCCCCAAGAGGATGCTTGCAGCAACTCCTCCCAGGACAGCACCCCTCAAGAGTGCTTGTCACCATTTGGCCGTCCATCTGGCTTGGCCACCTTTGACATGGAACGTCTCAATGATGAACACCTGCGTGCCAAGCGAGCCCGTGTAGAGAACATTATACGTGGTATGAGCCACTCACCCAGTGTGGTGGTACCTGCTGCTTCCCGTCATGAGCGTGACCATGAGATGGATGGAGAACGGGACATGGAGCTAGACTGCCCACCTCCTCAGTCTCAGCAGCAAGGCCCCAGCAGCCCACGGGGAGGTGAGGTGTGCAGCAGCAGCAGCCGAGAAAACAAGCGTAAGCAGCGTCTGCCTCAGCAGCAACAGCAGAGCTTCACCCAGCTGGTGTGCCAGAGGAAGGAACAGAAGCAGGAGGAGCGACGGCAACTGAAGCTGCAGCTGGAGGATATGCAGAAACAGCTGCGCCAGCTGCAGGAGAAGTTCTTTCAGATCTATGACTCCACTGATGACTCAGAGCACAATGACCTCCACAATGAACTTCACAATGACATAGGAAACATGTCTGAGGACAGCCCAGCCCGATCTGACACAGGTGGTGATGACCGGGGTGGAGATGACTTGCGCTCTGAAAATGAGATGTCTGACCTGGACCCAGGACATTTCTTGGACAGGGCACGGGCATTGCTTCAGGAGCAGGCCTTGCTGGCTGATGGAGACAAGCCAAGAAAAGAGGGGATCAGCCGCAGCAAAGGACAAGGGGGTCCAGGCTCCTCAATGCATGCTGAAGGTAAACAGCTGGCAGAAACACTGAAACAGGAACTCAATTCAGCCATGACCCAGGTTGTGGACACAGTAGTGAAGGTGTTTGCCAAGCCTCCACGCCCTACACCCCAGCAGGCCTTCCCCCCACTTTCCTTACCTCCTGAAAGATTTACCACCGCTGTCAATGGAGACAACCCCAACTTCCACACTGCCAACCAAAGGCTGCAGTGCTTTGGTGATGTCATCATTCCCAATCCACTAGATTCCTTTGCCAGCATGCCCGGGATGCCAGGTGCCACCAATGACCAAACCGAGGCGCTGCCCTTAGTCGTGAGGAAGACACCCGGTGAGCACCACCACCAGTCCTCAGCTGTCGGAGCCCATGGCGGTCACCACCATCCTGCTCTTCACCCCTCTTCACTCTCTGCTTCTATGGGCTTCAGCCCCCCATCCTTTAGACATCCCTTTCCATTGCCTCTCATGGGCTACCCTTTCCAGAATCCCCTGGGTGCCCCCACAGGTGGCTACACAGGCAAGGACCGTTCCTCACCAGACTCCATGGACCTGTCCCGGGAGACCACCAGCCTGAGGACCAAGATGACAGGTCACCACCTGGGGCACCACCATCGCTCTTGTTCACCAGTGCATCCTGGCAGCACAGCAGAGGGGCTCTCCCTGTCGCTCATCAAGTCTGAGTGCAGTGATCTCCAGGACATGGCTGACATCTCCCCCTACTCAGGCAGCAACGTATCCTTTAAAAACAATCTCTGAGGTGTGTGTGTGTGTGAGTGTTATGAGGGAGCTGAAAACAATAATAAATGAATGTGTAAGACGATGACCCTAATGTTTTAACCTTATGCGATCAAGCTCAGACCTAGTCATGCCTCTGTAAGTCAAAAAAGAAAATCTGATTTCAGGTGGTATTTCCCCAGTAGAAAAAGGTGTGAAACATGCCATCTGAACCACAAAGAGTTAAAAATCAAATCTTTTTGAACCTGTTTGAAACTAGCATAAGAAACTGAGAAATTGTTGATGAATCACTTTTCCTCCCACTGCTGTTCTCTTCTCCATTGTATTTATTTTTATACTCATACCCCTTCCTTCTCACAGCACCATACAGCCTTTTCTTCCATCTTCGATTCCTAAGTGCTTTAAAAAGCTTTCTTGTCACATATCACTTACTCAGGAATATTAGGTCCCTGCAACATTTACTGCCCCAATTCCTTTTATAAAAAATGTCCTGAAAGAATAAGAAGGGAGATAGTATCCCGAAACTTGACTCACAATGGTGTTGTATAGCCTCCCTTATAGTTTAACCCCAATGTGCCCCAATCATGCCCTGTGGATAAAGAAGCTATCCCCTATGGGAGGCTCAAATTGAATCCCCTAGAGACTCAGAACTAATAGCTTAAACAGATACAGTCAGCCCCATCTCTGTTTCTGTTTCCTCTATATCTTCTCAGTCTCTAAGTATCATAAGTTCTTAACTAATCCTTATGAGAGTTTGATTTATGTCAAACTAACTGTCCTTACAAAGCTTTGTCTTGAAGTCATTAGTATCACCTATCACATTAGGTGGATATGTATATTTATCAGTTTGGATCCCTTATTTTTGCTGTTGAGTGTACCTGAGTGCCTTGTCTTTTTCATGTGTGTCTTTTTTGTGTGCGTGCATGTCACAAAAGGTTCGCCTGAGGACTCAGCAAAGATGTATATTTATGATTGCTTGTGTTTTCTCTTGTGTTCCTCTTATCATCCATCGCTGTTGTAAAAAGCCCACAATCATTGTCGTTTCTTTTCTCTTTTTTTCATTTCATAAAGATCTGTCAACAGCCCGGGGGGCCCTTCGGCTGTTGCTTGGCAGCCAAATACTTCTTTTTTTGTTTTCCCTCCCTGCAAACCCCCCTCCTCCCTGTCTTTTCTTTGAAGCGGACGTTAACAGGTGTTTGCAGCGAGCTGTTTATCTTTCATTACCTCGCCTTGTCTTGTCTTCTGACCCAAGGGTGAACGCTTTCCAGAGATCCATAATCCTTTGCTTCTACTGGCTCCCGATGGAGGGATGAAAAGAGAAAAGGGAGAGAGAGACATACAGAGACTGAGAGAAAGTAGAAAACAATCAAACAATAACCACATATGCCAGATGCTGCGGCTTTCATTGTTGCATTTATAGATGTACGCTCCTAAATGGAAAGAACAGTCTGAACAACTTAAGTGTTGTTTATCTTTTATTTTCAACTTATATTTTTAATTTGCAGTTATTCCTCAGGATTAGACACTGTTTGGCATTTACAGATATGGTTTATAGTAATTAGGATGTCATTATGAATCAGTAAATACATTTGTAGTCTGTGTGTGTATTATAGTTCTACTGATGTAGATTTTTTTATATTTCTGTTGCTGTCTTTTTTCTGAGCCTCAGAAGTCAGAGGCAGCTTGTCAGACATTTTGCGAGGTGCGTTCAAGTTCACCGGCTCTCTGCAGTGTTGTGGAGCAGATGGCTGCTATCATTTTCCTCATTTGTTCTCAGTCCGACTCCAAATTTTCTTGTCCTTACACCTGGAATTAGGAAGTGGAGCAGCTATTTCCCTCTTATGACTTTGGGCTTTGGGGAAGTGTTGTGAGAATGATGATGTCTTGTCAGATGTGGCAGGCGAACAGTAAGCCAGCTGGTACGAGTGCACCATCATGACAAAATAATAGCCTTACACGCCACCCCTAAGTCCAATCACAATTACATTTGCAAGCTGTGAGTGAATTGGAGATGAAAATGCCTCATCAGGAGATATGAAGCTTCTTAATTGTTGTCTGAAGGGAGGTGATATTGTGTGTATGGCTGGAGAGGTAAGACCCCAATGTATTTGTTTTAAAATAATTTTTAATTTCATTGATAAGAGGATGCTAATCCTAATTGAAAAAGCAAAAACAAATTAATCTAAATGTAAGTGCACAGCTTTCATAGCAAACAAATCCCACCTTGCCCTACTGAAAAAGAGCTCCCTTTTTCTCTGTCTCTCTCTCCCTCTCTCTGTCTGAGGATCCATTGTATCCCCTTCACTTGGAGCAGATGGTGTGGTGTGGAGAGTGAAGTGCTGCTCTTTTGGCCAGGCCTGACAGAGTAACACCAGTCTGCCAGGGTTTCCCCCACAAGACCCTCACTGCGTATACAACTAATTCTCTCTCTCTCCGTCTCTCTCACTGAATCAGACAAAGTAGACAGGGTCTTTAAGGAGCCAGCCCAGCGTGGTTCAACATTTGCTGGCTTTGCTTTGTAACCCTGAGGCCAAGGGCAATCTAATCTAGCAGCTGATGCCTTCTTCCCACTCTATAGTTACAGCTACATCTGGACACTTGACTGATTTTAACGATCACAGCCACCCCTGTAGATCATACATCATGTCAAGCAATGTATTTTGTCCACTCAAATGTAACTAGTTTCCATGAAAACTTTGGGCTGTATCTTCAGTTTAATTAAAAGCTCCATCTTGCTTCTGCTTGATGAAAACCCTTGTTGAAACAGCCTGAGGTTTTAACATTCAGCTTGCCCCCATCCCTTTTCCCTTTTCAATGTCTTATCCTTCAGATTGATATTATCAGATGCATTATACGGCTGTTAATTCACCATGGAAATGGCTTGGGCTGTTCGGTGGCGCAGATGTGTTTCAGTCCCCCCATCACTGGCTGAGTCCAAAGCCTCAGAGCCCCTCTTCTCCTTCTCCTCCTCCTTCTTTTGCTCCTCCAAGGGTTTGGCAGCGGCAGAGAGGCTGGGGGGTAGGGGTGGAGCAGAGGGAGGAGGAGGGGGATGTAATTGAAGGTTGGAACCATACTATCCCTCAAGGTGGCCCCCAACAGCCCAGCTCCATCCTCTCTGCTGTTCAATCCAGGCGATCCATTAGGAAGACAAGGCCTCTGACATGTATTTGAATGTGGCCTATGAGTGTGAGAAGGTTTTTCATGTTGCTTAGGCCAATGTCTCCTACACCTTTTTTATCACTGATAAGAAGCCAACATCACACAGTCATATTCAGGCTTGGCATGTGTTATCGCCAAGCCATTAGGCCTTCTTGCCCGTCACTGGCGTTAACTGCTGTCTTTGTCTGTGATATGCAAATGTCTCCTTTTTTCTTCTTCCTTCTTTTTGAGTGGAGGTTAGTGCAGGGTGTAGGCAAAGGCGTTTGCTTACTTTGACTGTGAAATTAGCCTTCTTATGTAAAAGAATCGGCTGTAGTGCTGGCCAGTGTTTTATTTACCGTGACGCTCTCACACCTGAAATGGATGATGCTAATTGCAAGCAAATGGTTTTGCTTTGGTGCACTGTCTTCAGATGTCCCCCTCCCCCCCAGCAACCCTGCATTCATGCCTTAATAAAGTGTTTTGAATCTTCAATTTTGAAAGGAAATTTGGTTACCCATCATCCAAATGACAATTTATTGCTAAACTTACTCCCAAATATAAGCAAGTACATGTTGTAGTTGTAATATCAGCTGCTACATTTGATTCAGCTACCTTAAAGTTGTTTTCCCTTCAAACTTTTGTTAATGTCCTTAATAGCAGCTGCTTTCAGATCCAAGAGGGTCTCTCTCCCAATCATCTGAAGAAGGCCAAACTCATGTTTTTCTACACCCGCTACCCAAGCTCTAATATGCTCAAGATGTTCTTCTCTGATGTCAAGGTGAGTCCAAACATGCTTTCTCTTCAGTGTTTCATTTACTTCACAAACGTTGCCAGAAATTTCGATAGGCCTACATTTTCTACGTTATTGTGACTCTACTTGGCTATTTTCAGAATTATCTGTTGTACCTTAATCTTCTTGAATTTCACCGTTTGTAAATGCACCTGCTTTAAAAGGGGAAGTTTGATATATTAATTATGATGTGCCAGCTTCAGTTGGCGTGAACAATGTGTGCTTGTCTGTCTTGAAATGAGGCCCTTTCCCTCACTAAGTTATGGTTTTATGCAAAAGATGAAAGAAGAGGAAGTTGAATGGGTTTACATGAGGGAGCTGGAGAGCCTATGAGTATTCTAAAGATAAAGAGCGGGATGAGTAATGGAGGGGTGGAGAGGGCAGAGAGGAGGATGGAGCCTAGAGACGGAGGAGTGGTTATCTGAGCAGGTGTAGGGAGGATGGTTTGATAAAGGGAGGGGAGAGGAGAAAGAGACGGTTTAGGGAACATGGCAAGGATGAGCTTTAGCTCCACTGGGAGTTTAATTAAGGAAATTTGGAAAACAAAGCACAACATATAAGCTGCCGAAAAACAAGAACAACAACACAATGGCCGTTGTAGTGTGCGTGGCCAAGTTTGTTCATGTTGCTGTTTTGTGTGTGTGCCCCTCTCGGACCATACGGAGGGGTAAACACTGTGACAGATCCAGGCCATCTTATTCAAATCAGAAGATAAAGGTTCCCTATTCTCCCAGCTGCCCCCTCTTGGATGCCATCACCATCAACCATGAGTCGCGACTCACATGACTCTGTCTGAGTATTTCATTGGTTAGGTGGAAAACGTGAATCTGTAAATGCCGATTTGTTAGTCCTCAATATCACAGCAACGCACTAATTTTACTTTTTTATATTTTATCTACTTCTATTTGCCTGACTAATCACTCCCAATGAGGTGGTCTCTTCATGAAAGGCCTTATCATATACTAAAACAAGGTCAAGATAGTTAAGAGGATTATGAGTCACATTGATTTGTTTTTGTTTTTAACAGAGGACAATGGACTGTAGCTGTAAGTTAGTAGACATGTATGGAAATGAGACTATCTAATTAGATTCAATCGGGGCACCCTCTTAGCAACTGGCTGTCCTTAGACATAGGTCTTTAAGGCTAATCAGGTCTCAACTAATCAGGTCTTGACTATGAAGAACATAATAAACGTGGGAAGTGGGCTCCCCTAACAACTGGGGGACGCCGTAGCTGTTGTTCCCTTTGATTAAGCTGCTTTTAAGATGACTGTGACTTCTTCTGACTTTTGGTGTTTATTAAATGTTTTGACAGATGTGCCATAATACCATTGTTGGTGTGGCTAATGACAGCCTATAGTATAATGTCACTGGCTTTAAGACATCTCATTATTATTGCAGATGATGTTTTGATGGAGGGTGAAGAGTTAAAACAGATTAAATCCAGATTTTCAGTCTATTAAAGACGTCAGCTATTGCCTTTGTAATGAAATAGAGTGCAAATGCACTGTATGTTAATTATAAGCTGTTTGGACCTTGATTTATACTAATATACTTTTCTTTTCGCAAATGCTGTCCTGACACATACACACAGACAAACCCTGCATTCTTCATCTATCTCTCTGTGGCTCTTTTAGTGACAAGCTTCAGTATTTGGGCCAGTCGTGCTGTGGAGTAGCAGAGGTCAGGAGGGTTTTCCCTTTTCTATATGTCATTCCTTCTCTTTTCTTTTTTTCGCTGATGGTGTGGCATGGTATGTGTGCCTCGGTGGGGCCAGGGAGAAAGAAAAGCCAGCAACTGGATTTTGAGTCGCCACAGTAACAAAAGCCCGCTTTCCAGGGCCGCTTTTTGTGTGCAGTCAGCCAATAGACAGCCAGAGATTATCTCCCACAATTCACTCCTGCAAAAACAGGAAACGTTGGAAAGCCCTGATGACTGTGAAGGGGCTTACGAGAGAGAGAGAGGGGGGGAGAAAGAACGAGAGAGAGGGAGGCCCGCACAGGCTTCTCTGTCTTTCAGCTCTCCTCTCCGGTTGTTCTGGATGTAGCTTAGCACTCTGAGGTCATCTGTGTGCTTTCTACTCTATTGTTGACCACAGTGTCACTGAAAGTGTTAGTGAGAGATGCACTTTGGCTTTTCATCCAAATGCTTCTCAGCTAAACATATTTAGCTTAAACAAACCAAATCACACAACTGTGAAATCAGTTATATTCTAATATTAATAAATATTAGCTGATATGTGTGATGAATGCGCATGAATACTTTAGGCAGGCGACTAATATAGTGTAGACCAATGATACTTGAGTGTTTTCCTATTCTGGACTTAAGTATGCGTCTGTGCATAAGCAGAACATGTGTGTGTGTGTGTGTGTGTGCGCCACTTTCTAACTTGTGCTGTTAGCACTAAGCGCTGACCTTTAACAGGCTCTTGAGTGTGAGTGTGAGAAACACGCTCTCGCTGTCTCTCTCTCATCGGCCTCTCAGCCAGGCACACACACACACAC
This sequence comes from Sandelia bainsii, assembly GCA_032362345.1. Classification (NCBI taxonomy): domain Eukaryota; kingdom Metazoa; phylum Chordata; class Actinopteri; order Anabantiformes; family Anabantidae; genus Sandelia; species Sandelia bainsii. The sequence continues at coordinate 10,698,802 of JAUMHL010000017.1, forward strand.
ACACACACACACACACACACACACACACTGTCCCCTATACACATGCATATGCTCAAATGCAGTGAGCTGACTGAAACACACACACACACACTCTCTCACACACACATTTTTCTTGCCACATCTCATGTCTGTACTTGCTGATCTCTGCCAGTTCTGATTAAGGAGCTGCAGTGATGTGCTTCTTTCAGCCGATTTTCTCCTTTTACACTCAACACTCTCGTCCTTAGCTGCTATCAGGGGGTCTCTGTCTCCCACCAGCAACTTAATGAACCAAGACTGCTGGAAGCTGTAGCGGGTACTTGCCAGTCTTGCATCCCTGAATGTGTTGGGTGCAGCTGATGTGGATATAATGTAATTTAGTGTGTTTGCCTACATTTACTGTAAATATTGTATCTTTTGTGTGCTCTGTGCTGTGATTGAGCCCCATTTCAGTTGTACACGCCCTAATACATCTTCTCCCGAGCTGAATAATAAAGTAATCCTCGTCCAAAGCGACAAATCTGTCCGTCACTCAGCTGCAGTGACACCAAAGGTCTCCTGCATGAGCGATGGTAACTCTTTCACTGGCTTTAATCTCAGTATAGCGTTGAGAAGCATGTGTGCACATGTGCTTGCACAACCAATTCACTAATATCTTAGATTCACACCTACTACAACTTGTTCTGATCTTACACACTGGTGAAGGTTTAATTTGCAACTTGAGTGTAGCTGTGTGTTCGTGCTCTGTCACACTCAGACTGTCTGCTACATCGTGTGTGTTTAAGAATAGCTCCTGTGCATCCGACGTAGTTGTAGGTGTCAGTAGTTTGTTTGTTTGACACTCCGATGTCACGACCCTAGCTTGCTGACTGCTCACGTTCCGACCCTCTGCAGCCCCCCCACCCCACCCCCAGCGAAAACGACATTGTCTGACGGCGCTGACCTGCACCCATCCTCCTCTTCTCCATGCTCCACCTCACTCTCCTCCCCCTCCCTCATTTCCCCATTTATGCTCACCCTGCACTTTAGGACAGCCACCATGCTACACCTCCTCTCCCACTGCCAAACAATGTCAAGCGGACTTATTCTTTTTCACTCCACCATTATGTCATCCACTGATCATTCCAGAAAGGCATGGCCCTCTCCTTTAGCCCCATCCCACCTTGGTCCAGCTATCTCTCCTCTTCTGATTCATCAACTTTTCTGCCTGTCTTTCTGTTCTGTTGCCTCGCCCTCCCATCTTCATTTGCTTGCGTTTGTTTGACTGCCGTCCCAGATCGTGAAGAGTGTGTGTGCATGTTGTCTGTGTGTCTGTGTGTTGTCGAACAATAGCCAGCGCCTAATCTCCATGTCAAAACCGCTCTGCCTCCCCAGTGAGCAGTCCGCTCAGCGTTTAGTAGCATTTTGTCCCTCCATTCTTCCAGCACCACAAAAAGAGCAAGAGGGGAGGGAGGAGTAAAGGCCTGTGTGTGTCTGTGTGTGGGTGATGGTTAGGGATATCAAGTTTTCAGAAGCTAGAATTTGGGATTTTTGAGGACAAGTGAAGTAAAGGCATTATTTGTATGTTTTTAGGGGTCAGATCTGAGCATTCACTGGGGCATTTAAGGGTGACTGCACTAGCCCACCATCCTGAACCTCTGAGGTCCTTATCTACGGTATTGGATGTTTAGACAGTGTGTTTTTATTGCTGAGACCAGGCGGATAAAGAGCCCGGACTGGCCGAGGGTCTTAATAGGTTTACCTCACCCTGTTGAATCCAGCCAAGCAGCACAGATCAGATAGCCACAGCCTTCTCTGCAGCTCTTCTTTCTCTCTCTGTCTTTGTTTTGCTCTTTTTCAACTCCATTCTTGCTGACAGGGAGGAGCGGTGAGGGGAAGAGAATCAGGGTGTAATTGGTGAACGGGGTTAAGTACATGTTTGAGCCCCCTGCGGGCCAGGGCGCTTCAGATGATGACTTAATCGTTTTTCTGGTCAATTATGTGTTTGCGGTCCCCCCCCCCTTTCCACCTCTCCCTCCACTCTCAGGGTTATGATAGGGGGGAGCTATGGTCCCAGTGGGGAAGATGAACCACACACAACCTCACTCTCACACACACTCTCTCTCTCTCACTATCTCTTCCCCCCACCCCCCCTGCACTTGCTGTCTTTTTTAATGTCTCTATTATCTTCCCTCACTCACTGACCTGTGTTCTCTCTTGTTCTTGTCTTTCATCTGTTTCTTTTGGTTTCTTCCCGCTCTTTTAAGTCATTGCCTCAAGTCTCAAATCCCTGATGTGACATGACTTGCTGTCTTACACTTGTTCTCTTCACTCATGCTCAAATCTAGTGGCTTAATAAGGTTTCACCAGACAATTCCCTCTATAAGCATATTTATAGACAACAGAAACAACACAATTTCAAGTGGTGCTTGACAGTAAATTCACACAGACTGACATCTCTATACATTGCTAACTTCTCATCATCTTCCATTCCAGTTTAATCGCTGCATAACCTCCCAGCTGATCAAGTGGTTCAGCAACTTCAGGGAGTTCTACTACATCCAGATGGAGAAGTTTGCCCGTCAGGCCATCAATGATGGGGTCACTGGAACTGAGGAGCTGAGCGTTAGCCGTGACTGTGAGCTCTTCCGAGCCCTAAACATGCACTACAACAAGGCCAACGACTTTGAGGTAAACACCTTCAGTAAATGATAAACTAAATTGTAAATGAAGAATGTATGTGCTCAAAGGAAGTAGGGGCTGAGATCTTAACGTGGTCCATATCAAAAAACGTTTGCTTTCACCTGATACCTTGTGAGGCAGGCAGGTAGTGTGACACTGTCTCACTTTGTCCTCTCTGACACTGTTGTCAATGCTGAGTTCAAGGCTCTTATACATCCTGCTGCACTCTGCACACTGTACTATAATGTATATGTCACTTTTCTGTGAAACCATCTGCAAAATAGCTCAGATTTCAGTTTGTGTGCATTTTCTCAGAGATACCTGTTTTTTCCAAAAGTAGAATTTCTCAATGATTCAGTTCATATGAAATTTTCAAAATTAGCTAATTTTGAATTATGGAAACACATGTTCATGTTCACTGGACAGTAATAATAAATCCACTTTTCGAAAGCATGCATAACAGGCTTCAACCATACAGAAATGTGAGGAACTCTCATTCAATGAGGAAGAAACCTTACTGACACCTCACTCATTCAGCCTCTTCCTCACTGTTAATTTCCCCTCAGTGGTTCTTAGTATGTGTGTGTGTCTGTTTGAGAAACCACATTTTACTTCCCTGTCCTCATTTACCTATCATGTGTTGTGAGATGTTTATGTGTGTGTGAATGTCTTCCAGTGCATTGTAACCATAAATTCTCAGCAGGCAACTTCACCTTTGATATGTTTCATTTTTTTCACACTTCTCCTTTTGCCACCTTCTCATTTGTGTGTGTGTGTGTGTGTGTAAAACGTTTCAGGATCGCCAGTACTCTCTCAATGTCATCTGACAATAGACCTTTAAAAGGCTTCTGTTAAGAAGGACCTGGAGTGATCTGGGTGTGTGTATTTGATAGAGGGATGTGTGTGGGTGTTTTGTTGTTGCTGCATTTCCCAGTGTCCTGTTCACCTCGAAGGGTACAGCCGTCCCTTGGACCGGCCTGGCATGCTGGCAAAGCATTTCTCTAGTGTGTGTGTGTGTGTGTGTCACTTTGAGGGGAGAAAAAAATCTCACTGTTATCAAGGTTAAGCGTCCCACTGTTTTAGTGAGAGGAAGGGGAGAAAAAGAGGGGGAGAGGGGGAAGAGAGAGATGGATAGATAGGGGATAGAGGGTGAGGGCTTGGAGACAAAGGAGAAAGTGATGAAGGCAGGGAGAGAGGGAGAAAGGAAATCGAGGGTGAATGGAAAGGGGATAAAGAAGGGTAGAAGGAGAAACAGGGGGAAAGAGAGATGATGTGCAGGAGAGAAGTGCCCTTGCGGGCAGTGGGAGTTTTGCAAGCGCTCACATTTAAAGTGCTTCACTCTCTTTCTCTCTGTTTCTGTCTGTCTCTCTCTGTCCGTTATTTGTCCACTGGGACTCCTCCGTGTGCACCCAAACACACACACAATCACTTCCTCACATCCATCTTCAGCCCTCTTAAGGGAGGCTTTGAAAGACTCTGGCAGGCAGAAGCACTTGTGTATATATGAGGTCCAAAAGTCCATCAAAGCAAATGAGAAAAATGACACAGACTAGTTCATAACTTGTGCAGGAATTATTTGTTTTGTGACTGGGAAATAAGTTTGAATGAAGAAGAGAGTGACCTTTCACCTACAGACATTTGGCCAACACTCATTTTGAGCACTCTAAATGGGTGCAGCTGAGTTGAGATTACACCACTAACAGTAAATCCACAATGCAATTAGAACTTGTCCTGATCCTGGAATCAAGGCTTACTTTCCTTCAGGAGCTTGTTTCTGTTTTTATATCAAATTGTTATCTAATTATGGTAACTCACCTGACATCCACAACAGGAAATGGAAGTCCCAATTGGGAAATAGTCTAGCAAAAGAACAAAGCTTCATAAACTATGGACTTTTTTTGTGGGTCTGTGTTGTTGGTCAGAAAATAAGTTTATACATGCAAATAATACATAGAATGATACATGGAACAATATATTTTCTATTTTTCAAAAACAAGTGCAGCTAACTAGTTAAATCGAATCAATGCATACGCAAATATTTGTTTGTTTTAAAAGACTACTGGACACAAAACATGTTCTACTTCACTGAAACGTCCATCTCAGTGTGCACTGGTGGTTTGGAGTTTCCACTTCTCACTTTTGTAAGTTGCATTTTGAATCGTCAGTGACCCACAAACTAGCCACAAAATCACGTTAACAAATACAGAACACATCTTGAACTCAGATTTTAATGTGAGTACTGAGAAACGTTCCCCCTTCAGCAGATGAACGGGAAAAGTCTTCAAGTGTCAAACTCTGCACAAATATGAGTGCACAGTAAAGCTAAAACACCCAAGAGCAGTAAGTATAAGGAAACGATATTTTTTATTGGAGGTAGACTTTAGCGCAGGTTTCACTTTGTGTCTTAAAAATAGGCAAATGTTGAAAACCAAACTTCATGACACTTGTAGAGCTGGGCCGAATCAAAACGATATAGACATAACGTAAAAGTATTTCTCTTTGAATGAAACAGTTCCATCAAATTCTTAGACAGGTTTGCATGGCTGATATAACCGTCTGCTATGAGCATGAAAACCTCTAGGAAGAGAGTTTGCAAATCACCAGAAAAGTTTGCACGCAGCACCCAGTGAATATGCCGTACCTGCCTAAACTGTGGTAATGCGCCATCTATTCCCCCTTACAAACTCTTTCTTGCTGATATATGAATTCCCCGTCACACCTCAGACAAGACTGTCATTCTTCTCCTGACACCAGGAAGCTACTGTTGAAACAGGCTTAAGGGGAACAGCCTATTTGCATACATAAATGTGAAAATTTGCAAGAAGACAGACAGAGAGGAAAAGAGTGAGAGAGGCCAGGTGAATAAGTCTTCTGTTGGCCGAGGAGCTGCAGTAGTGGGGCAACGAGGGTGGAGGAGGGAGGGAAGGTGTTTTGCATATTAAGGTTTTTTTGCTGGGCAGGTGTCTGAGAGATACAGGAGCTGATTAGAGTTTAGCACAAGGAAAATTTGCCCAGCCATGCAAATTCTAACCCCCCTGACAAACCAACCGCCTTGTGAGCACGAAGACTCTGCATGTAAGTGTTTGTGTGTGGATTTTTGATGTGTGTGTGTGTGTGTGGGTGTTATTTGTGTCTATGACCGTATGTGTTTGTGAGTGCGGGTGCGTGGGTTGTGTGTTTTTTGCTGTTTGATGTTTGTGTGGGAATGGTGTGTTTGTGTGTATTATATATGTGCATGGACACATTTGTTATGTTTTTCCGTCTTATGTGTGTGTGTGTGTGTGTGTGTGTGAGTCATAGAGGTAATGTGGAGATGGAAATGTACTGGATGTGTATCAGGATGCCCCCAAGGCCCTTTTCTGTGGATCTCTCCCCTTTCTCCTCCACCTCCTCCTCCTCCTCCTCTTCCTCCCCTACCTGCCTGCACCACCACTTGAAACAAGAGCCTACGCAGATTCAGCACACACACACACACACACTCTCACACTGAGTTTTCCCTTTGCCAGATTCTGCATCATCAAAGTTCTATCCACCTTGGTGGCGTCTTTGGAATGAATATGTCCTCTGTTTCAGTGCTCACACATACGCACACACACGTCTGTGGCCTTTCTTGTTTGATGCTAATCTGCTCTGTCACTGTGCTGGCCTAATACGCTCCCCATCTCCCTCCCAGCTCCTCTTTTGTCGTGATTGTTTCCCCTTTTTCCTTTCATATCCCTCCTCCCTCGCTCCCTCTCGTCGTTCTCTCTTCCTTCTGTTGCCTCTCTCCTTTCATTCTTTCATCCTCCTCTTTTGCATGTCTTCCGTTATCCTCCCCCCTCCTCTCCCTCGCTTTTTCCTCCCATTAGGAAGTTTTAATGGCATAATTGTCACATTCCTTCTGGCACAATGAACACCAGCGGTAATTAAAGAGCTTGCCGTTAATTACCTAGACCCCGGCTCTACTTTCCTCTTTTCTCAGCCCCCCTCCTGATCCCCTCTCTTCTTCTCTTTCTTCTCCGCTTCTCATTCACTCTGTCCATTGCCATCAAAGTCTTCCGAAACACACCCGGCCTCCCAAAGCCTTGACTTTGAGCGAACAGCGCTTTCATGTGAGGACTCAAGTGAAAATTCTCACTTCGTGTCCTTTTCTTTTTACTCTGCAGCCCCCTCTGTGTGTCTTTGAACACGCAATGACAACACACATCATCTTTCATAAGACAGGAATATGTGTGACCTCGTAATGGGTTAGAGACAGCAAAGGAGAGAGGGAAAGAGGTGGGGTCTGATATAGAGGCAGTTTTATGATGGCTCTGGGAAACTCTCGGATTTCCATAAGACAGACGAGGTCAAGTTTCCTCTGTCAGTGACCACTCCTCCCACAGAGTATACACACACACACACACACATATACATACACACACCTTGGCATTTAAAAGAGAAGTCCCTATGATCTCTGTGTGAGAGGGAGGTAAAGGCGAAAGCGGTGAGCAGCCTCCATCCGCGTGCAGGTATCATATGTCCACCCTTATCAGCTGTTCTTTCTCCTTTTGGAAAGATGTGTCACGCCTTTTGTCCCTCTTCCTCTTTTGTCTATCCATCCGTCTGTCATCCCTCTATTTGAATTGATAATCCCCCTTCACAGACACATACTTATCCACTGTGTTTTTGTTTCAAAGTGACCAAATAATAACAGAAAACTTTCTAAAGTTTGACTTTTACACCCCAAGTCCTTCTTTCCAAACCTCATCCCTTTCCGTCACCTCCCTCTTCCTTTTTTTGTCCTGTTCTTCCCACTGTCGCTCCATCTCCCTCCTTTCTGCTTTTCTCTGTGTCTCTCCAACTCTCCATCCATTACCAGAGCCACAGAGAGCTGAGAGCAGATGCTGTCTGTCCAACCGCCATGCCCCATAGCATTGTGTGTTTCACCTCTCCTTCCCCCCTCTCTCCCTCGTTCCTCCTCTTCATGCCCCTCTTGGGGCTCCATTTGCTCTCCACCCAGAGAGGCTAATGTCTGTTTTCTCCTGCTTTTCCCCTCTCTGTCATACACTCCTTAATTCCTGGCCTTTTTTTCCCATTTCTTGCCACATATAGCGTTGTGTGTGTTTGTGGCAGGGGGGTCACAGCCATTGAACTGGACGCACAGTCAAAAACACAAACAGAAACATGTATAAACATACATAAGCACCTGTAGACACGCACTTGCACACAGGTGCAGTGTTTTTACTAAAAGGCTCTAGGGTACTCTTTGAAGAGCGACTGAAGACAAAAAGAGGTAGAAGATAGAGGGAGAGAGATGAAAAGCTGGCAATATAGATTTAGGTTCAGAGCTGCCAAAAATACAACCGATACAATTTGCCAGTGGGTTTATGTCAACAACACACACACACACACACACACACACACACACACACACACACACACCTCCCCCTCAAGACGGTTATTAGTTATAGTTATTTTCCCCATTGAGAAAATAACTATAACTAATAACTATTACACTAAATATCCCTTACTGCGTGTGTATTTATCATAAACAGTTGTACAGGATGCTGTCATATACAGCAACAAATCATAACTAGATTACTTGTATACACAGATGTAACACATATGTGAGTGTGTTAGCACCTGCTTTTTGCACCAGAGCAAGCTGATGCAGAAGCTTCTACAGCGATAATACAATTAAGACAGCACACATGATGACATTGATGAGTTGGTTCTCATACTTCTAATTTTCAGTGTGAAGTAAATCTCAGATTTAATCGTTGATAATAGACACATACTGAGAAGATGTGATACACATCCAATTTGCATTCAACTGTCTGTCGCTATGAATCTGTTAGTGTTAGGAACTGTGTGATGCTTACAAGCTTGAAAGTTGTTTTAACTAAATTCTCACTGAAACTGGCGCAAACAGTGCCAATTCGGTGTCCAGGAAACAGAATTTTTTAAATTACATAAAAAAAACTCCAAGGGGACATCTTCCCTTACTCTGGATAATCTACAGAACAAACTATCAAGAGCTTTTATTTAAACTGCTCTCTACTAAACCTATGAAAACTGTTCATGTTATGGAAGAACTAGGGCAAAGAAATCTGTGGGTCATGAAGATACCACTTTGACAACAAGTGAGAAAAAGGCTTTTCGTGTGTGAACCAAACCTTTAACAAGATGCTAACAACACTAGTAAATTTGCTGTGCCCAGGCCTCTTGGTACGCGCTTGCAGTAGCAAATCTATCTACGAAAGATTAAAACAAATGTTCAGATATTACCTTTAATACCTTTACTGTGTCACAAGCGTAATTCCTAACATGTCTTATGGCTTTTTAATTTTCTTAATAAGAAGAGTTAAGGAAAGAAAAGAATAAAGAGCAGGATCATCTGCTTCTCAGTGAATAGCTGGGGGCTATTAAGGGCCTCCGTTTGATGTAGCCTGACAGGTCTTTTCTTCGCCATGTGGTGTGTGTGTGTGCTCACATGTGTGCATGTGTATGTGAGAATAAGCCACTTTATTCCGTGCACTGATTAAATGCTGTGTGTAAAGCCTGGAGCGCCAGGGATAGCACGGAATCACTTAAACATAAAGAACTACATGATCCCCTCGCTCCTTTTCTCACCTGCTCTCACACACACACACACACAAACATATCCTCTCACTGCGCTCATGCAACACTTGATTCGCCCTCCTCTCTGCTTTTCCACCAATACTCCTCCCTCCTCCTGTTCCTCCTCGCTTCTTCTCCCCTTTCCTCCCTCCTTCTTCCCCTCCTCCTTCTGTCCCTGGTCACCTTGTGAGGGGCAGCCTGCTTTGTGGCACAGCTGCTGATTATGTCATTATTTCTGGACCATTTTGGTCTCCAATCGTGTGTGTGTGTGTGTGTGTGTGTGTGAGACTAATGAAGCGTGGCATAGGGACTCATGCCAAAATGACCAGGGCGTGCATCAGAGCTGCAGATGTGTCAAAGCAACCCCCCCCCCGTTCACACACACATACACACACACACTTCCCATTTCCCCTGCTGATGCCAAACTCTCTCTCCTTCAATCTAATCTGCAGTTTATTATTTTTCTTTCTTCTCCTGCCATCTTGTTCCCTCACTTGCCCTTCCATCCTCTCTCCTTCTACCCATCCATCCATCTTCCATCCTCCCTCCTTCGCTGGAGTTCCTTGCGCTCTATCTTTTATTGTTTGTCCGCCCACCCACACCCTCCTCCCTCCTACACTTCTATTCTTCCTCTCCCTCCCTCCCTCTGTTCTCCTCCTCTCCAGATGTCCTGTTCCTATCTTCCAGACTCCCTTGCTCCTTTCTTTCCCTTCTGCCTCCTGCTCTCTTGCTCTCTCTCAGCTGGGCTGACTTCCTGACCTCAAGAGGCCCTGTTACAGCTCTTTGTAAGCCCCCCCTTCCTCATTTATATGTCAGCCTATGTCCACTATACAAGCGTAGGCAATGAATTTTTAAGTATCTAAACAAGGCCTGAACTGTGATTTTTGGCTCTCCCTGTGGAGTACAGATTATTTCTCTGTCTGTCTCTGGGTTGATATAAAGCCATCACCCTACCAAACCGTCTGAATTTCTATAAAGTGACAGAAAGAGAGGGGGTGTCTGAATTGTCAGCCTGTGTGTGTGTGTGTCTAAGGGTCGGGGCTTAAGCCAAGTAAAACTGGAGGGAGAAGCGAGGAAGATGGGATAGAAGAGTGACTTCATCTGTATCTTTGACCCTGTCCTGTCCTTGACTCCTCGGTGGAGGTACACCTTGAGAAGGGCCCATGTGACGCTAGTGCTCATGCTCACATATGTCCACACCAAACAACAAGACACACACTCACATACACATATACAAAACAGCCCCTCAAGGTTCCATGTTCTCAAGGTTATCAGTAAAGTGAGGGTGGCTGGTGTTTGCTCAGCTTTAAGGACCATTTCCCGTCCCAGTCAAACTGACCCACACTTCACAAATAAGAGATCTGGGGAATTGAGAAGTATCTAAGAAAGCTGAAGCTTTGTGAACACGAAGGAAACTAAGCACTTGAGAAAAAAAAGATTGGATGAAGGATCCACTGCCCCATCTTTTCCCAGTTGGCTGGACTCTTCAGCCATGGCACAGTCTTATCAGTGGGAGAGGGGGTTGGGGACAAGTGCAATGAGGGGTAGGAAGAAAGGGGACATGGGTTGTGTTTGCCTAAAGTGACAGTGTGGGCAGAAGGCTTATCAAGGCCTTTGTAGATTATTGATTGGAGCAGATATGTGAGGAACAGGGGCCTATGTGTGAGAATATGTTTGAGGTTTGGGAAGCTCTGGCTTGACTCACTGAAATGTCACAGGGCTACTCAGCTTCAGTTTCAACTATTGCTTTTACGGTAATCAGAAAAACTATCAGAAAAATTAGAATATTCTTAAGGGCATTTAGTATATTTAAAAATCTGTAAAAATTTAGATTTCGATAATTTTTTAGATTTGCACGCACATACAAACATATATAATGACTGAAAAGCATGGGAAGTGTTTGTATTCCCAGGCTGGGTTGGGGTTAGGAATTAACCTGGCTGGCATCGAGGGCCAATGTTGTGTCCCTGCATTTCATCCTTCAAGGCTACAGCTCACTAGCGTACACAGTCACTTACACACACAGCCTTATCTTCCAGGGTCTCGTCTTGTTTGGCCAACGCTGTGCAAATAGAAGGTGCAATACATCTCCTGACAGTTCCCAAAAGCAAGAGGCAGAAACACGTTGGCCAAACAAACAGCCAACCCTGAGTCACAGGGAGAGAAGCTATTTCTCAGGCTTTGCCGAAACACATGCAAAGACATACACACATGTACTTGCACGCGGTGTGTAACAGTAGCCATTATTTGAGCGCTTGAGCCTCTGGCTACCTTTTTAAACGTTTGTCTAAGCAGTCTTAAGACTGGGGCCGCTGCTGGAGTGAATAGCTCCCAGCAAGCTGTCCACAGGCTCCTATTGTCCTCCGTCATATTTTATTATCTCATCAAAAAGCAGGAAATCCGATTCCCTCTCTCTGAAAAAGAGCTTATCCTTCTGTCTCAAAGCAACCTGTCACAAGAGAGGGAGATGGAGAGAATGGGGGAGAGAGTTGTGGGGTAAAGAGGGGAGTCAGTGAATGAGAGTGATTAACTGCCTCATTGCTGTCAGAGAAGTCCCTCTTTCTTTCTTCCGTCTTGATTGGTATTTACCCAACACAGCATAATGCAATGGTTAGGGCAATGTGTGTGTCTTAGAGACCAGCTTAATCCCCTTTGCTGATTATTTTCTCTCTTTTCCCTCCCTGTCTTCCTCCGTTCATATTGTGTTACACAGGGGTAGAGCAAAGATGATATCCTTTTTCATGAAAGCTTTTGTTTTTTCGGACCCCCCACCACACTTCCATCCTATCCGTCTTATTGCACCTCCTGTCAGAACAAAACCTTAAATTTTTCAGAAGATTATATGACTTTGTAATCCACAGTCCACAGTTACTTGGACTACCTCAACTCTGAGGTAGCACAATCTGAAAATAACGCTAATATATGAAAACACACATGGTAAATCTCATCTTCTCCCTCCTCGCTCGCTGACAAACTACAAAACTGTGCAATACAACACAAGGAGGATAGTCCAACTTCTGCTCTTCATCATCACCTATGCACTCTTAAATACATGTCTACTTGCTGCTTTTTCATATTTTTCCAATTAATCAGTTGAATATGTATAAAGTAGAAAGAAATTTGATTCACTATTTTATGATTGGGAAGGTATTTGACAAAAATAAATATAAATTCAAGTTGCCAAAAAGTTGTCTTTTCAAATCAAGTGCCATGACTGGGATGGATTCTGTCATTGTTTTCCAATAGGTCTGAAATCAGTACAAAATGCTAAACCAGCATTTTCAGGTGTTGTTTCAAAAATCCTGCTGTCAGATGAGACAAACATCAGCATTATGTGCACTGAAAGCCAAAGAGAAAAAAAAGGTGGACATACTCTCAGTCACCTTGTTTGCCTCTTCTAGGCATCACTCCTCACACACACACACACACACACACACACTTCTTTCTTTCTCTATATGCTTTTTTCCCTGCCTACCTCCCTCTCTCCTCCCCTCTTTGTACATCTGTCCTTTAATTTTGGGCTCTGCTGAGAAGTTGTTAAAAAGCCCTATGAAATATGTATGAAGGATTGTGAGCCACGCGATTGGCCCCATTTACCGGACAGCCGAGCGAATGAACGGCCACACTGGATAATCCCCCACAATGCCTCTGGAACAAAGGCCCAACAGCTGACCCGAGAGAGAGAGAGAGATGAAGAGGGGGTAGTGATGGGGGATAGAGTGGGACAAGGGAGGGGTTTAAACAGTTAAGGCTCACTGCTGGTCAGGAGGCAGCTCCCTCACATACACATCTCACACATACTCGCAAAACAAAAGCTTGTGGGACAGGAATAACTCCCTCTGTTCTGTCGCTCCGCTCTCTCTCCTTAAACTCTTCTCAGCCCCTCCTTCTCTCACCATCTCTCTCCCTCCCTCCCATTTTCACTCTCTCGCTCTCTCAGTCAAGAGGATCTGAAATACCAATACCCTTTTCTCCTTGACATTGCTTTCTCCTTGCAGTCAGCGTTTTGCTGTCCTTTTATAGTCAAAACGTCAGGAGAAATTCCATGCAGGAATATTCTTAGTAATGCAGCACTGCCTGCGTCTAATGGCTAGGGCGCTGCACTGCACCGGCCCGTTAGAAAGGTCTTTTGGGAAAAGCGTGTGCATGCCCCAGCACACACTTTCTGTGCAAAGCATAGACACAGGGCTGCCCTCACACTGGGGTCATTGTGCCAGTATTTCACAGACGACAGCATCAAACAATCCACTTCTATGCGACCAGTGGGGAGTTCAATATTTGGGGAAATGGGTTAGCTAACACATGCACACATACGCATACAGCTTCTTATTCACAACTCACAGTTTCACTCGAGCACTGGACGGAGATATGCACACACTCACACACCAGACACAGGGACATCTTAGCCTCCATTCATCACCCCGAGGGGGGCGGGTGGCTGTCCCGTGTGTGTAAGTGTGTATGTGTGTGTGTGAAGAGGCCTGCATGTGTGTGTGTGTTCTAGTGGACACTAACCTTGTTGTGTCCTGACACTCCTGATGAGTATCTGCAGGACACTGGAGGAGAGGAGCAGAGCGAGTACGCACTGTCAGGCATTTAAGCAAGTTGCTGCCGCTGTATATGAGTGTGTGTGCGCGTGTGTATGTGCGAGCATCAAGGGAGGTGGGCAGGTAGACAGTCAGCATTATCCAAGCAGGTGACCCCTGAAGGCTGCGTTGCCCTGGAGCTTTGAGTCGAGGAAAGAGACTCAGCCAAATACACCAGGGTAGCTTGTGTGTGTGTGTGTGTGTGTGTGTGTGTGTGTATATAGCGAGCATTATGTACAGCTCTGTCACAGTACAGGATGTGTCATCTCCTTGGCACAAGGAGGTGCGTGCACTGGTGTGTGTGCTCATGCCTGCATGAGCGCGAGTGTATGTGTGTGTGTGACACAGTGTTGGCTTGGGGGAAGGTGTCGCAGATCTTTGCCAGACTAATCATCTCCATGGTGTCGGTGAGCGCTGCTGTCAGGGACACTAAAGAGGCAGCGTGTCTCCCCGTTCCCAAAGCATTTAGTACTTCCTCTTTCGCCAGCACCTCTCCACCACTCTTCACTCAGCTCCGCTCTCTTGTTTGGTCACAGATTTACAGTGGGACTCATAAAGATGTCATACGGGGTAGGGAAGTCAGAGGTGTGAGAAACCTGAGAATTTACTTTACAAGAAGTGACTTTTCTCAGGCCGATGCCTCAATTGGCTTTTAAGGAAGTAGACATTCAAGAGAAAGGAGATTTATTGTTTTACATCCACTGTGAAAATTCAAACATGCGTATTGTTGTGGATAATGCAAAGAAACCACTGCTGCACATTGTATGGAACCGGGATGTGTATTTCAGGGTTCTCTAGAAGTAAAAGACCCATCTATTTTCAGTACTAGGTTGTCGGCTAATACTGAGCACTTGAGCTTAGATTGTCATGAAACTGTCCCAGTCAGTAGAAAAGATGGGCAGATGTTTTAAACTTTAAAACAATCTTTCAACATTTGAGCAATCCATCACCTCAAATTGACAAATCTGATGTGATAAGAAGTCTGAAATGCTGCTAAAATAATGCCATAAAGTATTGCAATTTTAAATAATTTAAAATGTTGTTATTAAAAAAATAAAAAGCAGTTGGAAGTGAAGTCTTTGAGGGGGAATAAGGGATAATAGTGGTGAAAATGATCAGTGGCCAAACATATCTGGATGATTAACCAGTTCTATTCTTCTCGTGTCCATGAAGGTCCCTGACCGCTTCCTGGAGGTGGCTGAAATTACACTGAGAGAGTTCTTCAATGCCATCGTGGCTGGCAAAGACCTGGACCCATCCTGGAAGAAGGCCATCTACAAGGTCATCTGCAAACTAGACAGCGAGGTCCCGGAAATTTTCAAGTCCCCCAACTGTCTCCAAGAGCTTCTACATGAGTAAATTTCTTCTCCTCCTCGCTCAACGCTTTGTGCTTTTCAAAAGATTTTCTCTGATTTCATAGAATTTCAGAATGATATTCTCTTTTGTTTATTCCTTTCCCCTAACTTTACTTTTCATTTCCTGTTTTTTTTCTTTTTCTTTGAATGTATGAAAGTTATGAAGTAGCATTCCCAATCTGAAGCCTCTGTGGCAGTTCGTAAATGACCTAGCTATTGTGTTGTTGTTCTTCTATGATAATTATCATGATGGTTATTATTTGTTTTGTTTTTCTATGATTCTGAGGAACTGAAGAGACTAATCTTACTGGGTGTTTTTGGACTGTGTGAACCCTCATCTGTTTTGGCCTTTTATATGATGAACACTAAGTCAAAGAAGGAGTTCCCATTTACACTACTAGAACATAGGCTGGGTTCTCTAAAAACTTTGCTCATGACACCCAGGGGTGCTCCTCCAGGCCAGTGAGTGCCCAAATGAACTGTCCCCGCAAAGTGGATGTGCGACTGAAGATGTCCCTAACAGGACAGTCACACATACATGCACACAAAAACAAGGCCTAGTGAGGTTATTGACTGGACTAAGACTGGACTTGTGTTACTGGTCTGTGGGACTTGGACTGGTTTCAAATAGCTACTGATCTCTACATTGTTTTGAAGTGTGTTTTCCCTGCAAGTGGGACATTGTGTTTATGGGGGGGTATATTATTATTTTGATTATTATTATTGTTGTTGTTTATGATTATTATTATTTGTCATCAATGCTTGCTGAAGATTGGCACTTTGAGATTTGTTTGTCTCTTGATGCCGTTGCAGAAAAAAAATAAATTATTCCTATTAATATTATAAAGAGTTTAGATTCTGACATATTTTGCCCATATTTCCTATCCCTCTCCCTACTCTTGTTTTTGTTTGTACATCTCTGAAGTGGAAGTTGGTTTTGTTTATTTTGTTTTGTTTTTGTGGTGGTTAGGGTATGGAGCAAATTGCCCCGATTTGGGGGTTTTAAATGAGACATGTCAGAGTGGGTTTCTCTAAACACCTGTAGTGACCAGCCTATTTTGCACAGGACCAGTCTGGCAACAATGCTGGAAAAGGAGTTAGGATGCAGAAACACATCAAGTAAATGGTGCAGAAGTGTGATACTTTGGTTCACAACTTGCTTTTTTCAAAGCTACATTTCCATTACCACTCCAGCTGTGACTACTAAACTTCTCCCACTACATGAGCCATCTGTTTAGCTATGAAATGAATTTTATTGATCTACTTTGGTAAACAACTGCACAATTTTGCCTTTTTTACAGCACTGTTCCCTAATTAGCTCACATATTAGATGAAGTCAGCCTGTTAATTAAGCTTATATAGTGATTATCCTATACAAGGTATAAATTAGCCCACACTATGAAGGTATTTGAACTGCAGTCTATACTTGAATATATCAAAATATAGTGGGCAATCTAAGTAGTGTTACTCAAACAGTACATTATTGAAGACACACAAATAGAAGAATCACACAGAGGAAGATATTTCAAGTACAGCAGAGCGAGGTGAATATAAACTGAAACACAGGCGTTCGTTAATTCTGCTTCAAGTGGAACTTCACCGACAAACAACACACACTGCTCCTTCCCTCCATGTTCACCTGCATTTGAGTGATCTAGCTCCTCTCTCAATGCAACAATACGAGGTCGAAGGTGAACACTCACCCCAGGGGTAGATGGAGAGAAGCTCTCAGCACTACAAAGAGCTGGGACAAATGCACAGAGTGAGGAGCAACACACACCTGAAACCCTCTGCTCTGCCCTGTCGTCCCATACTGGCAGCTTTTAAGACCCAATGTGTGAGTCTGTTAAAGCCACTGTGTCCAGTTAAATAAACGTCATTCCTTTCACTTTTGCTTTAGATTCCAGTCCCAGATTTTCCACTTGAGATGTACATGTATATGTGTTAGTGTATGTCTAGAGTTTTATTACTTTCATCTTTCCTCTCAGGATTTTCATTTTTTTAAGTAGTTAGTGTTAGCTGCCCTTTTGATGAGGTAAGTTTGAAGCAATGGCAGAACACCTTGTAGAGTGCATGCGAGCTACCTGTTGATTTCACATTGGTGACATTACTGTGTGTGTGTGTGTGTGTGTGTTTGAGTGTGTCACAAAAGATCAAAAGGGGCAGGTTGCTTAACCTGCTGACTTGTCTAAGGAAGACAAAGCACCTCACAAAAGGAGGCAGAGAAAGACAGCGAGCTACTCCCTTCATTATGTTCCTTCTCTCCTCCTCCCTAGACAGTGTTCTTCTTAAGATCTGGAGCCCTGAGAGAGAGAGCAGGACACTTTTCTCACTGAAGGATGGGCTAGGCCCTGTATGTCTCAAAGGCTGTAAAGTGCCACAAACAAAGGAGAAAGGAAAGGACACTTTTGTCTGATGCACAGATTATTATCACTCCCCACCCTCCCCCTTCCTGCAACCCGTCCTAAGTTAAATAGTTCCTGCGCCTAAAAAGATTAATTCAGGATAATGAAGACTTATGTGCAAAACCTTAATACCATGTTAAAAATATTTTTGTCAAGCTTTCCTTGGGGTTGTTTGATTTTTTTGAATAACACTATTGAAATATATATATAGCCTTTTTTAAGAATTGTAAAATATAAATCTATGGGAAAATATATACTGTAGTGGAAGTTCTTTGAAAGGCACTGTTAGCAACTGTTTCATAAAATAAATCTTGAGGGTATTTTTTAGTGACAGTTTTGTTTAAATCTGTATTCTAAAAAGTGAGTTGTTGGTAGACTAGAAGCAATAGTTGTAGGTTTTTTGCAGGTTTTGTGACCAGTTTTCCTTTTATTTCCTTTAACTTTTTGTATTATGTTAAATGACTGTCTTTTTGAGAGCAGGAAAATAAACTTGGAATCCATTTTCAGAGTATAAAATATTGTTGCTACTGTAAATACTATCAGGATGAAATGAAAATACAAGCTGTACAGTTTTTTTCTATTATCACGCAGAGTGCTAGAAAAGGATGGGTGAGACTGGTGGAAAAAAAGAGACATGATTGGCTATCTCCAATTGGACTCACAACCACTCTTCCAAAAACCCACAGAGGAGAGTGTCTGTCCCCCCCCCCCCGCCATGCCTTTTACAGGGGTCTGTGTCCCATCGGCAGTGCCCTTGAAGTTGCACCAGCATCCATTTCTTTAATTTTTGCTGACAGAACGATGCATTAGACTAGCTGTTGGATAATGATGATGTCACGTAGCGGCCCGTTGGCAGTCTATGGACTTGGTCAGGAACTGATTGGCATCAGAAGACTAGTGTCATGAAAGAGGGCACATGTTGTACAGCAACAGTTAAAAAACAGAAAGACTGCAGACAGACAAAAGTGATTTATGCCCTTTTTCTACCAGGTTGGAAAAACTTTGGACTTTTGTGGAATTTCTGTGCACTTTGCTTTGTGTGTGTATGTGTGTGTGTGTCTGCACAAGAGAAAAGACCGATTATGAGAACCTGTGAACCAGTGAGTGACACAATTCTCAACACTGTGGCCCCTCCCCCACCCTTGGGAGTACCATCCTAACATGTAAATGATTCTCATTAAGCGTTGGCAAAGTGTGTTTGGTGTGTGCGTGTGTGTGTGTGTGTTGTGATAATTTCCTCTGATCTGTTTTTTTGACCTGTTTGAAAGAGGGTTTTGTTTCTTGATGCTTTCAGTAGTAATTCTTTTTTATTATTATTACATTGCTCCTCTGTTTTTGTAAATATCAATGATGTGGACTTACAGTGATAAATACTGCCTTTGTATAACTTAGCAATATGTTATGTAAATAGTGTTGATGCTTTTTGTATGACATTATTATTCAATTCTATAGTGCAGTAATTCCAACTGGAACAGCCATGTTTTAAATACAGTCTGAATTATTACACACACGTTGTAAAATAAAACTCATGACATGGCTGCTTTTTCTGTTATTGGTGTCTATTTGTCTTGCAGATTTTGTGTAATTTATTGGTTTAATTTATCCTAATTTATTTGATGTTATTTTCTTTTGTTTTTCAAACAGGGAAGGCTGTACTGCATTTCATTAAGTAGAACCAACTTAAAAAATGTTAATACTTATCTACCTAAAATTTAATTCAGAAAGATGACTCTAGTAATAATTGACAGAAATAATAAAATGGAGATCTTGGCAGATAAATGGAACTGGACAGTTAAAAAACAAGTTTGTTATGTTTTGTTCCTGTACCTTGCCGAGGGTGGGCTAGAAAGCTGAAAATAGTTTGAAGCATTTTTGTATTTTCTCTTGACATTTTTCTTCCCCTGTATTGCTTTGGCCCAGCCCAAAAAACAACCAGTAGTCAAATTGCCTTTCGTGCCTTCACCCTCAATGAACTGAATGTATGTGCAGTATATATGCAAGCTTGTGCAAAATGAATTAAAAAAATCAATAAAAATCAAAAATACTGTACAAAGTGTCTGCTCTTTGTGGTTAATAATATCAAATTCCACAGCGTTCATGCATAAGAAAAGTTAAATGTGCTCGTTAATGGAAAGGAATTGATCCCTTATCCTTGTATTTTATATATATATACACACACACACTTATATATGTGTCAGCTATTTTGTAATTTGTTTATCAACTTTAGTTAGCTGTGCCTTACTGACTACATATGTAGAGCTATTAGAGATAGAGCTTTTCCACATGCTCCACAGACGACAGCAGATGCTGCCTTGAAAGACTAAACGCAACAATCACGATGTTCATAGACACACAAACACACTTTAATAGTGGCTTAAACCTACATATATGCAGAACAAACAAAATCCAAAGCATTTGTGGAAATTAAGCACAGAGAAAACATTAGTTTAAGAGAAAAAATGCTTAGATAAAAGTGTGAGAGAACAGCTAAAAGACAAACATCTTTTTTTTGTTCATTTTGTTTCTTCTATGTAAAAGCGCAGCTTACAATTATTTTCATAATCAATTAATAAGATTATTTTTAGTTGTTTTTTTTCTCACTTAATCATTTTGTATATAAAACTGTCACATTGGAGAAGCAGAAACAAGTAAATGTCACATTTTTAATGGAAAAAATGCTAAAATAATTGATCAATTACCATAATCAATTATTCACTTACTAATCAAAATAAAAGCTGTTCTAACAAATAAAATGTTTGTGCATCTGTGCTTATAGCTGTTCACATTAGTGAAATTTTATAATATAAAGCTACAAATTACATTTTCTATAAGCCAAGAAGAATCTAATTTAAGCCTAATTCAACACTCAGTTTAAAAGATTTTGATCCAACAGATTTTTTAAAAAGAATGCCTGAGGCATTCTTACATATTTTACATTTGTTTGATTTGTTGATGAGTTTGTAAGTCTTTTAAAAAATATATTATTTTTAGACTATTTTAAAAAGATTCAGAGTTCTCTCTGCGTCATTTTGTTGTTTTCTTATCATGACCTCTGTTGTACTTTCCACCATGCCTGCCCATTGCACTGCTCCTTTTCTTCCTTTTGTTCTTGCCTCACTGCTTTTCACTCTTTTGCTTTGATGCTCATTTTTGGAGTTGCTTCTTTTGTGTCTTTCTTTCTTGCTTGCTTGCTTTTATTCTTTTTTTTTCTCTCTCTCCCATGTTCCATTTCCCTCTCGTCCTCCACCTGCCTCCCTCCACTTGCCTTAACCGGAGGCTACAGCTCCTTAGGTTAGGCTGAGACAGCATCTTTGTACAACACCAACCGTCTGCTCTGTAATCAAATACCATCTGTCGCTACATCTGAAGACTCACTCTCTCACTTTCTCCATCACACACACACACACACACACACATTCCCACACAAATGCATGCAGGCACATGCACACACACTACATCTGTGTTTTCTACTCCTGAACAATGTGCATGCAAGTGTGTGTTTGTGTGTGCTTTTAATGTACTATGACCCATGTACTTACAATCATTCCACCTGATTCATTCTTGGCCTACAGGGAGGAAGTCACTGAAGTCACTTTCACCACTTCCTGTTTTTTTCCACTGCTCCCACTGGGGGTTCAAAGGTCATTGTCTTCAGGTATCCATGTTTGTTCTGTGGCTCTGTATGTCAGCAAGACCTTGACTGCTGTATCAGACAGGAGATAGTGGACTAGCTCCTCAGTCTTAGATCAACGGCCCACTATCTCAAAGGCTGCCAGCCTTTCCCAATGTTTGCCCAATATTTGTCCCTGCTCCGGCACAGAAAACGTTGACATGGTCCCCAAGGTCCCTCTCCAAGTCCCTCCTCCCTTCATGGATCATTGCTTATTATCACACACTCAGGTTCAAGAACAATTTCCATTTGGTGTTGAAAGTGATTTTTTTTTTTCAGCTGGAAATGTTTTCTTTAAGCTTTCATCACACATTTGCTTTAAAAGTATATATCACAGCTTGGCGGCAGGGGAGGATTTACAGCACACCAACCAAACTGAAAACAAATGTTTTCGATAAATATCACCACACACAAGCAAGCACTGATGTAACTCCCCATGCCCGGGAACCTTTGTGACGAAGAAACTCAAGGACTCAGGACCTTATTTCGATTTCTTCTCTGTGCGATCCTCCTACCAACTACAAAAATGAGCTGTCCACCGTTTGAACCATTTTGACACCTACTCCTGCAAAATGACTGTGGGCTTGAAACTAAAACAGCAGAAGATTACTTAAGTTTGTGTGTGTGTGTGTGTGTGTGTCCTTTTATTTGTTTAACAGTGCATTTATTTTATTACTGCTGCATTTAACACTTCACACAAAATGATTCCAGTTTCAATCAAAAACATTAAAACAGATTTCCACATTGTACAGACTGATGGATACATTCTGCATGTGTTTGTAATTAAACATTGGATTTCATCTATCCTGGGTGAAGCAACACACTGGTCGTATGCTCCAGAGACCATTGATGGGGACACCTAGTGGTCAGTATGTGCATCGTACACACAATATGAGCCGTTTTCTGATGTCCTCCTCATCCCATCCTTATCCTTTTCTTTGTTCTTTTTGGGGGGGGGTTTGCAGTCCTATTTGATCTGTATTCTCTTTTTATGCATTTATTCATATGTTTGTTCTTTTTTTTCTACCCACTCCTACACTTTCTATCACCACATCTCTTACGTGTGTGCACATTTGTTTTGTGGAATTGGAAGATTCCAGTTGGACAGATAATTGTGGCCTCTTTTTTTCCTCCCATTCTCCCCTCTCTCTCTCTCTGGAAGGCTTCAACGCAACTGGAGCCTCGGAGGCTCAAGAGAGGAGCCTGGGAAAGGAGGAACAAAGGGCCGTCCGTCTGCAGCCATCACCATTCTGTACCTCCTCTCCTCTCTCCCCCCTGTTCTTCCCTCCCTTGGTCCCCTCGCCTCTCTTCCCTCTACCCACTGGCCAGCGCCCCAAATTAAGACTTCAGACAAGAAAATGGGCTCACTAAAAAAGGGAGTGAAAGCGAAAGAAAGAGAGAGAGAAGGAAGTCCATAACAAGCCAAGAGAAGCAGAGCGACAAAGCCTGTGTTGTTGGATGGCAGGGCCCCTCTGTGGCTCTGCGAGGAGCTGTCACTGTGTCAACTTGGACCTCTTGTTGCGAGGAACACAAACCGTAATGAATACACACACACACACACAAAACATTCACACACAGGCAGAAACATGCTGCAGAGAACACTGCTCGCACACTCACATACTTTCGAAACTGTACAGTGCATGAGTGTACAGTAAGTAAACTCACATACACAAGCACATACAAATCATGCCAAGCACACACTGATACACCAAATGAAAATAGACAGCTGTTAATCCCCCACAGAACACCTTCTTTTTCACTGCCAAGAGAAGTGGGAGGGGAGCAAAGTGAGGGGTGGGGAATGGCCCTTAACAGTGAATGTAAGTGAAGTTTTGTAAATGTTCTGCACATGTCTGAATGTGGAATGTGTTGGATAAATTATATATAAATTATATCAGGACACCCATAAATACAAGGCCTTTTAATGAGTAATAGGGGCCCCAGGAATAGACACCTGTTATACGGTCTTGTGGAGTACACAAGCAAACATATAAAAGAGGAGTAAGGGGCTCTGTGCAAATTTCTAAAAGAAAGATCAAAGAACTGTATTTTATTTACCCTCTCAAAATACATTTGCAATTCACTTCAATAGAGTAAGAGGTCATGGGGACCATGTGTGTCTGTATACATGTGTTGTGAATTACTGTGCACTGGGGGTAGAGCTACTGAACTGGTTTGGCTTCTTCCAGTCTAAACTGGGCCTGCTGGGTCCAAGACAGATGGCACTCAGGGCAAAGGCGGTCTGGGCTCTCTGTCTGTCTTTCTATCTCTCTCTCTCTTTCTCTCTGTCACACACACAAATATATAAACACACACAAACACACATCTCTTTTAATAGCCATTATTGGCATCCTTTGCCTTTTCCAGATCCCTGAATCAGAAATCACAGAGGCCCATTATATTTCCTATTGACCCATTTGGCAAGATGGCGGGAGCATCGAGTGTTGGATTAAATCAAAAGCAGTTTATAATCCGGTAATTCTAATGTTTTAATTACTTAGATGAACAGGAGGTGTTTGAGCAAAGACTAATCTCTGAGACATGGGAGAGAGAGAGAGGCGGGAAGAGATTTGTCTTTCTCCTTTGCAATACACACACAGGCTTACTGATGGAATATTAGCGTCGTATTAAAGTTTATCACCTGTTACCAACACAGATTAAAAGATTCACAGAGTTTATTATTCATATTACGTTGAGGCCCACAGAGTGGAGGTGTTAAACCGCTACCAACCTTAGGTGTCACTGTGTATTGGTATGTAATTTACATATGAGTTAGATTTGTTTTCATACCATATGCACAATGTTCTAGTTACAAAAAATGTGTTATTCTAAATTAAATTCTGTGAATTATTACAGTCTTTTTTTATTGGAGACTTGCTGTATCTTGAGTGACATCCATGGCTGTAATTGATCCCACAATTGTCTTTGCTAGCCACCCCTCCTGTCAATCAGTCAGCAGGACAAAGGCTGCTAAAGCAAGGCTGATGACCTCATGCCTGGGGTCTGCTCCATACTGAAGGGGTCTTAACACCGTTCAACTTGCCTTTTGTGTCTGGGGCTGTTTTTCAGACACTGTTGAGTACCGAGAATCACCTCTCAGTATCTCCCAGCGCTCGGGATGCATCCACATACACACACGTGCACAGCAACACGCTTCTCCTTGATCCACAAGCTGGAGTGTTGAGCCAGGAGTGAACCTTAAGACAAGGAGTGACAACCAGGACAGCTGCAGGGGCTGGAAGCCAGTCTTAGACCCCCACCACAAATCCTTACACCGCCACCTCCTCCCGCACTCCCTCCAGCCAGCCAAACAAGTCATTGTGTCTGACCAGGGCCTGTGGTATTTCATTTGTCATGAAATGGATATGGACATGGGACAGCCATGAGACTCTTTCTCCAAAAAAGACACCGCTACTGCTACTGGTGCTGCTGGCTGCTGAGCCCAGATTGCTATCTTCCCTCATCCTTAACCTTCTCATGCAGCTTGCCCCAAGCACCCTGTTCAACTATTAATAAACTTGTTCCAAGGTAGCAAGGTAAGGAGGGGGTGGTCCTAAGGGTGTTGTTTTCAAAAGGGGTGTAAGAAGAAAGAAAAAGAGAAACAGCAAGAGTGTGGGAGGGGGTAGGCTGGCTTACGTGCCAATCTGTTTTTGTCATCCTTTATCATCTTCACTTTCTCAGGTTTCTCAGTGGACATTAGGCAGGTTAGGCCTGTGAGCAAGGTAGGTCATTAACATCTCAACTTGCTCAGCTGTTGTCAATCTCTGTTGAGAGTGAGTGCGGTTCTGCGGGTATTACGACAGAGGGGCCTTATCATCCACCCAATAATTGGTCAACCTCTGCACATTCACATGACTACTTGACGCTAAGCTGCTCGCACATGCCGCGTCTTATAGCAATTTTCAACATATAGTTAACAGCACAAAAGGAAGAAGTGACAACATACAGCTACGCCTATCATTAATTTATGAAAACAGTAAAGATGCTAAGTTGTTCATCACCCTTGCAGCTGCATCATCTTTAAGTCCCTGAGTCCAAAAGTGTTCATGGGTATAAAAACAATACCCCTTTATCTCCATCAAGGGCATTCCTTGGCACAATAGGACCATCTCCTCCCCCGTATTTTCCTTTCCTCCCCTCCCTCCTCATTCTTCAGCCCCTCCATCAAAGAGAATTCCAGCTCCAGAGCCCCCTAAGCCCTTCACTTTGGGCCTGTCCATGTGACACGGCATGCAGACAGTCATCTTTAAGAATTGATTCACTCTGGTATCCAAAGCTTAGGGAGCCTGGCTGCCAAGATACCCAGCATAGGCGCCACTCATGGGGTCCAGGTACACAACAGCTGCTCCCCAACAATAAAGGCAAAAAATGGAAGGCACTCGGGGGAAGATGCAGCCCTAACCTCGCTCTCAAGCCTGAACTGGTCACCTTGAGCCAGTTGTTCCCTGACTGCCTGCCTTCAGAGACAACAAAGAATAGGATCCAACTTTTGGATAAGGGTGGTGGAAGGGGGTGGCTATTGAAAGCCACCTATAATTCACAATAGACATGGGAAGAGAGAGGCAAGGGGCAGAAGACTGAGGGAGAAATATTTTGTCCTTCCTTGGACGAAGTGTGCAGTTACAGCTGTGCTACCAAGATGGTACAGAGTGACACATGGAAGGCCATAAATAAGACAATGGCATGTTGTTGTCTTCAGAGGCGCACTATGCTGTGGCCTGAAGGTCAAGTGAAGGAGATGCAAGCCCATCCCAGAAACCTCACATACATACACATGTGCACAAGAAGTAACACTGGGTATGTTGTGATGCTACAGATAGAGATCACAAATCACGCAGAAGGAGACAGGAGAGATATTACCTCACCTGAAGTGTTTCCATAAACTCCAGTGTACCAAAGCCTTGGGTAGTGGTATCACTCTCCAAGCTACTCCTGACCCACACACAAAGTGATTTATGACAATGAAATCTGGCACATCATCCATCATACGTAAATAAGGGAGATTAAATGAATAGACTGAGGCTGTGGATATGGCAATTCCAGCCCTAGAAATTATATATGCTGTTGAGCTAGCTAGTCTTAAAGCTAGGCATGATTGTAGTGGAGAAATACATCTTCCACTTATTTCTGGAATTTAAGTAACAGACAAAAGGCAAGGGACAGAAATGAGAGAGAGGACACACAAGAAAAAAACAGTGACAGAAAGGAACTTGGCATCGCCAGTCTTCCCGATAAAGCGGAAAAGCAGAAGAAGGAAAGTGAGAGTCATGGGGAGCTGGGGAGAGAGGGAGAATTTACCAAAGCAGCTCAAGAGGGCACTCATTACGATATTAAACAAGATTTAATAAGTGAGAGTGATTTGATGAGGTGATTATCCTGGCCCATTAATCAAGCAGGCTTCTGGCCTCACTGTAATATGGCCCATCTTTCCCCCATACCAAAGCCTCTTTAGATGCTGAGCTCCTTACCACACTAACACCGCTTCAGAAACAACACCAGGCCAAAGAAAAAAAAAGGCATATTACGTCTCATCTCTCAAGCCTGGGGGTATTTTCGATGCTCACTCATCTCTCCACCTCTCCGCTCGCTCTTCTGGTGCATCTAATAAATTGAACTCCTTAACATCTGGGTCAGAAAGTAAAGTCTTATCAGAGGGAGCTAAGAGTGATAACTGGCGATGATAACGTGAAAGCATCTGCTGGCTTTAAGGCTTTTGGTTTGAGAACAGAAGGAAGTTGTACGGATTCCACTGGATTGTTGGTTTTTGTAGAGATGTAGGAGAAGAGCATGTGTGTTGTGTGTGGGTACATGTGTGTGGATGAGCTGATTCATAGAACGCTTCTTAGGAAAATGAACAAGTTGCATCAAGAGACATGAGATCACAGTCCAGCACTACTGCTCAACCAGATCATAGAATATTAATATGTTGAAGACTACCAGGCCATGTGAAACACACCTTCTAGACCTGCAACTAAAATTATTCTAAAATTAAACTGTTGATTTGTCTTTCTGATGATTCAATGAATTGTTGTTGTGTAATAAAAATATGCCCGCAACCCTTAACAAAAAAATAAGACAATGGATGGATTTAGAAGCTTCAAACTGTATTTCTTCAAATACACAAAACATAGCAGATTTACAATTGAGAGCTAAAAAACTAATAAAATCAGTAAATCTTCACATTTGATAAACTAAAACCAAAACAAATGTTTCAAAAGTGTGATCAATAATTATCTTAAATTAGAGTTGCTGATTATTTTTCTAGATAGAGTTAAGTGTTGCAGTAGCCATTAAAGAAGAAAATCATCTGCAGAATACCCAAACTACTACTCTGCACTCTGCATCTCTATTGAGTAACAGAGTCATTGAAATATTTCAGCCTTAACACCATCAATCATGTCTCATAGTGTAGGAAATGAGATGTGGTGCAGTATTGTCAGAGAAGATGGCCTAATTAAAAGCTGCTTTTTAAAATGAGAATATGTGAGATTCATTTCAAATCTTATTTTAATATTTTGAATAAGGTTTAGGTGATGAGACATAATTTTAATAATTTTCTTTTTAATCTATTGACAACTTCTAAAACTCATTATTCTCCAAAAGGGAGGGGCGGGCTTGAGGACTTTCAAAACGTCAAACAACATGAGATCATGGACGTTTATGTCACAGTTTCAGTCTGTATTTCAGAACCGTTACACCCCTACATGCTACCTGTGAATATGACTCTGTGTTTCATTAACTGACCCATGGTTAAGGTCAGTTTCCATACAAATTGCAACTTGAGAATCAAGTGGTATTCCACAGAACATTTGAAACAGTATAGAGGATCTCATATTTTTTTAATAGTGCTTTTTTGTCATATGACAGTAATTAAGATACTGTACATTGTAACACAGAGTTTGAAGACATTACCAGTGATTAAAATTTTGTATTTTTCACTATTTCCTGACATTTTGTAGACAAAGCTATTAATCAATTAACTGGGAAGTAGTTAGTAGGCAGTAATGAAAGGAAATCACTGGCTGCAGATTTATAACCGGCTTAAGCTTTTCCAAACAGACTGCACATTGATATGCTTGCGTGTTATTTTGTTGAAAGGAAGAAGCAAAATAGACTGTAAGAATACTACAGATTATCACTGTAAAAGCCAGGGACAGCTAAACCCTATTATTATAGAACAAGAGACACGTTAGGATCTAAAGCAAAGTCTGTTTTTTCATGAAGTTGAAAAAAAATCATACCTCCAGGGTAGCCATGAGCCTTCAGTGCTTTCTAAACTTTTCTAAACTGCTTTAGAGGGTAGACTGGCTGAACAAATCCAGCCAGGCACTACCTGACTCCACATATTAATTAAAGATATACAGTATAATGTACCATGTGTAAATTGAGCTAAAGACAAGAGGGTAAATTTAACCTTAAGAGTAGAAGAGAATAGGTATTACAAAGACTGCCAACCCCCCAAAACATTTTAAAAGCTCAAGTGGAAGAAGATTACCTTAAAGCAGGCGTGGGACGGAGCTTTTTCTAAGAACTGCCTGAGAGTATTAATACAATAAGCACAGAAAATATAATACAAGAATGTTTTTTATCAGCATAATCCGGAGAGATGAGGCCAAACCAACCTGGAACATAATCCCAAGGAGAAGGTCCCCTGGTTATCTGTCATCAGTAACACACACACTCACACACATTCTCTCTTCATGTCTCATCACGGCTTCAAATAATCAACAGATAATCTTCAAGTGGATGTTGTCCCTTCAGTCTCTTTACTGTAACGTACCTCCCAGCAATAAGGGCCCAGAGGTCAACAGCTGGGAAGTGAGCTTGTAAATATATTTACATACTGAATGATTATTTAGAAAAAACCAAGGTCTCCCTAAATAAAATAAACAAACGTATAGTAGATTAGAATAGAAATATTGCGCTTTTATTTTCTTTATGAAATTCTGGGTAACTATTTTTTGTACTGGCACTGCATTTGTTGTCCATTATCTTTCTTTATTTGCACTTATATCTGTTGTAATTGGTTTTATTGATGTCTTTACTATGCTTTTATGTTGTTCTAACGTGTTACTCTGCTTTCTGTTTAATTTGCCTCTGCATTTAAAAGGTACACATTAATTTTCCTTGCTTTCATAATAAAACATTTACAAAATAATAAGTAAATAAAACAGTGTCATTGATGGACACCCTGAAGTGAAAAAACAGGACTTTACTTGAAGGACAGATGCAGAATTT
Source organism: Sandelia bainsii (assembly GCA_032362345.1). Lineage (NCBI taxonomy): Eukaryota > Metazoa > Chordata > Actinopteri > Anabantiformes > Anabantidae > Sandelia > Sandelia bainsii. Next base: position 10,728,278 of record JAUMHL010000017.1, read on the forward strand.
GGTAGCTGACACTCAGAGCTGTAAGACAATGTCGCCTTGGCGGCTAACTTTCTCTCTCTCACTCACTCTCACTCTCTCCCTCCATGTATCTAAGCAGCGTAATTTGAGTAAATGACAGGGGAACATCTGCTGTGCATAAGAGAGAGGCCAACACTTTAACATGCAGATGTCTCTCTCCATCTGCATTAATTCAATAATTACCGCAATGGAGGGAGGGGGAAAATCTTTTTTATGGCTTAAGACAATGTTATCTGTGCCAGTTGGTATGGGGAGGGCGAAAGGGAGGGGAGTGAATGAGCGTGTGTTTTTGTGTATACATTTGTATGTCTATCTCTGTGAGGATCAGTTTGTGTTTTAGACCTTAGAAGTGAAGATGTTTTGGACAGTCCTCATTTTCTGACACACTTTCAAAGGGTTGTTTGAACGTTAAGACTTGGTTTTAAGGATCAGGTTAGAATTACATTTAAGGTTAGGGTTAGGGAACACATTATGTCAAGGAATGTCCTTGCAAAGATAGAAGCACAAACGTGTGTGTGTGTGTGTGTGTGTGTGCACGCGTGTGTGTGCATGTGCTGCTAGAGGTTTGTGAGAGGAGGGGTAGATTATTACACCATTTAGCCAGAGCAAGCTGTCACATTTCAGAGAATCTCACTAATTCCATTGTGCCCTTGGTGAGTCACTGGCTGACTCCAAGTGACCGCTGATGCCTCAACGCCACCACTTGGACACCGGACGACCAATCAAGTGCACTAGTGTGTGTTTTACACTGTATGTATGCGCGTGTGTGTTATATACCACTGACCCGTTTACTTTATTGTCTGTAGGTGTATGTGAGTGCTTGAATGAACATGTACATGTTTACTTTAAATGTAAAATGCAACTGCTTATAGACAACCATTGCGAATGCTCAAACACATGCACAAATGCATGTATGCATGTGTGTGTGCAGGTCAAGACTGATATACTATATTTTTTGAACAACCAAATCAGTCTTTGTGACATTTAAAATGTCAGGGAATCATATTTTGGCTGCACTGACACCATCAATTACAGGAGAAATATAGTGCCACAGAGAGCATTAACATGTAATGGTTAACAGAGCTCATTACTTTATTGAAAGGTGGGCTAAAATAACTAATTTTCATCAAAAGCCTTTATAAAGCAATCAGATAAATCTGATTATAATGTCCGTGTTCAATACACAGAAGAGATGAAATGTGGAAAGAATAATTATAATCATATTAAAAGGTTACCTTTTGTGGAGAGTTTTTGTCTACAACACACATCTGGAGTCCTAACTGTGGACCCAACTACATCAGAGCTTGTTAATACACCAACAACCAGCCAAGTACATGACCTCTCAAATAAAAGGTCACACTGTCTGTGAGTGGCTTAAAGTCACACTCACACTGATACACACAAACAATTAAAGGATGTATCACTATACATATATGATTATGCACATAAATAAACATACAACCTGACATAATACCCATGAGCATGCACACACTTGCTCGTACAGTCACACAGACATCAACATCCATGCACACACACACACATGCACACACACACACATACACACACACACACATACACACACACACACAAACGACTGACTCTTACATGCCTGCTAAACTTAGGGACAAAGGAAAATATCTGTATACTTGGCAGGCCAACTTCCTTTGATTGCAGCAGTGCTGCTGTAGGAAACAATGCACAGGCACTATTAATACACCAAGGAGAAAGAGAATTCCTCTTAGAGGAAAGCTCAAAGGAGCCATCGGCCAGGCTATTTACAGACTTACCGACTGATTGGATGACTGACTGCACTATACTTACAGTAGTCTCTGCATCTTGTCTTACTCGACAGTTTTTTCTGCAAGGACTTTGACATGCTGACACATACAGTACATTGTGCATTAGATGGGACAGCAGTACATATTTCTGCATAATACCTTCTTTTACACATTTCGCTGACTATTCTGGTTATGACAGTTTCAGGATACAGATATCAAATAGAAGCAAGTGCTTGGGAAATGTAACAGATCTCTTATGTACTTCCACTGCTGTATCGCATCCACACGCCTGTGACATTTGACTGTTGGTAAATAGCTGCTCGGCCACACTTATGATCGCCTCTCCTTTCTAAAAGTGCCCAGTTAAAGAGCATCAAATCCCCACTCACTAAACCCACACAAGCCCAACCTTCATTAGCATAGCTAACAAACTCCCTGAAAGAGCAACAGTGAAGGGAGAGAACAATGGCAGTCTATTAAAGGGGAAGATGGGGGTGGGGGGTATTGTTCTGGTCTTATTTAGCCCTTGGTGTCACCCTGCAACTGTTGTCACTTCTAAGTTTAGCTAGACGGCTGAAGAGGACAGTGAAGAGAAGGAGGAGGAAAGGCAGGCAAAGGAGGAGGTGGAGAGCTGGACAGGAGAAAGACGAGAGAACGAGGGAGGGTGGAAGAGGGGATGATGAAGGGTGGAGGGTAACAAATGAAAATGGAAGGTGGAAAAAATGCTGGGTGAGATGTAAAAGGAAGGCAAAGGGAGGAAGAGAGAAAGTGGTGAGATTAAAAAAATCATGGAGAAAAGTTGGTTTAGCGCTATGACATACAGCTCTGGAAAAAATTAAGAGACCACTGCAAAATTATCAGTTTCTCTGATTTTGCTATTTAAAGGTATATG
>JAUMHL010000017.1:10731065-10758809 GCA_032362345.1 Sandelia bainsii
TATTCATTTTTACACAACACATTACTAATGTTTTAACTTAGGAAGTATTCAGAAATCAATATTTGGTGGAATAACCCCGATTTCCAATCACAGCTTTCATGCAGTGGTCTCTTAATTTTTTCCAGAGCTGTATACTCAAGGATATAGCTTCAACTAATGATTATTACGCATTAGTAAATAATCTGGAGATTTTTTTGATTCATCAGTTAGTTTTTTGATCTACAACAAATCTCAAAGTGAAGCGATCTTGGCCAATAGTTAAAAAGATATTCAGTTTTTACTATAACATAAGACTGGTAAAAAAAAAAACTGGTAAAAGCAATTTCTCACACTGAAGAAGCTGGAATTATCAAATGTTTGGCATTTTTGCTTAAAAATGCACATTCACAATTATCAATTATAGCTGTTATTTTTCTGTTGATCTCACTTTTAAGTCAAGTAATTCTCTATGAAGTTCAAGTCAACTCAAGTCTTTATAAGAGAATAAACTCCAGTTTGTGACATGACAAGCATGAAAGTGAAAATACATCAGCAGCTTCAATGTTATGAAACTGGACATCTTTTGAAACTTCTATCATCACTATCATCTATCAAAGATGTTATGCAGACATTTTAATGATTAAAGCCAACCTAACAAATAAACACACAGCCAACACAAAGCCCATAAACACCACCTAACTGAATGTGTTTTCAGAAAGCTATAAAAACTCAGTCATTTTTTAAGAGCTTGTATTGTTTATTTATTATGTTTAGTCCAAGGTTTTAAGTCCCTAAAAGGGAAAGGTTAGATCTTAATGGATGGATTTAATGGAAGCATCTAAAACCTAGCAGCCAGAAGTCTGTCAGTCAGTAGATGCACAGTGTGATACATAGTACAAATAACATCACTGAGCATCAGTGAAGTGAAGTTTATTTAGTTGTAGTTCAAGTCCAACTTGGGTGGAAGTAACCAATTTGAGTACTGGAATGATGTCCTGATGAGCCTGGGACCAGTCCCAACGTAAACTTTGGGATGTGAATGTGTGTGTGTGTGTGTGTGTGTGTGTGTGTGTGTGTGTGTGTGTGTGTGTGTAAAATATCTATGTCAGTGGCTGAAAAGCATGAGAACAAAGTAAACTACAAACAGAGGACCATTGGAGCCAAAAGAAGAGATGAGGCAAGACTCAAGGAGAAAGAAAGAGGGAGACAGAAAAGGGAAGAGGGAGACAGATTAGCCCAGCTGTCTGCTCATAAAGCGGCCGAGGGGTGAGGCGCTAAGCCCTCCAGTGAAAGCAGAGCTTAGGTGGGTGACACAGGGCAGCGGACCCCACTCAGCCACCAGTGGTCTACAGCATAGGGCCTGAGCCAAAGAAAAGACACATGGATAAACAGTGAGAGATGAGACTCCGCACCCGCAAAGCCCAAAGGGCTAAGACGGACGAGCAGACGAGCAGGCAGGCAGGCGTCACATACCCCCCCAGCCAACAGTGGAGACAGGGGGAGGCTTAAGGCTTCACTCCCTAGCTGGCTGCCAAGTGACAAGGCAGGACAGTAGACATTGTCTCAGTCAAGTCAGTGAGTTCATCAGAAAGAATGTGGATTTACTGTATATTGCCTGGCCTCAGCTCAGGGGACTATAGAGACAATTATATAGGGTCTTGGTATGCACCCCCTTCTAAAACACAGTCCAAAATTATCAATTACTCTGCCCCACCCTCTCCACTAGACACAAACACACAGAACAGTTCACCTCTCAAGCCGTGTCCTGCTGACGACCCCTAGTTAGCACAGCATCCTGGGAACAAACTGCGATGACAAGGTCACAAGTATGAGGTGAGGACCCCTTGGTCCACCACTACTGCGAGACCAAAAGTAGCATAGGCCTTTAACCGCACTGGATTACACACACAACCCACGTCCACGACCTCGTGGCAGAGAAGCATTAGCAGCTGGCGTTTTACAAGGTCCCCAGTGCGACAATGTACTGCGTACATCCATTAACAATACGATCATAAGTTACACATACAGTGTCTTCTATGGGTGTAAAAACAGCCACACTGCTTATGTAGTCTTATGTAGTTTGATCCTTCAATAGGTGCAAGTGGAAGAAAGCTCTTACAACATGCCAATAAATTATGTGACCTAACATTGTAGATATGTTTTTTTAATGTGAATTAAGCAACTGAACACTGCGACTTTTCAAACATGAAACATGGGGAAAAGCACATGCAAGGTGTGCTCATTATTCAGATGTCTGACAACATAACAAACAAATATTTTTGTCATCAATTAATCTGCAGATTATATTCCTAATTAATCAGTTTTGCTTGGCCTGTGTCAAATAAATATTTAATATTGTTTATTTAATATTACACAAAGATAACCCAAGTGTCTTGTCCAGGGACACTTTGACACGTGGAACTGAAATTAAGGAACTTTTTGGAAGGTATGTGTCCTGTTACATCTGATGTAAAACTAACACAGCATTTCAAGAAAAAAAATGTCATACTACACAGGTGAATTTCATGGGAAAAATTAGGAATTCCAAAATCAATGTCAATGACATTATATATAACAAGTTAGTGGATTCTAGATAAACTCCACAATAACTGGTGTTTAAAACTACTTATTCTGAACCCACTAAAATTTTATTGTTCGATCTATCAAATTCTAAGAAAAAAACAAACTCATTTTAAGTCTCAGAACAAACAGATGAAGTCTACTGGATCTATTTAATACCACTGTTCTGTCTCTTATTCTGTTGATTTACTGTAACAGGGTTTCCTTGAGAACCAAATCTACTTAGGTTTTATGGTTTCTTATTATTTCTCGTCACTGGAAATGATAATCCTTTCACCTAATCCTCCTCTCCCTCCCTCTTTTTCAGATCATATTCATCAAGATCATCCGCTCTGACAAAGCAAGAAATCAGCACAGTGGTGAGGTCTAAAGAGATCGCATACTGAAACGGGGGGGGGTCTTCCAAATCAAATCAGGTTGCTCTGATGTAATCAAGACGAGACGCCAAAGACGACGATATAATCTCTTAGGGACATGCTTCTCTTGCTTGCACATTATTAAAAATGAGGAGGAACAAATCTTTAGATTGAAAGACTGGAAAAATGGAATTATAATAAATCAGGGGAAACTGGGGCAAAGTTGGATAAAGCCTTCAGATACAGATGAGGGACAAATCTTCACAGTGGTTTGTGCTTGTGTGTGTGTGTGTGTGTGTGTGTGTGTGACAGAGAGAGTGCAGGTGCAGGAACTGAGTGCTGTCAGATAATCAGTTTGTTGTTATTTTTTTATTATTTTAAGGTGCACTTACGCTTAACACCCACACGATGGCACAATGTGACAAAAGTGGACACCAGCTTGGAATTTGAAGGCACTTTCTATCAGTCTGACATGGTGTGATCTACATGATGGATTAAGTACTGCATATTGTGTGGTGCATAATGCAACCAAAGGCAGATCTCCTATAGTTTGACACTGAAATATATAAATCAGTTGAATTAATTGAACTACAAACTTTCATTTGTCTCATATCACATTTGTCAAAAGACAAACTACACAAGAAGGTATCAACTTTAAAGACATTCTCAGCCCTCACCACCAGATGGCCTTATTGAAATGTGGTATAAAGCATCAACAGCATGACGATCAACTGCAAGCTATTGATGTGCATGTTAGTTTTTGTTTATTACATAATCTACATCTGAGAAAAACACAATTTAGCACAAATGTCTGTTGTTACATATGGATGTATGATGTCTAAAAAACCTTCGCTCCTGTCATGTCATAATGAGACACACAAAATTTCCAAAGTACCCATAAATAAGTATAGAAAAGCCTCCATGATGCACTGCAGTGCATTACAACTATGAAAAGTAACACAAAAAGTAAATAAACAGTTTAAAAGCTCAAGCACAGTATATCAAGCACTAATATTCATTGTATATATTTTTCATAGAAGGTTATAAAGTCTAAATATTACTATGGTGCATTCAGTAACCACAGTGGATGAAAAATAGTTCACTGTCTGTTCAGATGAAATCAGTGTACGCTGACATGGAGCAAATACAAAATAAAGTTCATCCAGAGCAGACATTATCATACCATTCTTTAAACTTGACACCAGAGCCCCCATTCAAATGCTTGACAGAGCATAACAAACATTCACAGTGGATGTGTGGAAGCACTGTGGACAGAGAACCACAGCACTGAAGTAAAGAAGGTTTTGCTCAGTGCATCTCAGACTACATTTGCTTCTGTGAAACAATGTTGTACTTGTCCAAAGAAGTCTCCCCAGTTGTTGCAAGAATAAGCCATGAATAAAGAAGGACATTAAGGGTCTCCTCAACAGTAGGAAGAGGGAGTTTACAGTCAGAGCCAAGCCGTGCAGAAGAAATTTTATGGAAAACGGAGGGAGGCAAAACAGCTCTACGGACACAGAGTATCAGAATCAGAATCACAAATACTTTTATGTGGTCACAGCTGCTCCATGACAGTAAGAAAAAAATTGTGAAGAAAAAAATACCAAACTAATACACTATATTAAAAAATTAAAAATACAAATTTAAATATTAAAATTTTAATTGAAATGCTGCCTCTAAAGCAGAATACTTCCCCCAAATAAAATACACTTAAACCTCTGTAAAGGGTGTACAGCTATTGAGGGTGCAGAAAAATTGTACTTTTAGATAGAGGAATTGTCCAAAGAGACAGCCACAGGAAGGACTGATTTCCTGTGTCGTTCAGTGGTGCATTTGGGTGTTGTTCTCAGTCTCTCACTTGAACTTGCTCCCGTGACTGGCCAGCACGTCGTGGAGTGGGTGGAAAGTATTGTCCAGTATTGTCCTTATCTGGAGTAGAGCACAAGACAGGGCAGAATAACATCAAAGATGGGATGGAGACAACTGACTGGTCACAAAGGAGATCCAGAGTTTGCTAACGAGCTAAATCTGGTCTTTAATTGATTTCTCTTTCCCTCATTTGAGAATGGTCCTGCAGCACCTGAAGTCCCAGGTTCAGGTCAAAGATTGGACCCCCTTGATTTTGCATGTCAGGCACACAAAGGTGCTCTGAGGACTCCTCGTACCATCAATAATGGTAATGATAAGAAGTACAGACACCTGATAGGGAGCTCTGTAGAGTGGTGCAGCAAACTACTTAAAGCTCAACATCAATAAAACCAAAGAAGAGCAGGAACATCCCAGGATCACTCACCATCCTTGAACAGGACATAGAGATTGTGGGCTCTAATAAATATCTTGGAGTCCACATCAACAAAAAAACAACAAACTGAACAGTCTAGATTTTGGTCATGGTGGACAAGCACCGTCCTGGATAATCTGTCTCAGCTTCCCTGCAATGAATTGTGGCAGACTGGTAAACTGATTCAGCTAGTGACTGATTCCACCAAAGAGCAAGACAGATCTCTTCTGGGGGTCTTTCATGGCCACTGCCATAAGAAAATTGTACCACAAGGTCTGTGCACCATCTAAACAATTACACATTTTCCTTCACATCATCATATACCAAACACCCCAACACCTTCCATTGCATTGTACAGTATTCACTGTATATATTTTAATGCCAACTCTATACTATTATTATTATTATTATTATACTTATCTAATAAGTATACAGAACAGGTGAGGAAGGAGTTACTGAGAAGGAGCTAGACTTAAGACAAACAAAGCAAAGGGACCTCATGAGATCAACCCCCAGAGTACTCAAGATATCTGGACAGTTTGAATCAGTAAGGTAAACATAACACAGGTACACAATTTAACATATGTAACATCAACAAAAACACGGAAAGGCGTTAAACTGTCACAGAAAGACAAAGCATCGGGTGGAAACAGCGTGGAAAGAAAATGGCAAATAATGTTACAGAAACATGTCCGTCGTTTCATTTAAATTAAACTGGTTGGAGCTGCTACTCCGTCTTCAAGGAACTAAAACAAGTCCAGTTGCCACTGAATAACCTTTTTTTGGGACTTAGACAATATGTATCAGTTCTTGTCACCCTCCTCATAATGTCATCACATTATGCCCTATCCTGTAACCTTCATTAAGCTGTGTAGCAATATTCACATTGCTGAACATTGTAAGACGCACAGTATTCATGAGGCTCCAAGTCTGCTCATGCGTTCTCCCTTTTCAGGAAAAATGTATTAAATACGTAATACCTGTCTGAAACCAGGCTTGTTCGGTTCCTGACAGCTGACAGAGGAGGCAGGGAAACAAAACAAAGCTCTGGTCTCAGGACAGTTAGCCAGGATTTCTTCTCATACCAGTTTCTGGAGAAAGACTTGAGTGATTGTGATGTCCTGCTGTTTGGGTCCAAGCTCTTTAAGCTGAAATGCTCCGCCAACTAACTGTAAACAAAAAACGAGTGCCGCGGGTGAATTTCCGTTTGAATTTCCTGGTCTGGAGCTGAGACCCGAGTCTTGTGGGCGGTCTTTGGGCGCAAGGGGGTTCCAGTGCGCATGCACCAGTTATAGCATGGGTCTATGGTAAAGATTTTTGCGCCCCAAAGGAACAGGAAATACGTCACACAATCAGTTCAGTCGCGGTTTTAAACTACACTTTAATGCAGATTATACACAGTACTCATGGACTGTATAATGTATATCTCGTTTATTTAAATTTTCATGTTTTTAAAAAATTATTTTATGTGACTCCTATTTTCTTCTTCTTCATGTCAGACAGGTGGGGCAGCTCCCCAGCGCCCTCTATTGACGAGCCGCCACTGACAGTAACGTTAACTAATATCTCCATTGACCTCACTGACTTGCTCGCATTTAGCAACACCGGCCATTAGAGCCGCGTCGAAACAAAATCAAAACATGGAAAGACAACAGTAAGAAATTCTTTGTTATGTGACAAAGGTTACTATTAATTTGTAAACAATAGCGAAGTAAGGAATTTTCTTAGTTTTGACAGAAACTCCCATCAACGGCAGCAATTAAATTAGGGATCCAGGCTTCTTGGACATTTTTTACATAACATTTTTATAATAGTTGTAAAATTACATTGTACATGGCTCCATATATAAATTATTGTGTGTTATAACAAAGCAGAGAGTTTGATAAAGTTTTTTTTTCTGGTTTGTATAAAACTACTGTGCCTCTGGAGGCCACTATGAACTATTATTGGGACAGTGACGCCCTACAACGGAGCGGGGGTTAGCGACACCCACGCCTCTCCTGGGTCCTCCTGAGTAAAAACACATGTAGAGTCCATCCATGATTTAGTAGGAAGACAACGCAGAGGAGGTACAATGACGGGCAGCATCGGGGGACTTGAGAGGTTTGAGAGTCCGGGAAAAGGTCGAGGTCTCCGCATTACCAGACCTTTTAAAGTTGGAGAGCTCCTGTTCTCCTGCCCCGCATACGCCTCTGTGCTTTCAGTAAAAGAGAGAGGCTGCTACTGTGAATTCTGCTTTACCAGGTAAAATGCTATTTTTATCCCTGCATGCTTTGACTGCTCTTTTCATTCTTCTACTTGCAATTAATGATGAGCCTCATCTGAGCACTTCTGACTGCATCAGATTCAAACCTTTGCAGCGCAAACTGGCAACAAAAAGCAATCCCACTTTGACACTTAACTTACCCTAACTGCCACAGCCAGTTTATTAATTAACTAAACATTAATTGATATAACACAATCTCCTCATTTGTGTACAGTATCTATTAATAGGGCTAATATGCAAAATGATGGATCTCACTTTTTAAAGTTGTTCTCACCATATATGGGTTATATGTATACATTTATATGGAGTATACTGGTTGCAATTAAATAGACTAAAAGCCTCGGTGTCATAATCAGAATTTAATCTTCTTATCTCTTCAGATCTCTGATCTTCTCCTACAGTCTGGCTGCTCTGCTCCTCTCTGCAGCTGTCACTAAACAACTCAGCCAATAGCTATGAAATTTGTTTGTTCATAAAGTTCACATCTGATGAACAGTTCGAGTTGAAGTCATATTGAAACTGACAACAGATTCTTTTTTCTGCAAACCAGTTCATTAAGTGAAGACCACCAGCACACATGCTAAAACGACAGCACATCGGTTCATTACCGTAAGATGTCATTCCATGAAATCTATTTCAGTTTATAGCTTATGTTTCTGAATATCCAGTTCCACGTCTACATTTTATTCCTATCCCTTTCTAGGCATGCTCTATTTAAAAAGGAAAAAAATGATTTTGTTACCTGAATGTCATCATGATTACATAAAGAGTTATTTTCAGCTCTACAATCAATGGGGCAAACTTAGTTTGAGCTATTGATCAATGTGATCCAAAATTGAGACATTTATTGATCAGATCTTGGTATTTCATCCATATTATACGGCCCTATTAGGGTTCTGCTCAAGTTCTCTCTAATAGAGAGGTTCTCTGTTACAGACTTTCCCATAGTTTGAGAACCCATTATTATTACAGACTATTATTAGGTTAGCTATCATAAACAGTTAAACCCAACATATGTCAGGAACACAGCCTGCCAGCAAGCATTTACCATTAGAAAAACAATTTCTGCGATAACTGTTATTCCTGCTCGACTTCAAGTATAAAGCGAGGTTAAAGGTAAATAAAGCAACAAACTTTTTCATTTAATTTTTTTTCAAAATATACTCCATCTTAATGTGGAGGAGTGCTGTCAAAGGGATCTGTGACGCAGACTCTGTGGACAGCCTGGCAGCAACACAGAGATACTGTATTTTTGAGGGATGCTTGCCATTTCTAACTAATCAGAGAAGGCCAGTTATTTCTGCTTGACTGGAAGGTTTTGTGTCATTCTTATTTATTGTAATATCATAAGACTAATACCTGAAGGACTGTGCCGAATGTAGCAGAGAGTAGCGGAGCAGGGAGATGAAAGGCTGGGCAGGAAGGAGTTGAATTCAAGGCTTGTGCTACTCCTAGCTTTATTCTCAGACGTTGCATACTGCAACTTTAAACCGTCCATCCTGCAGAAATGCACTTGCAACGTGTCACCTATGTGCTGATTGAGTGTGGGGCAGAGTTAGACTAGGTCAGGGTAGTTCTATGAACACTGCTTCGAGGTGTGATGCCAAGACTGAGGCAAGCTGTTAATTGGGACACCACCCGGGTACTTTGACAAATGGTGGATCAAATGCCTGCTTGCCACCCTCGTCCTCGACTATAGTATGAGGTGTCAAAAAAAATCTACCACTTTATTTTAAGTTTAGTCTTACCCTAATCCTAGCTCTTGTTGTGACCTCAATGATGCAAGCTAATCTACTTGTAAGCTTAGTCTTCCATAATATTTGACCTTTTTCATTCCATTCAGAGCCATTCACTTAGCTGTGACTTTGAAAACACCATCTCTGGAGGCAGATCTCTACATAGTAGATGTACTGATTTTTTTTGAGAACTCCACATTCCTTTCAGATTCATTAAGAGTGAAGAAAATTAAGCATTGTTGACACAACTTGTTTTACTTCAACTCTTGACTTGATCAGAAGTCAGTACATTTGCATTCCATAATAACGTACCAATATTCCTTGGTGACATGACTGACTTTAACAGGCCGGTCTCAACTCTTTTCTGTTTCAGTGGGGTAGAGAAGCAGCTGGTCCATCATAAGGTCGCCTCTATTAATAACACTGAATGTTTTAAAGCCCTCCATTGCTATCTGTTATGACAGGCCAAAAGCAACTGCTGCTTCTTGTCTAAGAGAAATGGAGCAGGATGTTTAAATGACCATACTCAAACTAAATATACAAGTACCCAAATACTCATGTAAAACTATATGCACATGCTGTATCTGCTAGGAGATTTTTGATATGCAGGTCGACTTCCAGTGAATTCTAATGTCTGACAATTTAATGTTGTTTGTTATTTGTAGGAAAGAAGGCTTGGCGAGATGTGGGAAATGCAAGAAAGCCTTCTACTGCAATGTGAAATGCCAGGTGGGAAACATTTAGGGGAGCAACAGACTTGTGTAATGTAATGATCAATTTGTGAATGCTTAAAGGACAATTACACAATATTAAAAATGTTCTTTAATTACTGCATCTTGATGCTCAAAGTTAATTATTTTACAAAAGTTGCTGCGTGTTATAGGATTAGCAGCAAAGCTCTTTAAATGGTATTATTGCTTTGTTTATCTAGAGTTAAATATCTCAATAATAATTGGATTGTCATTAAACTTGTCCAAGACTGTCTCCACAAGTGATTGGTTGCCTGAGGTGTCATTTAGAGTCACCAATTCATCAAGTGTTTGTTCATAATAGCACACTGACATTATTCCCATCATTTTTGCATGCAGCTCTAAGAGCAGGTACAGTTGAGACTGAGAAAGTACAGATTAGACTGATGACAAATGTGGGGATTCTGGCAGTTTCTACATTGCCAGATATGTCTTTAAATAGCAACTGTAGAGTGGACGAGCCCTTGGGTGGAATGTCATCTCAGCCCATTCTTTGTGCGTTTTTTGAGTTTTAATGGGTTTAATGAGATTTCTGTGTGCTGCAGTTTCTCTCCCAGATCCATTGGCTGGTGTGTAATCATGCCGTTTGGGGCATATATGACATATAATCACATGTATATCATGTACGGTTTCTGTATGTGGTAAATTACATTTCAGGTAAATACATTTTTTTGTAATAAAGATATAGTATATAAATAAACATGCTCTGACTTGATAATGATGGACTAAATTAGACAGGGGAGGCAAGCAGTCAATGACTGGGTCAGTTTGCATATTGGAGAGGTAAAGGGGGGAGGGTAACATTAGATTAACACAGTGTGGAGTCATATTTCACCAGGCTCCTTGCTTCATCAACTAGTAGTGTAGCTCAGGGACCATGCATGTCAACTTTTAGGCCTTTGGTTATGGTGAGACCAAAACTGTCAGGATCTGCAATAGATACTCACTTTTTAAACTACAAGATTGTTCATTTATGTGTATACCCACAGCATACTCAGGGTCCACCTATGACTTGGCCAAGTAGGACCAGTGACTGAATCAAATAAAGCATCTTTGTAATATTTTTAATTGAATATTTGTCTCTAAAATAGACATATATATATATATACATAATATAAACTAATTTAATCTCACTAATAAAGGGTGTACTGACCTTTGCTGCTGTTAGTGTTTAAAAAACCTTTCATTATAGTTTGGTTAGTCAAAGGTGTCTGTTATGTTTTGAAATTGGTTTCATTTTCCTTGAACAAAAACAACATTATGTGAAACAGACAGGATTTGTAATTACTTAACATTTTAGTGATACTGATCAGTGACCTGTTTTATTTGTGTTTGCATGTAGAAAGGCGACTGGTCAATGCACAAACTGGAGTGCTCAGCAATGACTGCATTCGGAGAGAACTGGTGCCCATCAGAGACGTCTCGCCTTGTGGCTCGGATTCTCGCAAAGAAGGTTGGATATTTACTGAAAGACATAGTCTGTCTGGTATTGTCTGACACATTTTTGTTTCAGTGAGGGCATTTCTATGAATTATGTCTGTTTTACTCAGAAAACGCAGAAAGAAAGATCTGGGTCGGAGAAGATCTTACTCATAGGAGAAGTGCAATCACGTAAGTATTAGCTGTTTGTGGATTGGCTTGCTGTTTGGAGACAACCCTTATAATCCCACCTGGAAAGTGTCAGTGACTGTGACTATCTCAGGGCACTACTTTAGTCCAAGTGTCCCTTCATTTCCTTCTTTAAAAAGCACAGACCATTCAGAATACACTGAGGGAAACACCCATGGCCTCAGCTCTATATATAGCCTATAGATACGAGTGGAGTTGTCATGACCTGAAAATCAAGTCAACTTCAAGAAAGTAAAATTATATATGTGTATATATATGGAAATTTAGATACAGGTTTTGTCAAACTGCCCATGTTTGTATGTTACTTTTGTGTGTCTCTGTGTCAAAAAGTAGACGTTTGATCTTCCTCTGAAATACTGAGTCAGTGTGAGTGTGTAATGTGTGAAGATAAACTGACTCTAGTGTTACAAATGATAGGCAAGACGCACACACACACACACACGCAGAGTCTGACATATTTTAATATGTATGTGGTGCCAATGTGTTCCTGCCTTTGCATAGTGAGAGTAATGGGGGTGGGGGGTTGTTGTCTCTGTCTGCAGTTGTTAGAGTTCAACAGTATGAAGCTGATAATAATCTCTCTAACCCAGCATAGTACAAATTTCATCCACTCTGTCTGTTTTTGGAGTCTAAAATAATTATTTAATTATAAATAAATAATAATTATTATTTTTTTATTATTATATATATAAATTAATACACTCAAATTACAGTAAGACATCAGTATGTTTTCCAAGTTTTTGGTTTTTTTTTATTAATCTGCTTTGGGTAAATAAAAGTAACAATCAAACCTTTACAAATCAAATCAAATGATTGTCCTTCCCCCTGTAACAGATGTGGAGGATGTAGACAATGAGAGCAGAGAAATGAATGAGGCTGACATTGCTGGTCTGCATCGGTTTTACTCCAAACATCTGGAGTTGCCTGACCACAAAGAGCTGCTCACACTCTTCTCCCAGGTAACACACACATGCACGCACCCAACACACATATAGCTGGTGACAACAGTTGTTGCAGGTTTTCCTCCCCTTTTTACCGCCTAAAATAAATCATTTGTATTTATTCTCTCTTTAATGTCATGTATTCATCAGGTTGCCTGTAATGGTTTCACTGTAGAGGATGATGAACTGTCCCACCTGGGTACTGCAATCTATCCAGAGTAAGAAGGAAAACTCACATGCATACTTATGAGCACTTATTTATTCTGTACTGTTTGAACAACACATTTAAAGGTACAGTGTATTACACAGTACGGTCTCCTTACACGGCTTCTGTTGTAGTTTTGTGAAGTGAGACAGCTTTGAGATTGTTGATTCCGTTTTTTTTAGTTCATTCCAGATTTATTTGTTAGACATCAGGATTTTGTGTGGTTTAATAACAGTTAAATTAATCAATATGGGTGAGCTTTGTTTAATTTTGTTGTTTACCTTTGCTGATTCAATTTGTTTCCATATCAGATGCACTCAAATGCTACTGAGTTTGGAAATCGATTAGTTAATAATTAGCAGTATATGTCTTAAATATTTCAACAACGGCAGGATTCAGAACAACTTGAGGCAAGTAACAGATATTCCAGGAGGCCGTATTGTCAACTTCCGACATGATTTCTTCTCCTGTTTGTGTGTTTTGTGGTGGTAAAATCCCTGCTGAGTCTGTTAAATTTTAAAATTAGCCACGTGGAGGTGAGTTTGCCCTCTCCGCTCCTTGTTGAGCTATTTCCAGCCTGCCACCCAGGTAATAGCAAGCTTGCTAGTATTTCAGGGACACTCAAGACCTCTCTGCAGTCACAGTTTTAGTATAACCCTAATATGTACAGTATGAGCACATTCAAAAATAAAGTGGTTATGTCACAGTTGTGTCAGTGGTATGAGCAATATAAATCTCACTGCTCCTACTTCATTCATTGTTGGAAAGAGAAAGTTGAAAATGGTATTTTTATTTGATGCTATTTATTTCCCTTCCTGTTTGTCACTCCCCACAGTGTGGCACTGATAAACCACAGCTGTCTTCCCAGCGTCATTGTCACATATAATGGGACGTCAGCTGAGGTCCGGGCGGTGCAGGACATGAAGCCCGGAGATGAAGTGAGGAAAGGGGACAGCTGCAATTAGAGGGGGTTGGGTCTTTTTTTGTTGTTGTTGTTGTTATTAAGTGTGTGTGGAGGCTGCTTCATACAAGAGAGCAGAGTGTGTGAAGCCTGTTTGCAACCAAAATAAAGAAAGAACAAGATTTTTTTTAACCAGCAACAAACAGTAAATGGTGTGTTTAAATTACACTGTTTCATTTTCCTTTACATCTTCTGTTAGTCTTTTTGATCTGTACTTTTAAGCCAGAAGGATCAAACGACATAGCAGAACCAGAGATTTCAGAGAGTTTTCTAATTTAAGATTTGAATAGTTGCACCTAGTTGCACTTCTTGACAATGAGTGAGTCAAAACAGTATCTTTAAAATAAGAGCAGTGTGTGTGTGAATGTGTTTGGTTCAAGGGGATGATGCAGCATCAGCTGTGTGTTATTTCCACCTGTAGGTTCTCATCAGCTACATAGATCTCCTCTATCCAACAGATGACCGCAACAACAGGCTGAGAGAGTCCTACTACTTCACCTGTGACTGCCAGGAATGTAAAAGCAAGTCCAAAGTAAGACCCAGTGAAAAAATAAGGCTATTATTTAGTCAACAAACGCAAGCAGTGACCGGCACCTGTGGTATATTCGTGTATATCTCACAAGTCATACAACTTCCATTGTAATACGTATTTTAAATGTAGAAATACCAACCCCTTGTTTGATTGACGTCCACAGGACAAGGCAAAGTTGAAAGTACGTAAGCAGAGTGACCCCATCAAGCCAGATAGCATCAGCAACATGGTGCGCTACGCCAGGAAAACCATCAGAGAGTTCAGAGCCTTCAAACACATAAAAAATATCCTTTAATGTCACTAAATAACACTGGGTGTGTTTTGCATTGTTTATTCATCTGCACTTTTCGTTTGTTTATTAAGAACACATCCAGAAAATATTAAGTAAAATAACTGGCACAACCACTTACAGCTAAACTATACTTTCCCCTGGTGAATACACTGAGAGAGGTGGAGTATTGGACTGACTGTAGTAAATCATTCGTATGATTATGATTGCTGATTAGTTTACATTTCTTCTTTAGTTGCTGGAAAGTTGTGATTGGTGATTCTGAGATACCAAAACAAACTCAGACATTATTCTTGAGCACCCAGCATGGAAAGCATGTGGTTATATGATCAGAGGCCCTTTTGTATTTCTGTGAAACCTCAGCTTGCGCTGATGGAGCCTTGACTCTGTGGCACCCCCTAGTGAGTTACTGGAGATGTGTGAACAGAGCCTGGAGGAGATGGGAGCAGTCTTTGATGACTCCAATGTCTACATGCTCCATATGATGTACCAAGCCATGGGAATTTGTATCCACATGCAAGATGCAGACGGTGCTGTCAGATACGGCGAGAAAATACTCAAACCTTACAGGTACTAAGCATCAAAAGCACATGTCTTTCTATACACTTTCTACCCACTCATGATTACCTACAGGTCAGATATTACAGAATTTAACAGTCTGTAGAGAAGGTGTTTCATGTACCCTAACACTCAATCTTTCAGAGGTTTTTCTATGGATAGCAGCAATATGCAGCTACCAGTACCAGCAGCTTTTGCATTGCATTATGGGAATTGTAGGTTCCTGTGTGTTTGGAGTTTGATCTATAAACACCAGAACCTACAATATATATTTCAGATTTTAAACTAATTATTTGTGATTGAATAACTATGTCTGACCTCTGTACAACAGCCAGCTGTATCCCCCCTACTCCTTGAATGTGTCATCCATGTACCTGAAGCTGGGTAGACTGTACATGGGGCTAGACAGGCAATCAATGGGCATCAGTGCTTTCAAGAAGGTAGCATGCACTTTCACATCACACTCAGTATATGGTATATGATTTCAGTACCTACACTACCATTCAGACATTTGGGGTCACTTCTTTTCCATGATAACATACATATTTTTAGCTGTGGCAAAAGATAATCATCAGTTAGACTATTAAAGTCTGCATTAGCAAATACAATGTGCCATTGGAGCATAGTACTATTAGCTGATAATGGGCCTCTGTACACCTATGTAGATATTTTATTAAAATATAGCAGCTTTCAGCTATAGTTGTCATTTACAACATTAACTGTTTGTACATTGTGTTTCTGGTTTTATGTTATAAAATCTAATTTCTTACTAAAACAGGGACATTTCTAAGTAACCCTTTTGAACAGTAGTTTATACCAAAATTCTATACCTTCCATAGAGATGTTTTGAGAAAATCTATGTTTTAATTTAACAAAACAGTTCAAAGAGGTAACACTACACATTTCAGTTGGTTACAAAAGTACTAAAAGTACTTGAATTTACAGATACCTAGAAATCAGCAACTTACTTGCATGTTGTAAAATTATCTCTTTGTACACAGGCAATGGCCATAATGGAGGTGGCTCATGGGAAGGATCATCTCTACTTGACAGAGTTGCACAAAGAAATGGCACAAAAATAAAAGCGAACAAAAGAAATGACAGAACAAGGCTGATTCCTATGGACTGCATACACTCCTTGGATTGGGAGATTTACAGAACTGTAGGCACTTTTTACTCTTTTTGCTACTGAAGCAAAGATAGAGAGAACTATAGAATTTTTATGCAAATATGTTTGGATTTTACTTTTATGCTAATGTTAGCATGTACAGTGCTGTGAAAAAGTATATGCCCTGTCAAGAGGTTTAATTTTTTTTTGTCACTCATTTGTCACACTTAAATGATTCAGATCATCAAACAAATTTTAATATTGCACAAAGATCACCCAAGTGAATATAAAATGCAGTTTTTAAATGATGATTTCATTTATTAATGCAAAAAAGCTGTCCAAACATGTCTGGCCTTATGTAAAAAAGTGATTGCCCCCTTAACCTAATAACTGGTTGGGCCTCCCTTGGCAGCAACAACTGCTATCAAGCATTTGAGATAACTGGTACATCTTTCACATCGTTGTGGAGGACTTTTGGCCCAATTTTCTTTGCAGAATTCTTTTAATTCAGCCACATTGGAGGGTTTTTCACCATGAACAGCTTGTTTAAGGTCATGCCACAGCGACTCAATCAAATTGAGGCCCACACTTTGACTATGCCACTCCAAAACCATAATTTCATTTTTTGAGCCATTCACAGGTGGACTGGCAGACCATTGTCCTGCTGCGTAACCCACGTGTGCTTAAGCTGAAGGTCACAAACTGATGGCTGGACACTCTCCTTCAGGATTTTCTGGTAGAGCACAGAATTCATGGTTCCATCAATTATGGCATGTCGACCAGGTCCTGAAGCTGCAAAAAAGCCCCAGACAATAACACTTCCCCCACCATGTTTGACTTTTGTTTTGATGTTCTTATTATGAAATGCTATGTTAGTTTTACGCCAGAGGTAACGGGACGCGCACCTTCCAAAAAGTTCAGCTTTTTGAAAATACTCTTTCACAGCACTGTACTTGTTAAAAGCAAGATAGTTTTGCACCGAGCATAAATGTAATGTTCAGTTGTGTAAAACATCTGACATCGTGGGAGGTGCTTTTAACTCATGCTAACGACAAGGTGTTTGGAATAATTTTTTAAATCATTACTGATTTTCAGTTCAATGTTTACACTTGTCTGTAAGGGATCAATCCAGTGCAGCCAATCAGAGCTGCTGCCTCATCACTAAGGGGTCTAGCTGTAGAATGTGCCTGACTCACAATGGATGGCTGGGACACCTTGTGTAAAGACACTGTACACTAATTAGGGTTTCCAATAATGTGAAGGAAACCCTCTCCAACACACACAGTATTAGCAGCTAACAGGAAATGATTAACACTTAAAAATAAATGAATTTGTGGACACTGTCTTAAAGAAAATAAGGCTTTATTGCATAATAATAAGTATGACAGCTTCATATATGGTTGGGGAGAGAAAAAAAAGACTTGATGCACTGAAAACGCATATACAAAACATATTTACAGTACATGTACTTTGAAATGTATTTTGGAGTTTTGCCAAGAAAAAACTTATGGGGAAAAAATTAAATATAAACAAACAGTGGAATGCTGTGTGGGATAATAATGTCACAAATAAAACAGAAGTGCAACAAAACACTTATATGTCAAGAGAGCATAAAGCTTATACTTATCTGAGAATATATACAATGAAATATAAAAATGCATGCATAGTTTATTATGTTGCGGTATTTTTGGGGTACCAAGTCGAAAAAAGAAACTATATAAAACATTTGTGGAAATCTTTTCTCACATGCCCATTTTGTACAAAGATAGTTTTGACATGGTTTGCTTTGCATTACAATTCAGAAAAATAAAAAAGTATATTTAATGTAACATAAAAGGAAGTTCTTCAGAATGTAATTTTAAAAACAGGATCAAGGAACTCAGTAATCTATTAATTTTAGATCAGATTATTACAGACAGCTGCCTTTTTAAGTAAAGACAGTGTCACTTTTAAACTATTATCCTTCAAAATTAAACCATGACATCAGCACTCCTGCATTACCAAATCCTTACCTGAGAGGTAGGCAAACGATTTGAATAGTTAAAGTTGTTCTTATAATGCACAGCAAACTATTAAATACTGATTTAAAGATTTAATCTTTGGAAGTACAAAAAAAGGAATTAGCTTATCCAAACCCACCTAAGGGATCAGGCAGGTTCTCATTGTTTCATGTTTCAATAAGGCACAATCATGCACTATATACAGTATTTTCTGTATAAAGACAGTTTTTTTTGACTGCATATGCAGTTAAATAATCTATATAAATTATTCCAAATTGATTGGACAAACACCTTTTCAAAATGCTCATAGGTAATAAAAGTGATAAGACACATTTGATCTCAAGGAACTGTGCCTCAAGAAATAGTTAATTGTAAGTAATTGTTCAAATGTACTTTGTGTGTGTGTTTGCGTGTGAAAAGGATATTATATACATTTTTTAAATTGAGGCAACTTCAGAAGGAAAGTGGGAGTCCTTCTGACATTCACAACAAAAAGGCTTTCTGAAAAATATAGTAAGACAAGTTCAGAAGATCAACATGCTTGTTAATGCTCTGTTGAGCTGTAAAGGTGACCGCACTCTTGATACAAATAAATACAAACATTTGTTGAAATGCTGAAGTAAATATTTGATATATAATCAATACTCTACTAAAAATGAAGAAATATTTTAGAACAGTGATTCAAATACTTGTTGGCAAACTCTTTCAGAGTATCGAGTACAGTAATAATACTGCTGCCACCTACTGTTCATGCAGCATGGTGCCATTTCTAGTAATGGCTAAATAATGAAAATGTAGCAACCTATCCAAACTGTAACTGAGACTTGATATCTTAAGGTATTTCTTAAGAAATCTTAAGACACGCACACACAGGACACATACAGACGTACATGTCACACTTGCAGTTAAGACAAGCTGCTTATTCACTGCATGGAGAAAATGCACAAACATACAAGTTCCACACAGAAAGGTCCAAGGTTAATGTGAACACACTGATTATGAAAAAGGGCCATCGATTTCTACACAGGCCTACACAAATCTTTAACTCCCTGTTGGTGATCAACATATTTCCATAACCATAAACTGCCACATAGTTATTATCTGTTATTAAACAACAGTTAATATCTTTTGTATCAGTCCTCATGCATGTATTAAGTACCATTGTTGTCATTCTGCCATCATGTAAGATCAAATGTCAGGAGCCTGGGCTCAGATGAGGCGGGAGTTCTTGAGGAACTGGATGAGGACCTGGTAGACAAACTTGTACTGGGAGATGGTCTGCACCATCAGCATCCTCTGCTGCCTCAGCTCTGACAACATAATAGGAACCTCCATTGGCTGAAGAGGAGGGAAGATGAGAGAAAACCAGAAGACAGTGATTGAAAAATAAGAAATAATATTACAAAATGTATAGACAGTATGTACAGTGACAGTTCTACGTGTATGTTGGATAGATTTGAAAAAGAGGATTTACTAAGTGAAATAAAACATGGTTTAGATTTTCTTGGTCTGCATAGTTGGACGAGTAATAGATTATGATGTATTGCAAATGCAGTGCAGTTTTTTAAACAATTTGTTTTTTTCTTATTCTGGTCTTACGTTGCATGGTCATCTAAGTAGATTAAAAGGAGCCACATTATGCCTTTTTTTGCTCTGATGTTGAACTGAACGTATGCTGAAGAAATCACTCAAAAACCAAACCTTGCGTCTCAGTCTGTTGTACATACATTGTCTCAAGACCTTTCTGTGACTTTCCTTATTTTTTCACTCATTTTCCACTGAGTGTTGAACTACAGTTACACTAAAATATATGTACAAATTTCTCTTAAATCAATTCATGTGATACTTGTGATACATATCCTGTCAAAGATGTCAAAGCCTAGATCCTAAAAATGATCTTATCTTGCCTTAAACTACAATCAGACTCTTGAACTTAAGCCTGGACTACAACCTTCAAAGCCCCCTGTCCACTCACCTCATTGTGCTCCAGACAGCTGATCATGAGCTCAGTGAGGATGACCACTCCAGTACGTCCCACTCCGGCACTACAATGCACCACCACAGGGGGATTGAGGCTCTTTGACGTGTCCAGCATGGAGTTTGTGTGTCTTCTTACAGACTGGATCTCCTCTAGGTAGCCTGCAGGAAGGAAGAAGCAGACAAGGTAAGAAGTGATCCATTAAGTTTACCATCTCAGTTTTTAAACATAGAACAAAATTTTTCCCCTGCTCCCAATTTATATGCTAGGCTGTGCTGTCTGCTAGCTTTTGTTTCAGATTTACCATACAACTGTAAGAGGTGTAGCAATTTTCTAATCTAAATCTGTGCTACTGAATAATGCAACAAACTGAATAAAAACAACTCAGAAACTGCCAAACTATTGCTCTAATTAAACACTGAATAATAAAGGCCAGTGGTTTTCATCTTTTCCTGTTATGTCTTAAAATTCACATAAACTGATGAAGACGATGATGATGAAACACTCACAGAGGAATCCCCCGACATATTCAGGACAGCCCTGCTCAGGCCAGTCAGTGTACTGCAGGTGCCAGACCGTTCTCTCCTGGCCAGACAACAGGTGTTTGACCTTTAACCCTGTGGTGGCGTAGCAGCCCGAGTCGGTACGGAATTTGGTGGTCACCTTGAACTTGCCGTGAGTGGCTGAATT
Source organism: Sandelia bainsii (assembly GCA_032362345.1). Classification (NCBI taxonomy): domain Eukaryota; kingdom Metazoa; phylum Chordata; class Actinopteri; order Anabantiformes; family Anabantidae; genus Sandelia; species Sandelia bainsii. The sequence goes on from JAUMHL010000017.1 coordinate 10,751,904, forward strand.
ATGTTTGGAGCCCAGTTTGGGCCAGTAGCGGTGACACTTGGACCGGCCTCCCTCCTGAATGCAAGACAGGATAAAGAGAGGAAAATAAGGATTTACTGGCAATTAGACATTGGGAGGAGAAGAAGAAGATGATAAGAGAAAAGAGACAGAGGTCTGACCCTTACACATAAACATATAGAAACAGAAACACACTCTTTTACTGTCATCCTATTTCTCAAACACAGACAGACACCAGCTGTCAGCAGCTGTGTGTGCCTCATGTGTGTACCTCCTCAGCAGTAACCATAGCAATGACGTTGACCCCCTGCTCCCAGACCATCTGCCAGAAGTCGGCACAGGTGTTGGCTAGCGGGCCTTGGGTGGCAATGTAGTGCCACTCCTCCTCTCTGATCATCACCTGGGAAAACACACATACACACGCACAATCTATTACAGCACATGAAGACGATAGTGACAGTAGTGCAAACAAGAATGAGCCTGTAAACAAATTCACTCACTAACAAGCAAACTCTGAGGCAAATACCATACAAAGTCAGACAGGAAGACAAAACCTAATGACTTATGATTTTGAAATACATTACATGTTAACAGCTCATTTACAGAATAGATAATTAATAATTCACCACTGTGTGGCAGTATAAACACCTGTTATTTTTATCCACAGTAGGACCTCTTTTCACTATCTACACCTCTTCTGAAGATTTCTTTTGATATCCCTGATTAATAATCATAAGGCCACACACAGCTCTGAAACACCTTCCATCTTCAGTAGTTCCATTACATAACGAGCATGTCCCAGCTGATTCCTCAGGCAACCTCGTGACTGTAAACACAGTATTAAGAGATGGATGTGGAATAAACAAGGCCTTTTGTTCTGTGTCAGCTACCTTAAACGATGGGGGGAAGTAAGAGGGTTACACCGTGATAGGCAGTGATTCAGTGTGGTGATCGCACTTGCACAGAGGACCACAATTAGGCATACACACAGTATCCAAACTCATGAATACACACAAGTCTGTGCACACACACTGTTTGCAACTAAGCATACTAAGCAATAGAGAGCTAGTGAGAGCAGCTCAGGTTGACTTAAGAGGGTTTGGAGTTTGGACCACATTCTTTGGGAATTCCACAAGCTCTGTGAGCTTAAAGGCCCAAACAGCTTTCAATAGCTGCCTTTCATCCTTCTCTTCGAGCCATTCCCTCCTTAGAAATGACCACAACAAAGCTGAATGTATTACGTTTATGCTCCTTTAAATTATGTTATATGATGTGGGTGTTGCAAAGCACTTTGAGACTATAACTTAGCCATACACATAAACTTAAATCTTATAAAACAGTTTATGAAATATTTTATCACCAAGTTTGTCTTTTCTTTCTGGCAATATTATTGTTCTCTATATTAGTTCACACTGAAAACTGACATTATTAAGTCTGATTTCACAGGGCGTCATGGTAACTTGGTAAACATTATATAGGCTATATACAACAAATAGCGTTGCTGTTCAATAAAGTATTTTCAATTCTGGATTTTTTTAAATAAACTAAAGGATTAAATCATTCATTCATTTATGACTTCCGTTTCTTAAGCTAAATAAACCATTTAAAAACCCACAGGATTTTCTGAAAAATGTATTGTCACAAAGCCAAAAACAGATATGTTCATGAAAAGTTCATAAGGACCTCCTACATTTCATGAGTAAACACAGAAAGAACGCTAAGCACTATAATCTATAAAATAACACGATAATATAATAATCTCCAAAATATTTTCTTTGATATTTTACCCTTCACCCCATGAGCACACCTTAATATGAGAGGCATTGATGTAACCCGTGTTGTTCTCCTTGTTGGGTACAAGCTCGACCCGATTATCTTCATAAGGAACAACGTCACGAAAACGGTTGCGCTCTGCGTTTTCAGGCAACGTTGCTGTGCTGAGAATACAGTTTGCCCTCTTCTTGGACACCTGCTCATACTCTGTGAAGACCTGATCCTCTTCCAGCTTCAATTCCAAGTTCTTACACTGGAGACACAGAGAGAAAATAAAAGAGTGAGGAGAGAGTGTTAGTCATTGAATACCAAGCAACACATCATTCAGAGGTTTTTCTTTCAGTCCCCTAAGGGCTTTTATTCGTTTACATTCCACCATAACTAAGAGACTATTCAGACCAGGAGAATCCTGAAATCTCATTATAATATACGTCCACCACTCACAGCTGAAGACTGACTTCAATATCAAAGAACTCAAAGCAGCTGTAAAGAACCAGAATATGCAGTGGTGCCATTCATGTAGCTGGGGGTTAATGTTTATTAATCCAGTCATGTTTGAGGTGCCAGCATCTCTGTGTCTCTCTCTTTCTATCACTCTGATCGCTCCCTCGCACTCTCTCGGGTCACATTCTTAACATACCAGCAGGCCCAGAGGCGATAAGCACCATGCCACACGTTCCACAGCCCACTTAGGGCTTGCCCCCGTTAGCTTAGCAACAGTTGGGACAAAAGCTGGGTTTCACACCTCTGCATTCAACCATTGCATTCAGTGGAATTCATTAAATTAATGTGATTCTTTTTGAATTTATTGTGACAACCATCAGCCACACGCCTTCGTCAGGAGGTGAGAAAACTGTTGGTAAAAGGTCCTCTAATGATCACAATCACAAAGATACAATACGTACAAGTAGAATTTGGGCTTGGATGTTTTTCAAATTCTCCAACTGAATGGGAGAACCCTTAAACCAGAAGGAGAAGAAGTAGTTGTATTAATCTGTTAAGATGTTCATTCAGAAGTTATTTAGATTTTGTGCAACTATGAGTAAGAAGAAGCTCTAAAAAACTTGCTTTGCATGTAGGGTATGATAAAACTACGAGAATGTATGTGAATAAACCTACCACTGTCACATTATAATGCATCCCAGAAGATTTGGGCAAAGCAACAAACCACAATTAAACATAATTTTGTAAAGTTATGTATCAATCAATAGCACACCCTGTCTAACTAAAGACAAGAAAAAGGGGCTAAATATCTGTGAAGATTCTCAGTCATCCAGGTCATGGTTATCTCAAAAAAACGGTTTTATTCCAGAGGGCTTTTTCAAAAAGCCCTCTGGAATGGAAGGGTGAAACGTAGTCAAGGAACTAAAACAAGTCCAGTTGCCATTAAAAACCGTTTTTTTGAGATAAGAAAAAGGGGCATTTATTATATTCATTCATGCACAGTTAAAGAATGAAATCATTGAGCAAGCATCTTACCCGTTCATCAGTATTAGCTTTGGTGACTTTCTCCGCAGGACTCTCGGGCACAGGCATTCGTGCCACATAAAGTCCGTTGAGAGCAGCCATCATCAGCGGTCTCTTCATGGAGTCCACAGACATCTTCTGTCTTTCCAGCGTCTTCAAGAGAGAGGAAAATCCCGGTGTCATCGTTATAGGTAGCGACAGCATTTCAAGTCTGACTGACCTGCTGTAGCCTGAGTAGAGTGTGCACGCTCGTGTGCGTGAGTAGACGTGGGTGGAGGGAATCTGACATGCATGTGTATGAGTGTGCATCCAGTTTGTAGGGTAAACGTGGCTGTGCCAATCCCGTTGTGTTCTCTCCAAAGGTGTCAACTAACAAGCCCCGTCTTTAAAGCCTATTAGTAGATCTCATCTCTCTCATTGCCTTCAACTTTTCCGTTAATTCTTGTTATTCCCTCCTCACATATTTTTCATTCTTTCAACCTTTATTTATTCCCGCCTAGCACGTTGGCCTCTTATTCTTTACAGAACCTACAGTGACCTTCTGTCACTCTGACTCTTTTTCTCTCTACCAGACTCTGACCCACATTGCATGGTCCCTCCTTCCTCCAAGGATTACCTCTCCTAATCTCTGATGCTATTAAACCAACAGGACAGCTCCACCCTTCCCCTATCCACCTCTTTGCTTCCCTGTGGGACAGTCAAAACAACAGCTTGGTGGTCACCAGGGGTATAGTCTGTGTATAATAAACCAGTTGGTATGAATTAAAGATATTAGCGTTGACCTAACATCACCACTGTAAAGAGACGACCACACCAGGTCAACACTGAATAGTGTGTTGTTTATCACAACCAAGTGAGGCGATTATATGATTAAATCTATACCTGGACTCTGGTGCTGTGTCAAATATTTGCACCTTAATGGAGAGCGGACCTACACAAAAACACCCAACCCAAAGAATAATCTGGGGGATTTATAAGGGTTTTAGCTGGTTGGGGGGACTCAGAGGCTAGTGCTACCCTCTCAGGTGCTGAACCCTGGATTACTGCTAATCAGGAGCTATGAAACTAGCAAGCAAACAACAGATTGTAACGTTTAAAACTGAGCTGGTATGATGGGTTATTTTGTCAGGGACAGGATGATTTCACATCTTGTTTCAAGTCTCGGGACATACTATTTCCTTAAACATAGCTTGCACATTATTTTACAGATTAATTTAAATTTCATACTTCAGGCTTATTTTAGAAATAACAATACCAAAAATGGTCATCACAATTTCTCACAGTCCAAGCTGACATAATTTGAAAACCAAATACATTCTATATAACAGATTGAAAAAATATATAATATAAAATCCTATAATATGAGGAAAAGCAGAAAATCCGAGTATTTGAAATGTTGGAGGCACTAAATGTTCGTTGATTTTAAGTGATAAATGATTGTAAATGTTGCTGTTAAATAATTTCTACCACCACTAATAATGAGCACACAGTTAAAATGTATGTTGTCACTTGCATAATTTAAAATATGAAACGGAGTTGAATTAGCCAGTGACCATCTGACTTACCCTTTGAGCGATTTCCCTCTCCACTATGCTGTCCTCCAAGGAGAACATCTCTGACACCGGCCTCTCTTTGACTGGCTCCTTCCTCACCCTCTCCTTCACACTGGTCAGGTCTGGTTCTGAAATGGATGGACCTAAAACTGCCCCATTCACCCCACCCTGGTCTCCCCGGGTCAGTGTCCCACCTGCACCAACACCAACTCCAGATCCACCAGCACCCTCACTCTGCCCAGTTTTGAGGGTTAGTCCCTGGGCTTGGTTTAGGTCCATTGGTCCCGGGTTGCCCTGTGGTCCTTTAGTGTGGTTGTGATGGTGAGTGTGGTTGTGGGTGCGAATCTGTGCACTGCTAGCAGGTCTAGGAGGACCAGGGTACTCTGGAGGGGGTTTGTTGGGCAGCTTTGCCAGAGCAGCCTGGAGCTGAGCGCTGATGTCCTCGTTGAGACCTGGGATTTGAACGTCCAGCTCAGGCCTCTCCTCTTCCTCCTCCTCCTCCTCCTCCTCTTCGCTCTCACTACTATGTATGAGCATAGTAGCATTAGAGAGAGTCTTTTGGTGCTGATAGGGCACAGCTGCAGGTGGTACTACAGACGCGTCTGGTGCTTTCTGGGCAGGCATCTGCATAGGCAACTCCTTTGGCTGCTGAGGCAGAGTTTGAGGCTGTGGCTGAGGTTGAGGTTGAGGCAATGGGGTTTGTGGCTGGGGAGGAGGAACAGGTTGAGGTGGCTGAGGTGGCATCACCTGTTCCCTAAGAGTATTCCTCCGATGAAGGGGAGCATTCATGCCCTTCATCACTATACCCTCCATCCCCGCTCCTCCTCCTCTCATGCTGCTGATGACCTCCATGCTGTGTCTCTTGCCCAGGGTGGAGCGATGCTTCGCAGCTGCCGTCAACGGTTCACTGACCTCCTGCAGGGACTGATGCACCACTGCTGAACTGTCCGGCTGGAAAGTCTTGACTGATAGCTGCACCATGCGGGTGACCAGCTCCGGACTGCTGCCCCCAATGCAGCGGTGACGGTGGCTGGCCAGATCCGGTGTGCTGGTAGCCGGGCGGAAAGAGTTGGAAGGATAAGGTGGAGGAGGGCGTGACATATGGTTTCTCAGCATGTTAGCTGTAGCTGCATACGTCCCTGCATTGGTCCCCTGTTGTTTTGTATTTGCCAACTCAGGTGTGCTAACAGTGTGAGAGATGGAGCTTCCTCCGCCTCCACCACTGCCTCCACCACCATTAATGCAGGGTGAATGACAGGGACCCTGGTTGCTAGCTGGTCCTCCCTGATGAGGGCCATGGGATACTGGCTTACTGTAGCTGATCTGCAAAGTGGACAGTCACATAAAACAATGTGAAATGTAGAAAAGAGCAAGAAGCTAAAAAAATCAAAGAGAAGTACAATTTATTTATCTAATCCCTCTTTACCTGTGGTGTGTAAGGTCCGGGGCTCGGCCCTAGGCCATGATAAGGGCCCCTCTCCCTCATCTCTGGCTGGCTGTACACCAGAGCTTCAGGCTGTCGGTAAGCATAGGTATTACTGATGTTCAGACTGTGCAGAGATTGGCTTTGGAGGTCATGGTGAGTAGGGACCATGCGCCGCTTCTGACGCATGACAGCATCGTACTCAGGTGTGGGCCGATAGGACGGAGCAATGATGGCACTGTGGCGGTGGCTGGGGATGTAGTCTTGGCGCATAAGCTCACTGCCGGGGATGCTGAGATTTGAGGACATGGGTGAGGGCGGGACGAAAGTCTGGGAATGATTGAGGGAGCCCAGGCTGGGGCTGCTGTACATGCTTCCATTGGGCACGGTACCGTTACGAAAGGGAAAATCCACCGGGCAACGGTCCAGACTAGTCTCCGACTTGCAGTAGGGGTCATCATGGAATATGCTGTCTAAAGAGCAAAGTAGGGAGGAAGAATGAATGACAAAGTAATAATCATAAACAAAACTTTTACAAACAAACTGAAGCTCTGTTTTTACAGAACTTGCCGTTCTCTAACAAGGAGCTTAACGGCAAAATTCACAACAGGTGTTGTTGATCCATGAATCGACCAATACATTTCCTGGTTCAATCAGAATTGGTATTTAAACAGTCCTCCTCATCATGCTGTT
>JAUMHL010000017.1:10758909-10815492 GCA_032362345.1 Sandelia bainsii
TGTAGTGTGAACTTTTTACATTTTCCATAAATTTCACCCAAAAGCCAAATATCCCTAACTTTTTGTGAGTAGTGTATGTTAAATGAAAAGAATTCCTGGCTTTTATAAAGCCATAAGCAATCAACTCCCTTTGTGGCATCTTCAAGGTGTCTCTGATGTGGAAAAATTATTCTTTTTGGTTTATGCTTACAGAGCAGTTAACAACCGCCTTAGAAAAGATTGTGATCTTTTTCTTCCCACCATAATAAAGGAGACATTGAGATACTTGTTACTCCTTTTTATTGAACAACTATTATGAATATTCTCGTGTGAAACTATCTCAAGCCCACAACCAGGCAGACATAAAATGCATAATCTCCGTCCACACAAATGTGTGATGCCTGAGATCACGCTCCAGAATGATCTCACACCCACACATAGTATCACACCCTGAATGTTTTTCCACGTTGATCTGTTGTGCTGTCAAGCCAACATGAGTGAAGCTCTTCAGATTATAAGGCAGACTGAGTGTGTGATCAAGACAATAAAAAAAGGAAAGCACAAATGAGGTCACTGCTCTGCACCCCAAACGCTAGGCTCTAATTGGCTGGAGACAGTTAAAATACAAATGGGCTGTGAGTCACACGCCTGATGGGAAAGACACAATTAGCTCCATTCAAATGCTTGAGTTATTCTGAGAGAGGCAAAAATGTTAAATAACACTGTGGTCAAAGAAGAAGCGGGAAGGGTTGAAACTTACTCTAAATATGTTTTGTGTGTGTGATTTACACATACCTTGAGAGCTCTGTGTGTCCTGATAATGCTCTCCATACTGGGAATGTAGTGACTGGAAGTTACAGGACTGTGGCCGTGGCTGAATGAAAAAAAACACAAGTACATGGTGCAATTCATTGTTATGTATACCATCTTGATCTGCAAATACTAAACTACCTGTAAATAAACCTTAAAATGACATGCTTCCCTAAATAATAATCATTTTCAAATTTGATTTGATCGCATTTCAAAGTAACACATCTACTCAACAGGTGACTGCAACCACCTATGACTTATTCTAGGGCCATGGAGTTGTCAGCCACCAGTGCCTGTGGTTCTTCAGTCTGACATCTGAGATCCTGACTGGACTGACTGAACAGCTATTGTGCCACATTTAGCCTTGCCATTGTCTGGCCAGCAGGGAGGGAGACGCACAAATCACTGCCTTCATTGTCGCACCGGAAATCAGACCAAGCAACACCCTTGCAAACTTTCCAACAACACCCACCACACCACCAACGTATGTTTAAAGCAAGGCCCCATGGCACAATTAAGCGCTGGCCTGAGTGGGAGAGCGGGGTCAGATCTCCAACCACGGACATTTTTGTCATCCCTCCTAAATTCTCCCTCTGTCTTTCAGTCTCTGGTGTCATTTATAAAGGCCAGAAGCAATAATAAACAAGACTGTGTCAAATCTCTGAGCAACAACTAGCAATATTAAACCATATACAAGAAAGCAAATACTACTGATGGTACCAGAGAGAGGCGATGGGTCCAGGTGGGTCTTCTCCTGATTGGTGCAGGTGAGTGAGTGGGCCTAAAGAGAAACATAGAAGATGATTCAGAGACTTAAGATATTCTCACCAATAAACATTATAATGCTATTTTGGTTATTACATTTATTACGCAACCTTAAAAAGAACATTAAATAATAGTTGTCCTAAATGTTCTAATGGCCCTAAGCAGGCCTCTCTGTGTGTCCCTGAGACTCACTCTGCACAGATCTTGTTCTGTTTGTAAAACTTGTGTCTGGCCGTGAAAAGACGAGCAACGTACTTGGCCATTTCCATATCCTCCTGCAGATACACAGAAAGAAAAACAGAGATATTTTAAATTGACACAGCAGTTGCATTTAAAAAAAAAATCAAGACCAAATTCATCCCTTCATTTGTCTCCGTGGAGAGATATCTGGGAATGTGTTTACACATTTTTATGTTACACTTCCCATTGGAAACCTTGTGCGAAGCATTGTGTGTGTATGTGCTGAGACCACCTGCAGACATAACACTCACCATGTGAAAAATGATGGTGTCGTCTCTGCTTGTTATCTCCACTGTGATGGCTGACTTGTTGTGTGCTATGGTACCAATGTCCTTCCACCTGTCACACACGCATAAATGCACACAAGTTGAAATTTCCCACACTAATTTCACAATATTTTCCTGCATATTAATTTATCTGCATAAGCTCCACCACCATCACCACCATAGATGGATAAATATGGTGGGGCAACTTACTTGTGGAGCATGATGGATCTGCCATTTCTGTGCTTCACAAATACCCCAATGAAGGACACACCAATGAAAATATCGTTGGTGTAGTTGTCCTATGGAAGAATAATAAATATCGTGACACAAGACACGATAAACAATGTGTGTGTGTAGGAGGTTGGGGGTGATATGTAATATATCTACCTTGGCAGCAAAGCTCTCCTGGCCAAAACCGTCCAGTTTCTCCACCTCCTTGATGTACAGCAACTCTGCTTCAGCAGGCTGCATTCGACTAGAAAACAGAGGCAGCACCAGGTTCTAGGAATGTCATTGTCTCTGTACCTTTGTCTCTCTCATTTTCACATATTCACATTTGTGCAAACATTATACAGTGAAGTTGACAGTACCAGTGACTCTTGTGCTCCTCAGCGACTTTCTGAGTCCACTCCTCCAGCACCTCCTCTCCATTAGGCCAGTTCTGTGAGATAAGATGAGTGAACAAAACTTAGTAAATACGAGGGAGATGGACTCTAGATGAGAAAGAGAGAAACACTCCTTGCTTCCTCTAACACCCAATCAAACTGTTTTGCAGCTAAAGCTTTATTAGTGGTGCAGCAATGAACATCACGTAGCTGTAACAGAGTAAAATAGTGCACCATAAATTTATTATATTTGGTAGCCACAAGATCTTTATCTCAGTCCATACTCTCATTCAGAATACTGCTTATTCTTTCTGTTTTCTGCATGTCAATCAGGTATGCAGAGGAAGGAGGTACACAGGTGACACAAGAATGTGTGCCTTCAGGCAACACGCACACACAAACTAGTACTTGAACAGTGAAGAGTTGGGGACTCACCACTGGGAAGAGCACGTACTCCCTGAGGAAGTCCTGAGACATGAACTGAGTGAAGTCTCCAAAGTCAGCTGAAATCACAAACACGCATATATTTATTTATGATAATAAACAATGGGTGTCCATTTTCATGTGTATGAATGTAAAATCTGTACAGGTTTTAGACATTAGAAACAGAAAACACCATTCACAGTACAAATTGTATTAACCTAATATGCATTTCATATTAAAGGTTAACTTTACGCCTTTGTTACCTTTGTTATCTAAAATGCTTTATCTACACGGTTCACAAAAAAAGATAAAATCACATTCATTCCATTCTCCTTGCTTACATTTACTCTGTTGTGTATTTTATTGCTGTTGTCAAAATCACAGGAATAATGTCCCCACATGCACACCAATTCCACAACACAGTCAGTCCTTCAGATAGGGCCTGTAAGTGCATCCTAAGTAGTGCTGTGCTGTTTGTCAGACAAACTGAGGTGTAGTGGAGGATCCTTGCCTCTCCACAGATAAGAGTCTTCCTGGTGCTGTTATGGTTAACCTTGGAGCTAGCGATAAGCAAACTGTCTGTTTACATTCCCCCTGAGACAGAGACAGCACGCAGGAACAACATTGAGAAGATGGAGTGAGGCTGTGTGTGTGTTAAGACTGATACCATAGGAACTCAAGTGGACTGGGCTCTCCCCATGGTATGCAGCCATATTAGGTAGTGAAGTCAAGATGACCTGAGAAAGTATGAGTTTGTGCACACTCTTTCTCTCTTGTGCTGTCTGTCTCCCTCTGGTTGATTATTCACATGAGATGTTTGTGCATGCATGTGTGTGTTACCTTGTACTGCTAGTCCAGCTAGTCTGATCCCCTGCTCTACTGTGCAGTGGAGACGTCCATCCAACACCTCTTTCTTCACCTGAAGATAATACTGATACCTAAAAAGAAAGAAAGAAAGTCATACCCTCTCTCTCCCCCCACGTTTCCTATTTGCCTCTTCACGATCACTATTAGCACAGAAGAAATTTCCACGACACGTGAGCAAGCTGATCTAAGCTCAAAGCACTGCTGAGCTAAGTCTTGTTTTTTATTATCTGACAGCATCTAACAATTTTCTACCAGCTAAACTGTAAAAAATCTAAGTGGGAGGTAGCACCGCCACTCTTATTAGCTTTCAAAAACTCCCCAGAATTTGGTTGGTGGTTAATGTAATTTTTCCAACTAGCCACACTGTCTCTGAACACTGCTTATTTAAAGTAGAGCTGGAAAACATGATGGGTCTCAGTTCATCATAATTCTCTAAAGATAGTAAAAAAAGAACTGTGCAAAGGCATTGCACATTAGCAACTTAAGGATTGTAAACATCTGCTGAGATACCACAGAGAGACGTATTCTTCCGCTTCTGGTTTGTGCAACAGAAATTATGCGTCAGGACAGTATTGGCAACAGCATTAGCTGGTTAGAACAATGCCAGAGAAGCCTGTTGCAGAATCAGAATGAGGAATGAGTGAATCACCTCTATTTGAAATAACAGTGACTCATTTTTGACTTGAAAGGAATGCCAAATGTATACCAGTAAAGGCTAAACTAAATTATTTAAAGGCCTGTAAATTTTCAGCTAGCAGCAAGCAAAATGTGAAGATTCTCAGTCATCCAGGTCATGCTTATCCCAAAAGGTGCTATTCAGTGGCAACTGGACTTGCTCTTAAGTTCTTGAAGACATTTCACCTTCCATCTGAAAGGCTTTAACAGTTCAGTTTAAAACTGAAAAATTGGTGTCTATCAAGGACGTCTTCATGTTCTTCAAGAACTTAAAAGCAAGTCCAGTTGCCACTGAACAGCATTTCTTGGGTTAACGGCAAGCACAAACGACTGAGTTTAATCTTGGGTAGGACCAAAAACAGCTGGTATTATGATGGCATGTGAATGTGAGGCAAACTGCAACTCACTACACCGTGGTTTTGCCAAGTGTATATATTGACACTGCTCTGATTGTTGAACCCACTTGCGGCCTTCACAAAATGTGGTAGGTCCCAAAAGTCCCAAAACCAAGAGGCTGAAATAAGTTTCTGATCTCCTTTTGTCCACTTTTAGCCACAGTCCAACTGGATGTTTGCCTTTTGAAATATGGAGTGGCCACACAAGAGGAAAGAGGGAACTGTCAGGATGACCGGGCTCAACTGCATAAAATCTCGCACACAGTTTCCTGTTTGCTGCCATGGTGACCACAGGCCAAGTCTTTCCGATGTGGGCTGTGAGACACCTTTTCTGATGTCCACATGCACACTAATGCACTCGCAGCCAGAAAAGAGTCCTGAGTGGACGCAGACATGGGACAATGCACGCCAGAGTACACGTGTCTATGTGGAAACCACTGACCTATATATGCTAAGTCACTCATTCAGTTTTCCTCTCCTCAATTCCTTAACTACCATTTTGATTCATTTCTTATTTGTAAAACCTGCTCTTATCATCCTGTATAATTTTAAGCCTTGAGTTTGAGAATTTCTTTTCCTCCTTTATCTTTCACATTTCATATTTCCTCCAGTCTGTTCCCCTCTCCCCCACCACCTCTTTTCTTTTTTGAGCTCCACTCAGCGCACTCTCGGGCCTATAATCTGACCCCGCCCTCCTCCCTCACCCTGTCATTACACCCATTGGCTAAGCTGCCATTCCGTTCCCGTGGCAACCCTCTAATTAGCCAACCACAACCACTGCGGCTGCCACGAGGGGGGCGGGGCCAGATGTGGTCTGAAAGGGGCGGAGACACTGCAGGACACAAAACCCTTCAAATGGTTGTGGACTTGGTTTTTACAAACTCTCCGTGTTTTCCCAGCGCTTTCCGAATGGGGTCTGGGGAAATGTTGAGGTTGACAGCGGTTGCTTCTCATTCTGAGGTTCAATGCTAACGATATCATGGTGTTTATACACATGCGAGACCAGCAGTGGAGAGGCGGACAGCAAACTGTTGAAATAACTATGAACAAGTGAAAGCGTGACAGTAAAAAGCAGTAAAAAGAAGTGTATCGTGTGCCTCATGGGAGATCCCAAATTACACAAAACAACCACAAAACATTTTATAAACAAGTGGTTCCCAGTGGTTTTGGATTTTGACTCTAAAAACAAACCTGTGCCTCCCTGTGTCCCCTGTACACAATTTGTCTACAGGTTGTGACAAAGGTTTGGTTTGTTTTATTTAAATACTTAATGCATTGTTTGCATCTGTCAAAATCCAGCTGATTTATATGTGTGCAAAGTACACCATGAAGCAAAGAGTGAAGGCCAGGCTCTGACAAAGTCTGAACATCACTACCCGGCACCTAATGCATAAATTGTGGCAAAATAAATAAATCAAATTTAAGCACTTATAAATTAAACAGCATTTGTTTTAGCTACTAGTCATGGAAATATATTGGGAATTGTGATGTTAGCAGTTGGTTAAAAAAACTTTATAAGTAAGATAACTGAGTTCAATAATGTACAATATAAAGCTTTTTGAGTCTTGAATAATGCATCACACTTACAAAAACTGGCATCTGTTTGTATAAGTTATCATAGCCACATGCTTCAGTGAAGTATTCAAGTACAGAAAGTTATACACCGATTTGAAGAGGAACGACACAGTTTATTTGTCAATATTTTCAAAAGTCAGGAGAATCAGGTCCTTAAAATATGTTAATATTTTGCAGATGATGCATAAAAAGTGACAGCTATTACTTCAGCAGGAAATTTATCTTAAATTCTGGAGGAGGTCCTATAGTTTCCAGAGATACCAAATATGTTAACATCATAAGGCTTTAATAAGGAAGTGATACTTGAATATATATGATATATGATTATATATGATGCTGCCTGAAATTGTGAAAAATAATTTCCAATATTAAAGGAATTTAAAAGGGAAAAAGGGATATATACAGTAGATAAAAAGGGGTTGAATGTATTCTAAAATCAGCTCATTGGGTTTACACAGAACAAAATATAGAAAATATGCAGAAATATTACATAAAAACATTAATTAGGTTTGTTTCACAAGTCACGTCCACAAACATACACGTGCACAAAGACGTCCTTATAGCAGCACACACCTGGCATGTAGGTCAGAATGACATCATCCCACTGTAATAGCAGGTGAACGTACATACAAAGACATGTGTTAGAGCTTTCCTTACTAGGAGTTACTTCTGACTTCTATCCTGGCAGAGAGCTCCTCTGGCACTCCAGGCAGCCACACAGGCACAAAGAACCCTTTATGTGCCCACGCATGTTCAGGCCTCGCACAAGACACGCTGCCAGATGTCCAAGCGGCCTGGACAACAAGGCTCCAAGCATATGTGCATGCATGAATGTGTTTATGTGTGTACATATGCTTCAACCCCTTCTCCACCCCCGCCACCTCTGCAGTGGTGTGACCCTGACCCCCCCCTCAGCCCCATGATGGGTCCAGACGGCTTGTGTGGGAGGCAGGAGGATTTCACTTTGAAATGTGTTGAATCAGCAAGGGGCACAACAGAGTACAGCTGTGTGTGTGTGTGTGTGTGTGTGTGTGTGATAACTAGCTGAACAAAGCTATGATTTCAAGGCTGATGGTTTAGCTAGCCTTAGGGGCTGCTGAGGCCAGCTGGCCTCACTCTGGTCAACAGCTCTCTGTTTAGGTTCTCCACTTTCTCTCTCTGGGCCACTTTGCCCCTCCTTCATATCAGCAAGACAGATGAAACTAAGTACACATCACCTGCTGCAAGATGTGCAGGTGGTAAAGGTTTGTAAAATCCAAGAGGCAATTTTAGAAAGAAAATAGAAATTGATTCTTATCTAGTTGCAAGTGAGCATAGTATACTTACTTGTAACTACTATGTAGTGTGTAATTTGAACAAAAAGCCGTTCAGTGGCCAACTCTAGCAGCAATCATGCCTCTATAAATAAAAGAAGTTAGTCAACCAACCAAAACAATATGACCAGTAATGTAACTAAGGCATTACTCCATATGTTTTCATAGGTGGCCTAAGAGAGTTAAGTTTAGTTACAAAGTCATGGGTCAAAGAAGGGCTTCACATAATTATTTTTATTATATTACTATTTTCTATATTTATTGTTAATCTGTAAAAGATCTAAAAAAAATTTTTTTTTTTTTTTTTTAAATCCCATCACACATTCTTGTAGGGAGATGTTTTCAAAATGCTTGTTTAGTCTGGCCACCACCCTAAAACCCAAAGATTTTCAACTTACAGTGTTCAAATCCTCACATTGAAAAGCTACCAGTCAGTATTTTCAGAGGCTGCATGATTACAAGACCGAAACCATTCATCAATCAACAAATTTTCCCAGCAATCAATTCATCTACTAATTGTTCCAGCACTACTGCCATTATTTTTACAGCAGCTTCAAGAACATACAAGATGTGTTAAAAGATGTTTCCATAGAGAAAAGCACAACACAATACTTGCAGAGAGTTAATTTGTGCCCTAAAGAATTTTATAAATGGAAATGGCCAAAGAATGAAAGGAAGAAGAAGAAAGGAAGAGTTGATCATAGTATGTAATAAAATGTTTCTAATTAAGATTAATGTGGAATGTAGAAACATCTTTTTTATAATAATAATAATAATAATCATCACACACTTTATTGATCTCTTTGGGGAAATTGTCATTGGACAGCTGCCAGATATAACATGTCGGTGCTACTACGGGGTTTCAGTGTCTTATCTAAAGACACCACGACATATAGCCTGGAGGAACGGAATCGCACCACTAACCCTGGGGTTTGTAGAAGACTGCTCTTCCCACTGAGCTACTTACTGCCGCAAGACTCACTGTGACTACAATTATGATCACAATTGCCTTAAAGTAAGTGAAGTATGTGAAGTAGTTTACATGGGGCTCCAATTTTCTTGCATTGCTGCCTTAAAATCATGACAACTTGATTAGTAGCATGAATATGTAACCAATGAACACACTTACACAAATACACACACACAGACGTTAACCCCCTGCTCTGGGTAATTTTCACAGCTGCATGGAGGAAGGAAGAGAGGAATGGAGAAACAGATGAATGGATGGATGGGAAGAGGAGGAGATCCAGTATCAGGTTACACATCAGTCAAACACTGAACTTCAAAGACCACCACATTATAAAACTCACATTACTTTGTCAGTAAATCTCATTTACTCAGACTTAAGTGTCTCTCTGGTTTGTGGCAAGGTATGATGAATTTGTTTCTAAAACCCTAACACTTAATAGAAAGTCAAGGCTTTTTTTATTGTAATTTCAATAGAAAATAGTATAACGTGTATAGAGTAAAAAAGACCCAATTAGATAAATAAGATTAACTTTTTAGAAAAACGAAATGAATGCACGTAAATGTGAACTTACTTTACTTAATCTGGGTTTTGAGGAACAAAAGCACAATGTCCCAAAAACCAAATCCACTCACTCCGACAAGCATAAACAGACTTTCTATGTGGACACATAAATATGTATAAGTTCCAGCAAAAACACACGCTGGCAGCGAGCGCAAGCCACATAAATAACAAGGTACAAACCCAAAGCCAAGTGTTGCTGCCAAACTTTTACTTTCTCTGTCCCCACTTGTCTTCCTATTTACCTCTGTGATTTTTTAAATCTAAATCCCCTAAATACCCATCCCCTTTTTTATCAGATATCTGTATTTTGTAAAACCCATCATTAGGAATAATGGGTAACAAGAATATCTTGACTTTATCAAGAAGTTGTAAAGATTGCTTTCATCTTAAAAAAAAGGGACAGCACTTTTATAACAGGCTGCCTCGGGGAGCATGTATGTTCTTACAGTGTGGTTTATTGTGACTGACTCCTCTGACAGGGCTGCAGCTGGCTTCTGAGAGGATTCTTGGGGGAGTGTGTGAGGTGTGTGAAGTGAGTGAGTGTAACTGTGCGCTTATGTGTGTGTGTGTATGTCTTTTGCAAAGCAGACATCCCCCACCCTCTTTACCCCCAGCACTTCTGCTGGGAGGAATGTGTGGTCTGCCTCCTACGCTGGACGGCTGTGCCAACATTCCTGACTAACATAAGAAGAGAAAGACGAGAGAAAAGAAAAGGAGGGTAAAGGGAAAAGGAGAGTGAAAATGTGGGACCAGAACGATGTGGAGGTCCGCTCTTGATAAAAAGGGGTGACACTATGTACAGAGATTGTATGAGAAAGAGAGGGGGCTTGAGAAAGAGGCAGCCATTGTTCCCTAAATTGCCCCTAAGGCCCCATCATAACCCCTTCAACCCCATAACCCCCATACACAGAGAGAGAGAGACAGACACACACACACACACAAACACACACCATAAAAGCCCGCAGGGATTCCTGGAATACCATCCCTTCACCAGAGCAGATCCTGGCTTCTGTAGAACGAACCTGCAGACACACACTCTGTAGCCATTATCACACACACAGTGATTGTATCATACATAATGATATCATAGTTTTCTGTGTAATCCCAAGAACAACATGTCTGCTCCAGGCTCTCAAAAGTACTCATTACAGTACTCAGTAATTCAAGGACATTTGACAGCAAATGGTTAACACACACACCTTAAAACTAATTCTAGCATCAAAACATCAAACTGTGACCTGCAAACGACCTTTCCCACATCCAGTGAGGCAGAAGCCGCAAATTCACCAGCTCAGTGCTAGGCAGACCTGCAGGTTGTGGGTCTGTGAGTGTATTAGAAGGAATCCGAGATGAGAAACTGTCCACTACACACTGACCTCTGGATACCATTTTCAGGGCCAGCTAACATGCTAATTTATGCTATCTAACACGCACACACACACACTCACAGATACACATGTGTAGCATGTACAAACAGTGTCATTGTAGGGGGGAATGGCTAAATAAATCACTGTAAATAATTTTGCCCCAAAAACTTTTAGAAGCGAGTATCATTTCTGTCAGGTTGTTCAATGAGACATCGTCAGCACATCTACACATTAAGATACATTTCGGAGCATATTTCTAAAATAAGAAATTATTAAAAAATTTTCCATACTCTATCTTTAAGAGGTAGCAATTCAAGTTTGTAGGGGAGCATACATCCATACATATACATACATATCACAGCACAATGCAGCTGAATGATTACAACACATAAATCAGAAAGTGGTAACAGTGCACGTAATCTGTTGCAGCACTAATACACAGCAACATCCTAAAGCACACATCCTGTGTTGAGCTTTTGGTTTTGTACGTGGTGTGTGGAGACTCTTTACCTGGTGGCCTCTTGTTCCAGCCGGGACACATTGGGCACATAGAACATGACTCCGAAGAAGAGCAGCGGCTCATTGCCAAACTTGTCCAGCTGCTTTTTGAGGGGTTTCTCCAGCTCCACCCAACGCTGGGCCGGGGTTTGGGTCTTTCCTTGGAACCACAGCCCAAAGTAATGGGTCTAGAGGTGAGAGAGGGCAAGATGGGAGGGAGGTCAGTGTGGAACTCAAGATCAAGGAATGAATGAGATAAAGGAAAAGAAAGAAGAGTTGAAATGCGATGAGGTGGAAGCACAGAAAAGATGAGTTATGTAAGAATGATGATGTGAGAGATAAACAGGCAGAAGAAATTAGCAGGAGAAACTCGAGATAATGAAAGTTAATTGAAGAGTATTGGCATAGGAAATAGGGGTTTGTAGGGATGGAGAAAAATGGATCCAGAAGGGGAATTGGAAATGTGTTGCGAAATACAACTGGGACAAGTGAGGAGGACAGAGAGGAGACTAACAAGCAGCTGAAATAGAACAAGCACATACTTCTCCTTCAAATCTGATCAAACCTTTGACGTCACAAGCGCAACTCTGTTTAACATAAACATTAGGCCAGAGCCATTAGCAGAAAGATTACCCTGGGAGAAAAGAAACAGGCAATGAGCCTATCTCACTAAATCAAAAAGAATGAATCCTGCCTGTTAATTTATCAAGAGAGTGATATGCTAATGAAACACAACTAAGGTGAATAAACAGTGAAAAAACAACAGAAAACAGTGACATATCAACTAAAAGAGTGAACTTCTCAGAAAACAAATATGCTATAATGATTACAGTAATGGTCATAAAAGAGTGTTTTTTTTGTTGCTGTGGGCAGGTGTCAACTTGCTGCAATTTGCAACATGCAATCATTTCCTGTAACGCTGACAAGTTTTCTAACATACCACCATACCTGCAGCCCATCTATGAGGGCTTGCACAACTTACAAACTCATTTGCATTCATCTGTCATTTATGAAACTGCTTAAACATAGCAACCTGTGCGTAAGCAGTGCTCATAAAGAGGTTGTTCTAAAGCTCCAACACTAGTAAGGATAATCAGGCTTTATAATCATTGATCACATTTACATACATGGTCATGTATGTCATTTTGATTAGAATCCTATAGATTTTAGATATAAATGTTTCATTGGCTTTTTAAGTGTGTGATGCCTGTGTTGAGTGGTAGGCACACCTGTTCCATCCACATGGTTTGACTCTACTATAATGAAAGCAGTAAAGCTGCAGCTGCAAGAGTATGTATACACACGCATGCAATCAAACACACACACACCCTCGGGGCCTCAGGTACAGCAATAAAGATAAAACCACCAAATTTAGATTGCCACAAACACACACACACATACAGAGCCCTGAGATAGCGTGCATGCACGGGGTAGACGGTAACTGAAGTTGAGGCGTCGCACCACTTAACTTATAACATCACTGACACCTGACAAATACCACAACACTATGTGAGTACGCACAACTACAGCACCCGTCTCACTCACTTTGTCAGCAGCCCCAGGTGGCGCGAACACACACTACTACATCCAGACACACACATTCTTCCTTTGGTGTGTGAACAAACTGCCTATTGACACACAAAACAATAAACTCCATGCAAAGCCACATGGATCTAGGTTGGGTTAAAAGTAATGACAGAGAACAGCAAAGGGCAGAGAAGAGAAAAAGGAAATATGCAACTGAGTATTATCTGTTCCTTACTATGAGACTACCATAATGAGAGCAAAGGAGGTGGCCAGACATCAATGAGTAGTGGTGACATGGTGAAAATAAGAGAAAAGAAGAAGAACAAAAGAAGAGAAAGAACGAAAATAAGACAAAAACAAATGGACATTAGGGAGGAAGTGGGACGAAGGGATGTTCAGTATCTCTTTCTTTGGCAGTGAGAAGCGGACAGAGCTAGCCACGCTTCGTTAGAGACAGACAAGGACCCTGCAGGAGAGAGACACAAGAGGGCAGGGAGACACACACTGTGTGTATGAAGAGACACGTGGCGATCACTCATAAAAATACCCAAGCACAATCTGACAATGCATCCATAAATAAATGTTTAGCTGATGATGAATGTAAGTATGCCCCCAACAATTAGTAAGATTCATTATCCTTTAAAGCATGTGGAAATTCTGTGAAAAATACAGTATCTGGACAGTACGGAGACACTGAAGTGTCACATTGACCATTGGGTATAAGCCACCTGGTTTGAATCTGCTCATCACTCTCTCACACTTCCTGTCTGCCTATTGACTGTATCTATAAGGTGAAGATGAAAACTGTCCAAACTTTAATTCAAAATAGCATTTTGATACAAATTTTCTTCATGTCACAGCTACCCATCTCACCAAACTAAGACATTATCAACAGAAACAACTAAAGAACCAATTATGAAAAAAAATTCAAATTGGTCAAGAAGAAAGATGAAGAGAGATATTCCTAAAAAGTCAAATATTAGTTGGCATATTGTCTAATACTGGTATCATTATCACATAAAAGACTGACCTCCCGTAGCTCCAGTCTTTGGGCCACCGCCTCCAGACATTCCTGTCCCGTACTCTCCACCGACAGAGTGCATTCAATAACGTTGCTGTCCAGCAGGCGAATCCGTGTCACAAAGTAATTCTTGCTCAGGACGTTGTAGCGCCGTGTGCGCCGCAGCTTCAGCCGGAAGGGCATGGCTGGCCAGAGGTCACGGCTGGGTCACGGCTGAGGCAAAAGTCAAAAGTCACTTGTGAGCGAGCAAAAGGGGAGAGAGGTGGGCAGGCTCTATGACCTGGCCGCTGCCCTCCTCACTCTTGCACGACGCCAGCCACACCACTGGGTGGAGAGATGCACCCTGGCAAGGTGCTGGCCCATTCCCAAAGATGTCTGGAGAGGAGAAGGAGGATGACAATGATGTGGAGGAGGAAGAACAAGTTCTGTAGGGAGAGATAAAAAAAAGAGGCGGGTTACTCAATAACATGTAACTCTTGAAAAATATCTGCAGATGGTTTTATGGATTCTTTTCTTTCACATTTGAGCCCACAGGAATCAGCATTTTTGCTATCAAACCCTCCCACACCACATTTCCCTGTATTATCATCATGCCTATGTCCCATATACAAGCAGAAACAAAAAACAGACAAGGCTACACCAACGATAATGGCAGCGGTGGTGGTGGTGTGAGGCAGGAATGGCACAGTAGCAGACAGCTTTATCCTATAGTTATGGCAGCTGTGCTCTCTCCAGCCCCATGAGGCCCAGAGTCAGGCAGAGCTGGGAGACAGAGGCAGAGATGTAAGGCTATGGATGAATGGACATCAAACAGCCGAGAGCACACATCAATCTAAACCCGGCAGCTGGCTTTGAGGAACTAATGGAGCTGCTAAGTCTCATATCTGCCTGTGTGGGAGGCCTTTCTTTTCCTTTTTATCTCCCTTTTCCCTTTCTCTGCACTAGACATTGTAGTATACGGTGTAGTAGTGTGTAAGATCACACACACAGCAGCGGTGGCATACATTTTTTTCATCGGTCACTGCCACAAAACAGAAAATTTGATTTCACGTTGTCAACGAAAAACTCATGAAACTGTTAATTAGTGCATTAGGTTCTGTGGTTGTGGAATACTTTGAACACATCTTTGGGTTAGTCATCAATTCTTAGCTTTCATATGGGTGATGAGGAAACAGTTTTGAAGAAAGACACACAAACAGCATATATTGTGAATATATGGTGGTTTAGCCGCCAAAGTATTTCTAATAATGCTGATCTTTTTATTGGTAACAAATTTAAATAGCTAAAAGCATTTAAGGGTGGTGGCTACTTTGTAGCCTTGTTAGACAGGAACTAGATCACAAAACCAGAAATAAAGGCTCCACACGCCCTGAGCGTGGAAAGAACAAGCTCTCCTCTGTACAAAACACTGACAAAACTGGGAACCCAGGTCAGAATCTTTGGAGTCTGATGCAAAGTGCGTAAAGACAGAAAGACAAAATGGCAAGATGGACGTGAACGCAAATTAAGACAACTGATGTATGAAAGTAAGAGGGGGTAAAAACACCAACATATGACACAACAATGGTCCAGTGATCAGGAAAAGAGAAAAAGGGGAGAGGAGGAATAGAAGTGGAGAGGGAGGAGGAGTAAAGATGGAGTGGATGTGTTGCTTCTTGTTCTGGGTTCTAGCAATGTGCTGCTGATAGTCAGCTTGGACCCTGGCCCAGATTCCTCTCTACCCTGACTGGAAAAACAGAGCACACCTGACACAAGTATGCACCACAAGGAAGGAAAGTGTGTGTCTGTGTGAGCACATGCATGTGTGTGTGGGAGAAAATGAGACCGCGGATTGAGTCTTGAATGAAAAAGGGCAAGACGGTACAAACCACTGACTTACAACAGTGTTGTTTGCTACGTTATAAATCACGCTCGTCTTTTGTAGCAGCTGTAAAACATTCCTTACCCCTGAAGCCATCTGAGACAGCTCACTGTGATGTGGCATCATCAGGTTCATGGGTTTTTTTACTGGGTGTTCATACCAACACATACACACAGAGTGAGAAGGTCACAGCAAATGAATAGCAACAGTAAATCAGTTTTGCTTTGGGTTGTACGACCCCAGTCGTCACCTGACCTGAACCCCGAGCTCAGGCTTTTAGGGAAGTGACATTACTTGGACGGGAAAACCTCCCCAAATTCCTCAATGCTTCCAAGCACACAGGCAGAGGAGATCTCTGTCAACAAGTATACATACACAGAGACATTAAAGAGACACATACTTTCACTGTGTAGTGTACAAACATAGACATACATGAACAGGGCACACCGCAAACACACCAACACGTACACAAGATCTGTCACACACCAGGTTCTTCAGAGGTTAGCCAACGGACCAGACAGCAGTTAGCGCAACTCTAAACTAGTAATCACTGGCATGGTTTAGGAGTGTGTGGTTGAGTAAAGCCAGACAGACAGACAGACAGACAGACAATAGATTGGGACCAAACCCACTCCTCGTTGCAAAAAATAAATAAATAAAATAAAACGCTGCTTCAATGCCACTACATCGCTGCAGCGACATTCTCTCCTGACCGTCGTGTTTATTTCCAGTGTGCAAAAACAGCATATACGTTTATGAATTTGCACGTTGTAATTTTGTGGCGCGGAGAAAACGAGAGGGAAAACTGAGGGAAGAGAATTGTTTCTTTTTCAGGGTAGTGAGCTTTGGCTAAATATATATGAAACCATTCCCTTGCTTTTGTTGTGATTTTTCTCCATTTTCCAAAACTCGTGTGGCATAGGGGGCAAAAAGGTGAAAACTTGTTTTTCTTCTGTGTGTACTTAAACCACACTATCCAAAGAAAGTACCGCTTTTTCTGTGGTGACAAGAAAAATGTAGATAAATACCTTTAGTGCGTGGGAGCCACCAATTTCATTCATAAAAGGTCAACAAAGAGCAAATATATAAGGTTATTCTGACTTCACAGACTCACATTCCTTAAACTTAAGCTGTGTGTTCTCCCATACGGAGCTAAATAGGCAAACAGTTCTGTGTACTCTGTCAGCCTAGCATCAGCTTAATGTTTTCCAAGCGCTTTTGTGCTTCACTAAATGAAAGAAAAATAGCTGATGGCTGGTCATGCCTGTGGTAATTTGTGTAGTTGGTGATCTGAAATGCCTTCATTTCAGTACTAAGAGGGATGATCGTGTACTAAGCTACAAGTCCAAGCAGTAACTGTCCAGTCATAGCAGAGTATGGGGCAAAGACACAGCAAGCCGACATCAAAGAACTGGCGGCGATGAAGGCTGACTGCTGCGTCGCCTCGCATGGCCTTTGTCTGGGCGAAAAAGTGGCACCTGAACACACCACAAAGACAACGGCCTGCACGAGAAGAAATAACCATCCATACCAGCAGGTGGTGGCGGTATTCGCCATTCATTCAAACGTGCTGAATTGACATGAAAGCCACCGATGGAGGTCTGATGAGTGCCAACCGCGTGTAGCAAGTGGCTAGGCAGACACTCAATGATGGCCCCGCGGCTGACCATTATTAATCAATAAGCGTTTAATTCACTGGATTCCAAAAATGTATTTCATTAACAGATTACTTTAAAAAGTAACAGCTTTATTCACTGTTAGTAATCCTCCACTGTGTGTAACTTTTATTTGAGATACCACCAGCAGCTAAATTCTTCTATTTATTGGATCTGCAGTCCAGCAACCTTAACACGAGATGTGTAATATTAAGTGAAAACACACAAATAATTACATACGTAAGTTAATTTTTATCCATATCATACGCAGAACATGAGGAGTAGCTGGATCTACAGTGTCTCACACGATGTTTTCTTCCCAGGCGTTCTGTCTGGATGACCAGCTGTGAGCATTGTGATGTTTTTTCTGGGACATTTGGTCTGCCACTGTCTGAAATCAAGAACCCTCTGTCTCAACAATTACACGAAATGGTGGTAAAAAAAAAAGTGGTAACTCTTCCCCTGTTGCCACTGTAAACTTTGTGCTGTGCGGGAACGGAAAACTGAACAGGTGCAGCAGCAGTAGGGTTTAAAATATAGTCAGTAGAAGTGCTAACAGCTGACTAAAGAAGGATATAAAGTCAATTAAAAACCTTGTTGTTACAGGTTTCCCTGCAGGGTGTGATGTTTTGCTGGAGTGAGTTCTCTATCAACTCAGGTGTAGATTCAGCTCACAGGGGCCACCTGAGATTCATAACCAAACCAAAGCATGCTGTGACAAACACCACGACCAGTCAGGAAGTATTTCACAACGAAAACATAAGCAGACTGCAGACACCTGCAGATGAGCAACTGAACGGTGAACTACAACGAACATGCAACATTCATGTTTCATTATATATAAGTGAATCAAAAAGAGAAGTTTTAAACAAAGATATTATTTTTCAAAATGAGAGTTGCTGATCTGGGTGCTGCGTGTCTCGGGGCCGCCTGTGTGTCACTCCATTCACATCCACACAATAGCAGGAACAAAACAGCACTTTGTTGCCTACTACTAAGACCATTAGATGCAGGCCGCCAAGATCTGAGGATGCAAGTGTAGCGTGTGTAACTCAATCAATCTGATCTCCGCTGCTCGTCTCTTTCTGCAATACCAACACTGCCACCACCCTCTTCCCTCCCTCCCCGTCTGTTACACATGAGCGCTGTACCAAAACAAACGGGTTAAGTGCTTCACAGCTTGTAACTACTCTTCCTCTAGTTCCTCTCTTTACAATTTGGTTTGCAAGCTTAAAAGAGGCCTGGATCAAATTGTAGGAATGGACATAAAGCATTTAAAAGCTATGGTCAGGATTCTTGTTCTACAACAACAAATAATATTCTCAAATACTGCTTTGATTTTTCTGAATTCTACTACTACTGTTGTAGGAAGAGTAATCTTTCTCAATTAATGATGTGGACTAGAAAATGTCAGAAAAATATGAAAACTGTCCATCATGATTTCCCCTTTGAACCCAAGATGATGTCTTCAGTTGTTTTTGACAAAGCAAACAAGTATTAACATTTTAAAAAGCTGAAAAGCACATGTAGGCATTTCACAAAAAAAATTGCTTTAACAATTCAAAAATAGTGGTTTAGTCCAAAAAATAGTGAAACTTACCTTTATTGCCCAACCAACAGTCCACCAAAGCATTAGCAATTACACAACTCAGGGATTATTCACACATTTAATAAGCAGGAACCAGAGATAGAACGGTATTCTGCTTGACAAATGATTTAAGGATAAATCCACTACCAAAATTCTTGTTGAATAATCAATCCACTAAATAACAGTGTTAGATCGGCAAGTGAGGAGTCACACAGGAGACAGTCCCATCTTTAGCTGAACTAAAACTAAATAATTGCACCATTGTCTGCACCAAAACACAATATTTCTAAAATCATCTTGGACTTTGACCCTTTTGTGCTCCGCCGTCTTACCATGGAGCTCAGTAGCAAGATGTTTTGGGGAAACATGTCTTTGAAGCCCTCACACACAACAGAGAGGCTGTCCGAACAACAGCTCCTGAGAGCTGACCTTGTATCCGACTTCGTCCGCTGTACACAGATGGAATACTAACTCCCCAGTTCACTGGGCAGTTGGACACAAACTTTTTTACCTTTTGCCAGAAAAAAACAAAAAACATACTAGTGTTTGGATGTTAAAGACACACTGCACTGCAATTATTCTCCCAGTAAGCCTACGGGACAACAGGACACACAACAAGGACTCTTGTTGCTATCTGACACTATGGCCATGTGTGTGTCTGTCTGAAAAAAAGCCTTTTCATTTCCTCACCTTAAGGGAATGAATATAAGCATTCACTCAACATGTACCAAACAAACATTTTATGAAGATACACATAAGCATACACTCACCCCCCCACACACACACATACATACACTCACACAATGTCACACAGAAACATTAGCAGCTGCAAACAGATGGTGGAGCCAAGCGGCCAGACAGCGTGTTCCTAACAGACGCATCTACTGCATCTCACTTTCCAGAACTCTTTTTTTTCTCTCCAGCTCCATCCCTCACACAAAGACGCACACTTTCACAAACTACACATGCATATACACGCGCATACATGCGTGCACATATTCTCTCTTCTATATGGGAACACAGAGATGGTAACAAACATATAAAGCACAGCGTTCTCGCAGTAAAGGAGCTTTGTTTGTACCATCACACAATAAAACACACACTCTTTCCAGCTTTTCCTCTATCACACACACACACACACACTTTTGCACAGATCCAGGGGTTGAACTGAGGGTAGACATTCATGCAGCATGATGCCATAGCAATAGATAGGGAATGCCCAGTGTTTCAGGCTGGCATAGCCATCTAAACTCAGCCACTAGATCACGAAGGGGGGAGGATCAAAAAGGGTTCGAGCTTAACACTGGTCAGAGACTGGTTTTCCAAACCAACAATGACGCAGCACTGCCGACTCATCCTGTGGCTGTGAAATCTGGGGATAGATGTCATGGAGGCTGGGAGAGTTTAGAGATATAATTAAAAGCAACAGAGGGAGGGAAAAAGTGCAGCATGTGTGTACATGTGTGAATGTGTGTCTTCTCAATGTGGGGTGCTTCCCCGCACCCGAATGAGAAAATAAAGGCTTTAGATAAGCGTCGATATGGAGAACGGAGAAGAGAGGGCAGAGATGTAACACCAGCGTTTCTCAGGCTCTTATCATGTTGGTACAGTTGGTCAGGAGAAGAAGGAGGCGGGTGAGAATAAAGGGAGGATGAATGGAAGGAGAGGGTAAACAATGGACGGTAAGACTGATAGCGGCAGCTCTCCACCTCAACAACAGAAACATGATGGGACCATCAACCGTCGGCCACCGCGCCTGCTCCTGCCAAACCAGTGCTGTTCACATTTTCCATACCCCCTCCTCCTGGGAACCACACACACAATCATACACACAAATACGACTCCACCTGCTCAATCACCAAAAAGCCACCAAGTGTTTTCTCACAGCCGAACCCTCAGGCACGAACACTAACAAGGACTTCAATAGCACTGAGTTTACAGGCCAATGAAAGCAGCAACACTTTGAGTTTGCTACTGTTTACATCCGGCCGTATCTAACACACATAATGACTCTGAGCAAAGGAAAGCTCACACATTTTACAATCAACAACATCAAATAGAAAAATTCTCTGCTTGATGTGGTTAGGATCAAATACACATTTCTTCATGTTCTTCATAAAATACATGTATGTGTGTGTTAAATTCACAGTTAATCCCATATGTTGTCTACAGCGTGGAAAATGTCACGTTTATGAACTTCTGGGCTGATGTGATCAGGGAGAGGGGTCAGACCTGTCAAAGTTAGGCGTGCCCAGCAGTGATCGACAACTCACCTGTAGCACCTGCAAGGTGCCTAAGGTGGAGTGTGGGAGAGTGCGGCAGGTCACAGCACGTTCTTCTATGTTGTTGTCTGCTGGGCTGCCAGAGATCACAGCACTTACACAACTCAGACAAAAAAGTATCTGTGCGCATTCAACGCGTTGAAGCAATTATTGCTGGCCTGAAATTCTGATGTATATACGGTATATATGACAGTCATAAGGAATAATTAGGTCTACAAGAAACAATTTGATTAATATTCTGAATCTTTTTTTTTTATAAACTGACTAAATGTTTAGCAAATACCATTTTAGAGTGAAAATTTTCAGTCAGAATTTCCCAGCACAAAAGAAGATGTATTCAAAGTGCTGTTTAATCCAACCACCAGTCCAAAACCCATATAAATTTAATGTACTGTAATATAAAGCAGAGAAAATATGACTTTATATTTATGAAGCTGACCAGCGTATCTCCTAACGTGCAAAGCCACATGTTAAATGGATTAGTTTAGGGGTTAAGTATGATAACGCTATAGTACACTAAATTTTAACTGTAACGTTCAGAGTGTCTAATGGTTTTAATTGTATCTTGTGAGATGTTTTCATGAGAAGAATGAAGAACTTGTCGGTGCCTTTTCACAAAACAATTCAGTCTGTATTAAAAGTAAAGAGGTCACAGCCTTATGCCCTCTTTCATTCATTATGTCCTCTTGCCAGTGCTGCGCAGAAGAACGGGGGGGAAACACGAGCACAGGAATTCTGTACATCCCTTGACCTTCTGTTAAACTGCTACAACAATAATAACAATAAGTGCTGCGGCCTGTTTTCTCCCTCCCTCTCTTTATGTGCTATAGCATGAACGCCTGACCAAAATTACAGGTGTAGCATAGTAATTAAATGGGCTTTAGACTCAAATGACCACTGCCTGCACAAACAATAGCTGCTTTCCTTTTACGTGTAGGCTCACATTTCGCCGTAAACACCTATTATAATCTTACCATGCTGACCTTAAACAAAACACGCTTCGGGACTTTTTTTATTCAACAACTTTCCTTTTGTTTTCCAATATGACGGATGGAAATAGAAATGTGAAAAATGAATCCATGTAGGTCATCAGAAAAAGATTTGAGATATTTTAACACTCTCATCTGTTAAACAGGCCTGGCTCTAATGTGATGAGAAGCAGGGATGAACTGCTCTCGCTTTTGGGCCTTTAAATTCTGCAACAGTGTTTTAAAACTGCTGTGTACTCCCAAGCACTTGCTGTGGCACCATATAATTTATACAGCCTGCCTTTGAGCATATAAAGACAGCCAGATGTGTGTGTGTGTGTGTGTGTGTGTGTGTGTGTGTGCAGCCTCCACCTCCAGCAGCTATGCTATATTTGCCTTTACACATCTCTCCCCTTTTTATACAGTAATGGTGGTAGTTCAAGGTGCGTGTCCAAACACATCTTTTTACATACTCTCACAGAAACCCGTGTGCACAGTGGGAGCAGGGTGTGAGCAGGACAAACAGTTCAACAACAAAGTGATAATGTCATCATCACCAGGTTGCACAGGAGGAACGCGCGCACACGCACACACAGACACACACAGGGACGAGCTTGTTTACCTCATGATGTAAAGCTGTAATCACTTCGGGAGGGGAATGAGTGTGCAGCTCTGATCCAGGTCTTTTTGGAGCTGGGTGACTGCAGGTATGTTCCACTAAAGTCACAGCCAACAAGGTTCTGTGCACGTTACCAGGTGTTTCCAGTGTAAGAAAGTGTCCTGATGTAATAACAGACTTAAATATTAAACAAGAGGGCACCATGAGGGCCCTCATCAAGCTATATTTATTTAATACATATTATTTTACCATCTCCTCTCTAACTCTGCACTATGATGCAGCCTACTCTGACTAGATGTTCAGCTCCTCCACTGTTATCCAGCCACGCACAGGTTAATAACTTCTCCAACTCTAGCCCAGCTCTTATCAAATGTAAAGGAGGATTTGGGGGCTCCGTCTGTGTTTTAATGTATGTTTATCTGCAGGGGGATGGGGGGCGGGGGCTTGGCTTTAAAATATTCGAGATCCTCTGCCCTACGTGGCCAAAGCCATTTGGCCTACATTTAAGCACCGCTCATTGAGACTTTACAAACAAAGATTTTCTCTACTTCATGTAGTCTTGACGTGTTGGAAACAATCAAAAGCAGATTTTTTTTATTATTATTATTGGAAACTCAACTCACCCTCGATCCTGCGTTACATGCTTTTTTCTGCTCCCCGACGGCGAAACGTTATTTGCTCGACGGCGTTGAAACTCACAGCAAGTAAATAATCCTCAGTGTGACGTTTTTATTCTCAAATGCGTTGAAGTTCCCATGTGGAAAATATCACAAGTCTTTTGAACACATGAGCGCAACCTTCGGAACAAAAAAAAAAGTCGCAAATGCAGAAGCAGAGTCCCGTAGCGGCTGCACGTCCAAGTTTTTGTCTGTTTTCAGAGTTTTTTAAGACTAAGAAAGAAGGAAAAAGTGTTGGTGAAGTTCTCCAACTTGACCGTGGATATCAACGACGTGGTCTTCTTCTCTCGCTGGAGCTCTCGGTATGTTTATAGTAGTGGTCCCTCTAGTCCAATGGAGGCGTTCAAGCACAGGGGGAGAGAGGTGCAAATGACACGTTCAAGTGCTGCAGAAAATATCTGAATGATTAGCTTTACGCTGAACGTTACAAAAAGGAGGCGTGAAGCGCTGGTTCAGGACCCCGGCTAAGCTCCCCAGGACAAATCTGAGGGGGTCACAGAAGAATTAAAAGACTGTAAAGCAGTTATTTTCACCATCTGGTTTTAATTGTGGGAATTATGGACAATAAAGAAAAGTAAAAAGTTTACTAATTTACTAAACTGGTGATCGTTAAGGGAATGTGATACATGCATTCCTGTATCACTATAGAACATAACGGTAAAATAAGTTAGTTATAATTTAAGCCTCATCTTAAAAAGTACAACATTACACGTCACTGCATCAGTAATAATAATACATTCACATGGCTTATACTACACACTAAAATATAGAATCTGAAATGTGCTACTCTGACATACTTTATATATGTATAATAAATACTTTTATTTCAGCTTATGAAAGTGTATTGTTTTAAAAGGTATTATATTATCATTTAGTTGTACTTGTATTTCAAAGTGAGTGAGTATTTTAAATTTTATGGTATTGATTCATTTTCACTGCTGCTTGTCATGAGTGGTAAACTTATGGGTTGTTTTTTTATAAAAATCCACAAATAATGTCAGTAAAAGCAAAGTCCTGATTTCAACATCATAAAAACATCTGAGGATTACAAAAGACACTGAGACAGACTACATCCACAGAAAGACTGTGACAAGTCAGTCAACCTACCTGCCAAGTACCTTAAACCACTGTGTTTAAATTTACTGAGGAGAACTGGTGCTGTTATAAAGACAAAGGGGATATTACAGATATTAATATAATTTAGAGTTTTTGTATTTACAATAAAAAACACTTTATATCCTCCCTGACTGGAATGGCAAATGTGTTTAAAAAGTCCGGATCCTCGGCGGGGTCGTGAATGCAGCAGCGGGTCCAGATGCCTCAGGAGCGCCGTCCCCCCTGCTCTGACATCAGAGCGGAGGAATCTGAGGAATGCCGGGCTCCTGGGAGAAGTCCTCCTTGTTTAATGGTTTTCCAGGGGCCACAGAGGTGACTAAACGGCGAACAAAGCAGGCCCCCTCACATATTTATGTCCCCCCCCCCTTTTTTTCCTTTTAGCTGGGAATGAGTTACAGCCTCAGTGGGGCAATTTATTTGCATAACCTACATTTTTACTACATGCCTTAGGCTTTGCATAGGCAAATGTGGACATTATTTCACACATTACAGAGTGTATTTTGTAATTATCAGTTAATGCATTTATTATTTTAAAAAAGTTCTTAAGTGTTATTTAAATTAAAGTAGTTATTCACAGTCACGGCCGCAGCCATGATACTAAACACTATACAAATCTATAGCTTTTCCTTGAGCCAGTGTGCAACCTAACAATATATACATAGATGTTAACTCATCCTCATGTTTAAACCCCTATATTTCCAGAATATTGAAGACATTGCAGCAACTGTAGAATAACAGTACGTTATCATTTATGATTAAACTTTTGTATGTGCTTGTGATCATATGTTAACCTGTGTTTCTATAGTTTTCCATCCTGCTATGAGCAAGTCAAGTTTATCTCAGTTAATATTCTGCTTTCACCCACCTCATGGTGTTATATGCCTTTGTAAGTCCATTGTGATCTCATTAATTTTTTCAAAGCGAACTTCATGAATATTACAGCGAATGATGAATCCCTCCGTCCTACGTGGATTTTACTGACACATTTAATGATGCCACAGGAGAGTAAAAATGTAACAAAGGTACTTAAAGAGGCGTATTATTAAAGAAATCTTACAGCGATGTCCTGTTAGAAATTAATGTAGGTTCAGTAAGAATCCCAAAAAAGGTTTTTCAGTGACAACACAGATATTCAGTAAGAATGAAAACAATTAACTATAAAAGTATAAAGCCTAAAGATCATTGTAATTCTC
Source organism: Sandelia bainsii (assembly GCA_032362345.1). Lineage (NCBI taxonomy): Eukaryota > Metazoa > Chordata > Actinopteri > Anabantiformes > Anabantidae > Sandelia > Sandelia bainsii. The sequence continues at coordinate 10,784,726 of JAUMHL010000017.1, forward strand.
TTACATTTTAACCTTTAGCTATTTAACTTGACAACTTCTAAACACATAACAAAAATTACAGATACTCAACAACCAACATCATTTCTGCTTTTTAAAAACTGCATATTCACTGAAGTGTAAATAACTAAGCATCTGCAGAGCAAAGACACAGTTGACTTATTTGTAACTAAATTGCAGCCTCTTGTGGCTAATATGAAATTTACAGCAGTAGCAAATATGCACAAGGGATCCAGCAAGTTAACATTTAAAACAATAATTTTACCTAAAAGTACTTAGAATTAACAGGTTAAACAGCAAATGTACAAAAATATGGCTTGAGACATGTTTGGGCTCAAAATGTCTGAAGAACAGATCAGGTAACAATACACCAGAATGCAGCTGCAGCCAGTTCTTTCCTTTTTCTCCAATTAGAAAAGGCTGACGCTGCTGCTACAATGTTCACATCCTAAAACAACTAAAACTCTTCAGGAAACTTGTTGAACGTCATTCTGTGAAATCACTAAAAGTGGGAGAGTTAGGTAGAGCGAGTCAAAGTGGACCCAACTGAAAGGGATCATACAACAAACTCCAACACTATATAATACCTGCAGTTTATCAAACGTCACAGTAAATAAGTAGGCGTAAAGTAAATGTAGGAGAATCTAAGAAGTTGCTACATGTCTTTAAAAAAGGACACTGAAGGGTGTGTCTCAGTTATCAACTCTGCAGCAGCTGAGTCTCACATCCAAGAGAAACAATACTGTATGCTTTTTATTTTCTATTATAGGATTTTGGCAAAAGGCCTAGGGCTGTATTTCCTGAGTGGTCCAGGGGGAGATGCTGTGTCAGTGTGAAATACTGCCATTCAGTCCTTTTCCATCCAGGATTAATTATGTTCTGTTTCACTAACATTAAGGTGGTTTTCCCTCATGTTTGAGTATTTTATGTACTTCCTGAAGTCTGCAGAGACTCTGGTTTGGTGACATTAGGGTGTTGTGTCTGTTCTTTGCACTTAATGTTAGACTGTAATTGTCATTTGCTTTTGATGAGGATCACAGTGCATGGACCCTCTACATTTTCAACTGTAACTCAAATCATATAAAGAATGAAAACCCATGGTTTTATGTGCTTTCATGGTCAGCTCATTGTTGCATACATACTCACGATGGAGTGCTCTTCATTATACATTTTGGCTAATTTGTCTAATTTATGTTTTTAAACTGAGAATTAAAATTTTTAATTTCAAGGACTACAGCAGAGCAAAGTAGTGGCAAAAAAGTATAATTCTCAAATAAAATACAACAACCTCAAAACAGTTTAAGTGCACTGGCTGAATGCATGTAGTTAGTTACTTTCCTCCACCGGCAAAAACAAATGATATTAGGTTGATAATGCAGAATAAGAAGAAGAAAGTCTAATGAGAACTGTATATTGCACAAAAAGAAAAGTCAACATGGGGAGCAGGTGTATTTTGGCAACTGCAGAGCAAAGGTGGAGGAAAGAGTCAATCAATTAAGACATGAGGCCTGAGGCCGCTGACCAAAGATGACCTGAGGAGAACTGCAGTTTCCTTGGTCATAAACATAAAAACTGCTGAAATGTAAAATTTGTAGAAGGAAACTAGCTGAACTTATCACAGCACTTTGCAATCAGGAAAGAAACACGAGAAAGGACTAGTGAATGTCATTTATGAGATAATAATAATTTCATAGACGTTATAAATAGTGAGACAAATCAATAAAAATGGTGGTTTTGGGACATCAAGCAATAGATAGTATGTTTTATAAACTGAAATACTAATGCACACAGCTACACATCTACCTGTAGAGTGTTTGCTTGGTGTGTGCAGAAGTGGGGTACGTTAGTTTGCCTAAAGGCATCCTCAAGTCTGGCTTCAAGCCAGAGGAACTCTTCTCTGAAGCTCATGTTTAAGGATTTGGTGGAAAGTTCATCCCAGAACACAAAAAAATGTGGGCGTTTTGTTAAACTCTCTTGAACCACTTGTGCTCTTTCAACGCCCCAGAATATGACGAAAAGCTGATTCTTTCTACATGCAGAGGCCATGGCCACATTAAATGGCTGCTTTTGATAACACATACCTGTCTCTTTCTTTTATTCACTTTAAGCTGGTGTTTCCCACCCACAAAAAGTCACCTTTTCTTAAATTATTTTCCAAGGTGTTAACTTTAAAAACACCTGCCTCACGCTACACAACAGTTGAAGAAAACAGAGCTTTTCAAAAAGTCTGACATTTTACAACCTTTTGCAGCTGTAAACATGCCTTCCCGCTTCCTTCAGCTTGAATGTCTTCTTTCTACCTCCTACGATACCAGGGAGGAATCAAGGCAGCGTGTGTTTGTCAAATGGGACGTTTCTCCTCACTCCAGCAATATTTTGAAGCAGCATTGGCCTATTCATGACACACAGTTGCATAACCTAACACTGGGCTTGTAATGGATTGCACTGCATACCAAGACTTCTCGCAATGTAATAATAATAATACTACATAACACTAATAAGATTTGTTCTTTTTTTTTTACTATGTTCCCACAAACATCATGACAAAACAGTACAGAGATACAGTGATTTTCAAGTGACCAAATGCTGCCTTCAGCTTCTTGATCGGAAACTCTGTGGTTTTAACTAAACATCACATCCTGAACTCTGACAAGCTATTTAAAGTTTTATGAATAACCGGTCAGCGGTATTTACATAGTTGTGTTTTTTTTTAGACTATAGTACGATCAAACAAACACTAGCCAGGATAATTCAAGATACTCTGGAGTCCAGTCCCACTGTCTACTACTGCAAACTCTAAGCATTAACCAACCCCATGAAAAGATAAAATCTTGAGTACCCAAAGAGTTTTAAGTTTTTAAGCACAGACACTGGGACTGGATCTGGGAGTGTCGTCCACAACGTGTTAACATCCTGGATAAAGTCCAATGTTCATAAAACCTTGGGAGACTGATGAGGCACATAAGGATTCACGAATAATTCCTCTGGATTTATGTTCGGTGAGAATCCCATAGGGCAGCTCTCCCAGTAATGGGCTGAAGAAATGAGAAGGGAGGAGGCAAAGAAATAATTTACCTAATTAGAAGAATCCCATTGGAATTCAACTGACTGCAGTGCAGCATCTGAGAAATTAGTCTTTGTTGTTAATAATAAGTTGTGCAATGGACTGTGTTGAAACAGAAGTACAGTACACTGCTGACAAACCCAAACAAATCCATCTGTTTACTCACTTGTTCTGGAGGTTTCAGCTGATGAACATTTCATCATGGACTTGTAGCTGCTCAAATTCTGTGACAATGAGCCCCTCCAGGACCTGCTGGAGTAAAAATCCATTCATTTAAGACTTTGTGATACAGCTGAAAACTCTTTGAGGGACCTTGAGGTTAGATTGTTCTGTCTGAGAGAAGAGAGAATTACTCCCACTTTAACTGCTCTTTCCACCTCAAAAATCGCCGATCGGAGCCGAATGGGTAGAGCACATGCCACGTAACCGCAACATTCTCTCTATGTTCCCATATTCCCTGTCTGCCTGTCCGTAAGTCACTGCTAATAACGGCTAAATACCAAATAATAATAATAACGATCTGTCAGCCTCAGCAAAATACACTTCAGTGTCCCTTTGTGATACATTTTTTGTAACGTAAATTAATGTAACGTTGGGTTCTTCATCCAAAATAAAACATTTTTTAACTGTTAGCACTACAGTTAGAACTGTAATCAAAAATATTGGATTCTTTGGATTTGGTAGGAAAAAACAAAATAAATAAATAGATGAGTTATTAATACAGTGAAGCCCAATAAGCATTTACATTTAGGAATGGTGGGATACAAGTGTACATACATACATACAAGTGCATAGTAGTCAAGCGTAAATCCTTCTTCATGACAATCACAATGACTAGTATTTTTAATAGATTTAAAGAGGTGTTGATTCCACTGTATGACCATTCTGGAAACGAGCCATATGTCTTCTCCATCTGCACCAGCAAAGGTAACATCTGAAAATGGCTGGTTGAGGTCTTTTCTTTCCACAGTCTCCAAAAACACAGCAGATGGATGTAATGATAATACACGTATAAATGGCAGTTGGTTAAATGGCAGAGTGTTTAGGCAGTGATTCACACCCTGCACAGCCGTGTCTGGAGGCTGCATTATTATTATTCTCGTTATTATTAATCAGTAGAAACAAGCAACATCAACAGGGAGATGAATTACACTCCTAAGTGCTGTTGGTATGCATCATCTCCATTTGTTTTTAAGCTTTTTTTATCCACAGAAGAGGTGGCTGAGCAAGCATGCTCTTTTTGTTTTTAACATTCACTTCGAGTAATGACTCAAATCCAGAACAGGAGCAGACCAGAACAAACACCTCCCGCAGTGTAAGGCCACATGGAGGTTAAGTGAGTTAAATCTACGGGGGCTGTGTCACTTTCTTCTGAGAGAAGAGAGAATTACTCCCACTTCAGGCTGTCCACATTCAGGTCCTCAATTTTATCTCACGTCAATGTTTTTTCCAATATTTAATATATTCCTATCATACAGAAAATTACTCTACCAATTATATTTTATTAGGCTTCAAAGATTGAAGCTGACAATCAAACAGCCTTAGCCTTCTTTTTGGGATTGTGTAAAGTGTGTTAAAGTGGTGTAACAAAATGTTAGCAGTGTTTTTCAATTATTGTTATTTTTGGGGAGTTTTAACTTGCATTTGTGAATGCAGCAACAAGCAGTGTCCACTCACAGAGGTTTTCCTGAGTGATTTTATATGATCATCGATTGTCAAATCGTCACATTCTTTGCAATTTAATGTTGGGAAATGTGATTTTTAAGTTGTTGAAATATTTGTCTATGTATTCTACTATTGATGAACCTTCCCCCTTCATCTGAAAGATTCTGGCTCTCTGGGATGTTCTTTTTATACTCAAATGTGATACTGACCCGTTGCCAACCTAATTAGTTGTGAAAAGGAACATTACACAACTTTTGTTGCCCCATCCCAATTTTTTTTTTAACATGCATCAAATTCTAAATTAATATCTATTTTTCAAAAAACAATACAATTTCTCAGTTTTGAGATTTGTTATATTGTCTGTGTACTATTGTCATTGGACATGTAGGTGAATGGAACCGAGGTGATGAGGAGGTGTTGGGTAGGTTTGGTGTTAAGGATAGAAATGTAGAAGGACAGATGTTAGTGGATTTTGCCAAAAGGATGGAAATGGCTGTGGTTAACACATACTTCGGGAAGAGGGAGGAACATAGGGTGACACAAGAGTACAAGAGTGGAGGAAGGTGCACGCAGGTGGACTACATCTTATGCAGAAGGTGCAACCTGAAAGAGATAGGAGACTGTCAGGTGGTGTCAGGGCAGAACGTAGCTAGGCAGCATCAGATGGTAGTCTGTAGGATGAAGTTTGATATTAAAGCAAAGAAGCGAGTGAAGGCAGAGGCAAGAATTAAATGGTGGAAGTTGAGGAAGGAAGAATGTTGTGCAGAGTTCAGGGAGTAGCTGAGACAGGCACTGGGTGGTAGGGAAGAGTTACCAGATGACTGGGAAAGTACAGCTGGAGTGGTGAGGGAAACCAAGAAAGTGCTTGGTGAATCCTGTGGACAGAGAAAAGATGACAGGGAGACAGGAAAGTATCCAAAGGAAGAGGTTAGCAAAGAAAAAGTAGGTTAGTCAGAGAGATGAAGGAAGTAGACAGGAGTATAGGGAGGCCAGGCATATGGCAAAGAGAGAGGTGGCAAAGGCAAAGGGAAAGGCTTATAGTGAGTTGTATGTGAGGCTCGACTCTAAGGAAGGAGAAAAAGACTTGATCAATTGACTTGGCAGAGAGATCGAGCTGGAAAGGATGTGCAGCAGGTTAGAGTGATTAAACGTGTGTGTGTGTGTAATTTCTGAATGGCCACAGTTTTATCAGGCCCCTTGAATGAATTTTTGCTAACATTTTGATAGATGTGGATAAGCCTTTAAGATTTAATGTGGTGGTGTACAGACCCCTAATGCTAAAAAAGGTATGATCCTCAGTTTTACATCACATGCTTTAATTGTCTCAAACATAACTTAAATCTCACACCTCTGCCTTAGATGTCAAGTCAAGTCAGTTTTATTTATTTTATTTATTTAGCACTTTTTATAAAGAGTGGCCACTCAAAGTGCTTCACATTCTCATAAAAGCAATTACATGCATACACATGCCTGAAAAAACAGAATATTTTAAGTTTTCTTTTAAATGTGGAAATAGCAGTGGCTGATCTCAGCCCATCTGATAGCTCATTCCAAAAAGCAGAACCAAAGTAACTAAAAGTGCCTTCTGAAGACCTGCATCTTACTGGGAACCAATGGAAATACCTAAGAACAGTAGTGATATGTTTATATTTACATGTTCATGTAAGGACTCTGGCTGATGCATTCTGAATTAGTTTGAGGGTTTGAGATAGTCTGAAGTAGTAGTAGTAGTTCAGCATAGAGAGCATTGCAGTAATCCAGTGGAGCTGGAGATGAATGCATGGACCAGTTTTTCACAGTCTGCTTGAGATATGGAACCTCTAACTTTGGATATATTCTTTAAGTGGTAGAAAGTTGTCCTAGTTATGGCAATAATATGATTTTCAAAGCTGAAAGGCCCAAGGCTCTTTACCTGCTTACTGTACTCCAGAGACAGTGAATCTAAATATGAGTGTATGATATGTCTCTGTTTCTGAGGACTAGTACCTCCCCCTTCACGTACATGGTGAAGCAATAGAGTGTGTAGAGAGACTGAAGTTCCTTGGAGTCACCTTATCCAACCATCTTTCATGAACCCCCAGCACCTTAAGCCTGGTCAAAAAAGCGCAACAAAGACTATTCTTTTTAATGGAAGTCTAAGCTGAAACAAGCACAGCTCCCCCAGAAACTGCTGCTGAATTTCTACAGAACCACCTTAGAGAGCATCCTCACAAACTGCATTGCGTTGTGGTACAAAAGCTGCACAGCTGCTGAGAGGAAGGACCTACACCGTATGGTGAAGACTGCACCACAAGTGGTAGGGTCAGAGTTCCCACACCTAGAGGATGTCTACACCAGCCATCTGAGGAAGAAGGCCAGCAGCATCATTTCAGACACTTCCCACCCTGGTCCCCATCTGTTTGAACTTCTGCCATCAGGCAAACGCTGTAGAAAAATACAATCCCGCACAAGACTGAACTTGACTGAAGACTGAAGAACAGCTGTGGCCTCCATCACCAACTCCACCCAACCAGTCCAAATTTCGTTGCACTTGTTTAAGCACAATAAAGTCTATTCTATTCTATTCTATGCTAATTGAGTTTTGAAATTTTTTGGCATCTAGCTCTTGATATCTTAACATTAATACAGTTTACCAGATTGCTTATGGGACTTACTTATCAGAGGACAGACAGACATACAGTTATCTGTCATCAACATATGAATAATAGGATATACTGTGATTCCTAATAATAGTATGAATAATCTATAATTTATAAATAGTAATGGCCCTAAGATCGCCCATTGTGGGACCCCTAAAAAGATATCAGTTTCCTCAGATTTAAAAGAGCAGATAGAAACCCTTCATATGTGTAGGACCAGTAACACACAAGAAGCTAATAAGAGCTTTAACCTCAGAGCTACTCTCAAGGTGCTTGTTGAAGTCTCCAGAGATGACCATATGATCATATTTAAGTCACCAAGTTCTTGTAAGAAGCCTGGTTTCAGACTTCAGGGTAAGGAGGACTATCCTGGGGGTTACAGATTAGACAATTATGCTTAAATATTCAATGATTTGAAAATCCCCAAAATCCACAGATTTACATTTTAAAACATTTTAAAAAGTCACTGTAGACAGCAGCTATCCTTCCACCCTTCATGTTAGTCCTGGTACAGTGAAAGAAATCGTAATCTGCAGGTGATGTTTTGATCAGCTCAGCATTCCCAGTTTGATAAAACCAGGTTTCAGTTAGTAATCAGGTTATTAATTGTAAGTGTCTTTTTAGATAAGGATCTGATATTTAAAAGTGCTGGTTTTAGATCTATTCAATTCTATATAGATATGGTTTTGAAAATCACAGTCTTACTTGGTCTCGTTCCAAATGAAATCATTTAGTTTATGTATGTAATATTTGATCACACAAACGTGGAATTAATTTCCCAGCAGAAATATTGAGTAACTTCCCCGTCATAAATATTAGTCATGGCAATACTGATAGGCTCACAGAAATCTCACTACTTAATGCCAATAATGTGTTACATTAAAATAGAAATCAGAAGACCATGTGCCAGCTGGAATATGCAAAACATTCCTCTGAAGCAGAATGATGGTGCCTCTGTGTAACTCTAATCTTATAATAATATGTTTTATCATGCAATAATATAAAAGGTCAAAATCCTCATGAATATTCCCACCGATAACTGTCTATTATCTCTGTTTATTTTAACTTTAGTCTTATTTTTGTTATTTTGTTCTCCTGTTTGTTTGTTCGTCCCTCCCTGTTCTGTACTTCTAAATGTGTTGTTGTTTCACATGTAATGTTCCATTTTGAAACCATTAAATAAAATGTTTAAAAAATGTATATACTATATCTGTGCAGCAAACAGAAAGCTGAATATGTATGGTACTGGTGAAAGGAAAGTGCTTTTATTTTTATTTATATATATATCTATATATTTATTTTTAGTTTGTTTGTGTGTGTGAGGTGTGCAGGTGTCTTTTCTCCATTCTCCATTCGTAATGATGTCTAAGCAGTGACTCACATCTTCCTAATGAAGTTTCCACACAGGGATGCATGCACAACCTGTAATCGAGAACCACCAAAAAATTATCCAATCAATGGAATTGATTTGCACACTTCACGGCAGCTCTCTCCTTTTTGAAAGGATGTCACTCTCCGCATTGTCAGTGATTAAGACTGACCTTTGAGGGATTTAAAGTCAGGGCTGGCATGAATCCCCTGATGAGTAAAAGTAGTTTTTATTTGTGTATATTAATGTAAACAAATTTACCTGAGAAACATCCCAATAATCAATCATAGGGGATCCAGGAAGGCTTTTAAGACAGGATCCCAACCAGAGACAGGAGAAGTAAAAACTTGGTAACCTGTAACTAATGCTTCACCTGTTGTCTGGTGGTGTGAGGAGCTCCATTGATTAAAAACTGTGTGGGTGGCCTTTGCACAAACACACAAATACACACTCCTCCCCACCCATAAAAGAGCAGGAGACCCCTTACCTCAATCACACCCGAAGGCTTTTAGACTCTAAGCTCCATACTTCATGTTTCTATATAAAGAGATTTCCTCCTCTTAGGAAGCACCCGCAGACCTTCTCCTACAGTGAGCATTTTATCACAGAGCAGAGAGAGAGCAGGAGAGGAGGAGAGGGATCACAGTTAAAGAGTCATCACTCTGGAAGATCTGTGGACAAACGGAAGAAAAACAAGAGGGAAAGAAAGCATCTGAAAAGGTAACCTTCTCTTAATCTTGTTGTTTTGGCATTGACTTAAACTGTCTGATTGTTTGTAACTTCTTTTTTTAATGAATGAGTAGTCACTGATGCATTGATTAAACAGACTTGCTGACAGATTAATTTATAATTCTCTGACATGTGCAGCTACTTTTTTGTGGCATCTGAATTTCTTTTAAACATTATGTACTTCTACAAACATTAATCTAACTTATAAAACCTTTAAATAGCTCAATATGTCATTAACACATTAGGGTTTCAATCTATTTTAATTGCTGCTCCCAGGCTCCTTTTAACAGATTAAGTCCATAGAGAGCAGAGCTCAGCTGAGTGAGTCATACTGTAGGAAGCGTGTAGATGAGTCTCTGCCAGAGTTACAAAGACGATGGCCCACCAAGGAGTCACTCCTTAGAATAATGGAGAAGGGTGGGAGAAGCCATTTCCCAATAAAGGAAAGAAACTTGACTCATGCCTTGTTAGACATTTAATGCACCACGATGATATTTTTAAAATGGGAGAATGGGATATTATTATTATTATTATTATATTGTTGGTTCTGTTGTTGTTATTTATGTATGAAATTAGTGAAATTTTTGTTTAATCTGTTTCTGTTATAGCTTCAACCCCAACAAAGATTTTTCTCTAAATAAATTGGAAAGAGAGAGGATAGGAGGAGGAGAAATGATAAGATGGGAGGAGGTCTTAACATCATAATGCACTGAATGCTGTCATCTATTGAAAGAATTTGTTTGTCCATCTTCCTCAGCATTTCAGAATAATGGTGTAAAATATATAGATACATAATGAGTGAGTGGGACCTGTATGAAGGCAGTTTCCTGTATATTTGCTTGTGTGTGAGCATTGATCACTTTCAATGAAGTGGCAGAGAAGGTCACATTTACTCACCACTTATCTCACAAAGTGACTTTAATAAGCAATTTACCCCAGTGACCTTTTGATTGTTGACTGCAGAGCTCTTTGTTAAATACAGAAATATAGCTTAGGAAATTCAAAGCCTTTTCAGTGATGTAATGCATTATGATATTACTACTGCCATCCCGCTTTTTTGTTAGTTTATTCCATTATTCTCAACAAGGTTACAACGTTAAATTCTAAGCCATTTAGAAAATTTATGTCAACACAGTTTAGGAAACGTATGAAAATTACTGAGGTGGAAAATGAGACTAAAACATTTTGTTTGTTTTGCACTAGACCCTCTGATCCACATTCAGAAGGGAATTTCTGCACCTTCTGGTCTGAAGTTAATTATAATTTCAGGCTAATTGTTAATTGAACAATATTATTAGAAAGTACAAATAACATTTTAGGAATAAAATTAGCACTTGTGAAAACTACATATGAAATGGTGAGATGTGTTTACTGCACCGAGAGAAAAGAAATCACCAGTTATCACTGACATTAAGTGTAATAATTCAAAGCAGCTACTTTCTTTGAGCTACTGGTGTATCTGATTACAGTGCAGCCAAAAAAATCCACATTGTTTTCTAACAAGGATGTTAGTCAATACTGAGTAGGGAGTTGCAGCAAAGTCAAAACTAGATGGCGCTAAAACACAAGTTGAAAAAATAACCCTGTAGGCTTTTACATTTTGCATGCATAAATGTCGCACTTCACAAATGTGAAACTTGTGAGCACAGAAAAATCGGTTGCATGAGTAACGCCATAATTCAGCCTTTTTCCACTACATCATGAGAAACCGCGATCGGGTTTCATGCCACATGTGGCACAAGTAGTTTTCAGTGTAACAGTAGGGCACAATAAAGTCAGTTATATTCCTGAGAAGTTGGATTTGTGCAGAACTGTCGACAGCTCACTGTGGCTTCATCTTGCACAACTAATCCCATTCAAATGATGAGGCCTAAATGATGTTAACTTTATCTTTGTTATGTTACGATGCCAACTAAAGTAATAGATATTATATTATATTATATTTTTATACACAGTATATCCACACTTCTCCCACAAATAATTTGCATGCAGCACCTTATTGTTAAATACTATCAATCTTTTTCAAGCCTCTTAGGCTTATAAAAGGGAACTTATAAGAGAAGGTCCTCCTAAATACAGTGAAATTGTCAAGAACTTTCAATGACAACCATTTTTAAATACAATGACTGTGCCACAAACAAGGCCATCTGTTGTAATATATGGGACGCTGGCCGGAAGAGAGAGGTTGATTATTGGTATTTAAGCTCACAGTTATTATTCAACCATGACACACACAGCTACAAATCCACCAATTACCTAAAATATGGCGTTGAAACATGTCAAGTTACATAAGGAAGGGAGGACAGTGTTATGCAAGTCCAATGATCAAGACACCTACTTTATTTCTGCACAAAAGTAGCACTTTCTTCTTATTTAGGAATGATTAAGTGAATATACAAGCCTGTTGGGACTGTTGTGGTACTAAAACATGCTCTATGCTCTGAGGATAATTTCCCAGCAGTCACATTACCTCGTTTTCAGCTCAAAGCCTCACTTGTGTTTCTGTCCTCTACAGCAGGCTGAAGATGATGTGTCTGTGTTGGTTATTACTGGTGGTTGCAGCATATGTGTGTGTCCCTGGGTTTGGGTCAGTGTGCTGGAAAAGCTCCGTCTGCAATGACCTGAGCAACAAGGGAAGGATTCTGGTAGGTCAAACTGTCCTCTCGTCGTCTATATTGTTTATTTCTTCTTCTTTGTTACTGTCAGATTAGGCAAGGCGAGGAAATTCTACTCCTGAAAAGAGCCGTTAACAAGACAATATAAGCTGAAGGTCCTTTCAAAACTTGTTCTGAAGCTTTCAGTTATACCACATGATGAAGAAGGGTAAGTCCTCGAAGACTTCAGAAAAATTGAAATTTTAAACAATTACAATTACGTGACAACAGGACAAATGCTACAATTTTCAATTTGAGGTAAAAATTAAAAATAGCCTCAAGTTTAAGGAAAATCGTGGTAAAACACAAGATTTTAGCACTGAGGCAGTATTGAATTAACATACGAACAGGCACAAAGACCCTTCTTGACCCACTTTAGTGATCTTCACGGTTCAAACTGTTGTATGGACCATGTCAGCAGATTGATAAAGTGTTTTCTTTAATTCTCTGTGTCAGATTATGTCAGTTTTAACTTCAAATTCTTGTTGAATATTTTTGCTACTTGATTTCTCACAATTTTAATTGATTTTGCACATATTTAAAGAACTTGTGAGACTATACTATTGCTATGAGTCAGATTTGTAAATTTAATGTCATCTGCGTAGTTATGACTTCAGACTTTATGGCTTGGCGTAGTTTAACCTGATGGGAGCATCCAGCTTCCATTTCTCATTATTGTATCATCACAAACCCTTGTTGCTGCAAATGACTCAATGTTTTAAATAGCTGCTGCTGTGATTTTTTTACACACAGGACTGTATTCAATACTGCATGTCTGTGGTCCAGACTGAATTTCCAGAGCTCAGTGCATTGGCTCTTAAGGTTGACGATGATGATGATGACCTTTTACTCAGCATCATTCTGGCTACCCTGACCTCTAAGGACAAGATATCAGAGCCAGATCTGAATGCTCACAGCAACAAGCGTCGTTCCTACACAATGGAGCATTTCCGTTGGGGCAAACCCTTGGGAGACAAGATAGCGCAGCCAAATCTGAGGACCCAAAGCAACAAGAGACGCTCGTACACAATGGAGCATTTCCGCTGGGGGAAGCCCTTAGGAGAAAAGACACCAAAGCTGAAGGCCCACAGCAACGGCAGACGCTCCTATTCTATGGAGCATTTTCGCTGGGGGAAACCCCCTGGTCGTAAACGCCGACCTGTCAAAGTCTTTGCCTCCTCACTAGAGGGAGGGGGTGCATCTGAGGGCAGTTTTCCCCCTTTGGCTCACAGGCAGTGGAGCAAGAATGAAGCAAAGCGGGACCTGAATCAAGAAAGTCCCCAAAACCAGCTGAAGAGGGTGGGGGTCAAATCAAAGACACACGTCGCATTGGGCCTGCAGGACAGAAAAGCTGGGACCTATCGTATGAGTCACTTCAGATGGGGGAGCCCAGCTGCCTCTAAGCGGAATGACGGGTTTATGAAGCTGTGGCAGGAGAAACCTCGGGTCAATGTGTTAAGGAACAATATAGTAGAGGACGTACAGAGGATAATGGGACAAATGGAGGGCAGAGAAGAAGAGGTGGGGGGATAGTTGAATAGTCTAATAGCCGCTGCATGTTAGTGCCCACATGTCTTAATATTAAATTACAGGAAGTTTTCACTATCAATAGCATGTTGTTGAATGTATTTTCTGTGCCAAAGGTTTATCTCAGTAAAATCTTAACTAAAGATAAGAAACAAGGCAGTTTCATGTTGAATAAAAGCAAAGATGCACACACCAACTGCCTTGACCTTCTTGGCCTCGACTTGAATGGATTTTTCCTTGTGAAAATGTTGTTGTTGATTATAATGTTTTAAAAAAGCAACTAAATTGAAAATTCCAGATCAAGAGATGGATATGAATGAAATTATTTAAAAAGTATTTACAGAGTTGTACTGTATGTTTTGTAAATTAATATAATATTAAAGATTATTTTGTTTGTGGCAAATAATATGCTAACTGTCTGACTGATTTCCTTTGATTCAAAATATAAGGAAATTATCATTGATAAGAGCCACTTGATGAAGATCATGAGATGTGACTAAAAGCTCCCACAAAATGTGGATAGTGTCAGAACAAGGAGTAAAAAAAGTTGACGACATAGAACTGATACATGTAAATATAAGGGGTAGACAAAATTCGAAGTTAAGTATTCTTTCCCCACTTTCGTCTAGAAAAGACGCCTGGGAATCATCACTACCTCAGTTTTCCAATTTTCAAATATCAGTATTAGGTCAAAGCAAACAGTCAGTGATGAGGAATTGAAACTATCAACAGGTATGTAACTAAAATCAAGTCAAAGTGTGTCCGTTATCTAAAGTATACAGCCAAAAATAACAAATTACAGTTGTACCTCAGACGACTTTGTAATCTGCGATTTAGATGAGCAAAAAGCGCTTTAATGGGAAAACAAAACCAGTCCAGCCGCACCCAAAGTGTCACAGTTGTTACTGCTGCTGCAGTCACTCTGCATTTTTTGGATGACTGGACGTCAAAAAAACTTTGTGTGATGTCATTCAGTCTCCTTGCAGGTTTTGTGGAATTTTCTGTCAGTTCCCGATCATCGCTGTCACTCTGTCATCAGCTTACAGTGAGATAAAATATATTTTTCCTTTTCTATAGTGTAACTTGATATTTGAAACATGTTGACATTAATTACTTATCCTGTCCATACTTTGACACCACATACTGTTCAAGGATGTAAGATACACATTTAATTAAATTCTGATAAACAATCAGATAACAAAGCAGTGGCAAACAGACAAGCATTAAAGTTATGAATCAGAAATAAAACATTACAACCACAGCTGAGGAAACATCAGCTGAACACTGCAGCCAACTGTGTCATGTGTTTTCTTATTCCGTGTGTGATGATGATCGCATTAGAAAACAACAATCTCCTCTTAGCAACATTTCACTTTCATCAATACCCAAAAAATCCAACCATCAGACCTTTTATGGTTACAGACAAATTTTATTGTACAACACAGCAATACCACTAGCATGCAAAGTCGGGTATGACACTCATAAGGCATTTTCTCCATGTAAAAGCTGCCTTTATCACTAGGTAATCCAGGTTTTAAAGTGCAAAGTTCACAGAATGAATAGATTTGACCTTCAGCACTATGTTCTGAACAGATCCATTAACCAGACATGTAATGACAAAAGTAAGATTGGATTACCGTCAGTTAATTTTACATTACACTATGCAATGACAACAAGCAGACTGATAGAGTTACAGGTCTTCACTGCGAAGTTGCTGAAAAGACAGTTCTACAAGGTGTCACTGGAAGGTTTAAAGAGCTGCACACTGCTCTTTGTTGGTTTGTTCTTCATTAACACGATGGAAAGAGTCACTGGACAAAAATGTAAACTGTATCTGAAGAGTTTGGTCTTGCGTAATGACAATCAAAAAATACATAATGAACAAATACACTCACTCAGCACACATACACTGACAAAACAGTAAACATGAACAGCCAAACTGATACACTGGCATGTGTGGACATACTTACAGAGGAGACCATATTGGAAAAAATCTAACGAAACAAGTGGAGCCAACTAGACTGTAACACACGACAATCAGAGACAAAACAAACATTGCAGTCTACATTAAACAAGATGGTTGCAGCAGATGCCACATCTGATGGAGTTAAAATCACAAAAGCGCTGGAGAGGGAGGGGTCAGCCTCGCAAAACATCACAAAACGAAGCACAACACCACAACAGAAGGTACGATTTAAAGCACACAAAACTATCTGCTACCTATAGTTGGACCTTGTTAGCCAAGCTAGTGCCACATTATTGCCATTATACCTTATATTATTATACCTGTGTGTGTGTGCACACAAAAATGGCTTTTAAGTTGATTCAGATCTTGCTGAATGAGACAAATGCACTGCTTGGAGGCTGGTGCAGCAGCACTATGGCGTGCAAAGAGTGCAGACTCATTCCAGCAGGACTCAGGGATGTAATGGCAACAAACACGATGGTGTGAAAACCTGTTTCAAAACCTGTGGCTACAAGTGTCGAAAAATCTATTAGATGGAATTAATACTTCACTATTGTGATCTACTGGCTTCAAAGAGATGCAGATTTCTACTGTGAACTGTTCAGACCCTCATCAGTACACAATTTGATCTCACGTGTTGCTGGTTACTTATTTGAGATTTTAACAAAAAGTGTCTTAATATTAACTACGTAGTTTTGTCTCTTATCTATGGACACAATCAGTGCAGTGGCAGTCTAAAATTAGAATCAATATACAATATATACACACACACACACATACACAAAACATCCCTACTCTGTACATCAGCTTAAAGATTTATATATTTCTCTGTATATACACATTTATATGGGAAGGAGAAAAATAAAGGATCATTAATAATTTTCTAGTGTTTGACCTGGTAAACATTGCAGTAAGTACTTCAGATAGTCAGAAGTTTACTTCAGTCATGACTGTGGTGCCGTGTGTTTATGTTGTAAGTTGAGTCACCTGTATGGCACACTCACTTTGGAGGACAGCACACAGATCAACAATTAACTTTCATTTAAACCTCATCTAAAAACTAAATAACAATTTGAAAAAAATCTAAGTGCAATAAATAAATGCCCATCATGAAAGAAAAAGCACTTGTGGCTAACACTAAAAATGCAAAACAAAACTACAGTAAGTAAAATGTTCAGTTACATGAGAGACGGGGAGGAATTGAATTGAATTGAATGGAATGGCTTCATGTTTGTATACATATTTGAATCACACATACAAAAAATACAGTCATATTAAAATGCATCTAACTCACATTCACACTTCCTGGTCACACAAATAAGACATAAAAATGTCACGAGTAAAATAAGCACGACTGGTCAGATCTAATTTCATGACCAAGAGTAATATGGCACCCTGTAAGGGACAAAACAATAGTCAGGAATTGCAGTGTGATCTTATTTTGCAGTTACAGGGCATGCAACCTCAATTCATTCTAAAGCCAATAAAACGACTTTCAGTCAACATTTTTCTCACAGTTCTCGACAATGTCCAATTTTAAAATCCAACCAGTGGAGTTTCTGCAGACATCTATTGATAACGATAAGTTAAATAATTTGTTAATTAATTAGTTTCTGCATTTATAAAGATTAGCCAGACTATTTTGGCTGCAATCGCAGGACAAATTGATTTTCATTTTAAGCAACTAAATAATGTAAAAGTAGCTTGTTCTGTAGTTGGCTTCAAACTACTGTGGTTGTTTGATTCCATGGTCAATGTGTCTTTACAGTGACAATCGGTTTGTCCCAATATATTCAACAGTTCAACATCACTGTAGACTTCTGGTTTAGTAAACACAAAGGTCAGGAAACTTCATCTCGTAGACGGGTACAGATCGACTCTGGCTTTGACCATATCCTGTTGAAACGGTTCCGGATGGGCTTGGCGGGGGTCTGAATGGGGAAGCAAACAGGAGTCATCATTAACATGAGTCAACACCATTGTTATCATCATCATCCACTTAGTCAGCATCACTGCCACTGATGTCATTCTCGCCCTTTGTATTAATAAAAAAACAAAAATGTATTTAATTAATAAAGGGGAACTACACTATATGTTTCTAACCTGCCGTTATATCCAAAGTATTAAAAAAATGTAATGTGAGGAGCAGAACAACGGTTGTGTGCCCTTCGGCGGGGGCTCCAGGAGAGGGGAGGACGGTTATATGACAGGTAGACACAGAAAGCGAATGTTGGTAATTTATTAAAGTGACCTAAACAAATGAGTTACTAATGGACATTTTAAAATCAGCTTAACTACCAAAAATGTGCTGTTCCCTGACAACAGTTGTTAAGGTCACCTGGACATACATGCTACAAGGCGTCAGAAGATTTGACTGAACAAAACGTTGAAATCTAAACTGGCAAACACTGATCAATTTTAAGTTTAAAAATTAGCGGTATGGACATGATATACAAACAAAACTCTATTTAATTTTGTCTATAGCATAAAGAAATTATTTAGGATTTAGTGCCTCTAAAATATCCTACAGCACCGTCTCTTACCTGATTGTAATCTCGAAGATCTGGTTCAGTTTGCTCTGCAGTAGTGTGGCCTACAAAGAACATAATTAAACAGTATTAAAAACAGCAAGAAGTATGGATAACAGTAAGAACAGGATGGATAATAGAAAAATGTTTTTGTTGTACCCTGGCACCACAATGGGCAGCTATTTCCTCGAAGGGGGCCTTCTGGAACTTCACCACCACTTGTCTCCTCCGCTCCCTCTCCTGCTCCTCCATACCCACACTATCCACTAGAGGGAGGCAGAAACAATAATTAAATAATAATAATGCATTTTGATGCAGGACACTGCACATGGAAACTGACGTTTGGGACTTGAGTGATTGAGTGATTCTTTCAGGAGCTATGAGAATGACAGATATTTTTCTGCAATCAAGCAACAACAACATATTTCCATTGTTTCCATTCTATAATTTACATTACAGCTTCTGAGTATAACTTAAACATTTTCAGGTATTTTCTTTAGTTGCAACCACATTGGAGGCATCAACGTTTTTTTGAACCAAGTGCAGTGATCCCATGTTGATTTCATTAATACTCTAAAACTCTAGGAGAGCTGACATGTGAGTGAACATACCAATGGCATTCTTCAGGGTTTCAAACGTGATCTCCTCTGCTGGAGTCCTCTGCAGGGAACAATTGCAACAAAAAGAAGTTTGACGCAGCCAGAAGTTGACTCTAAATAAACAACATATCTTCAGAGGTAAAGAGCTCCACACCAAAGTGCCAAACTTCCCCAAAGTATCTCAGTGGTGCATATTTTAAAGGTTCGGACCTTGAAATAGTTGCAAATGTTTGTTTTTTTGCCTCTACCTCCTTCTCTGGACTGTTTCTGGACTCCACTTCCACCTGGAGTGAGATGGTCTCACCAATGCTCTTTCTCTTGGACAGACGGTCCTCATCTGCAGAAAGTGTAGTACTGCTGTTTATTTTATTCATTTTTTAATAGAAGATTTTAACAAATAAACATAACAAATTGCAAATATCAATATGTTTGTTGAGTATACCCAAATAAGAAAAACAGAAGCAGTGGCTGGTTTGACAAATTAATATAAAGTAAAGCGGCACCCAAAATAGCATCTCTCATCTGAATGATTCTGGTTCAAGTCCCAGAGCTGTAAACAGTCTGCACTGATGAAGTGTCCTTCAAGAAACACTAAATCCCACTAGCTCCCGGGGAGCAGTTAAGTTCTGAATTTTTATTCGGGAATCAATAATGCACTCAGACAAAAACCCTAACCACACTGCAAAGTCAATAAACATAATTATTTACTTAAAGAGAGAAGTATATAATTAACTTTAAGTGATCCTCTATTTGACTTTTGAACTGTGTGTAGCATTACAACACCTCTTGTTTTATTATGTGTTATTTTATAACAGAAGTATTGACTGGGCTCCTTACCTGTGTACTGTGGTACATAAGGCGTAGCCAGTCTCTCAGTGTTGTAGCCACTACCTCCAAGGACCTCAGTGATCTTTGACTGGAGGAACAACACATCTCCCTCCACCTTTTCCAGTGAGGAAGGCAGCCTAAGAAGAAAGGAGAAGTGGTGAATGTTGCTTTTATATAGGAGAAAGTATTTAAATATGGTATAGTTTGAGAAAGAATAAGAAAAAGTGGATGGTATATACTTTGGATTATCAATGAAGACATCCTCAGGCAGAAGATAGGGACTTTCTTTCTGTCTCACCTCAATTACCTGAAGGGCAGAGGATAAAGGCAGTTTATTAAAAAGAGGCCGTTAATACAGACACAGACACATATATATATATATGCACAAAGACGTCTTGGCCAAGACCTCGTGTATGTGCTGGCAGAAGGCTGGAACGGTGGTGAGCTGGCAGATAAGGTTGAGGTAGGCGGCGGCGAGGGCATGAACAGCACAGCGGTTATAAACAGGCAGAGCCTCGTCGGTGGATAGAGCCAAGTCCTGCACAGGATACGGAGAGACATCAACATTATACCTGAAGAACTCTGGCATTCAAATTCATCCTTAACTTATAATAATTTACTAAAAGGCACTCAGGCTATGTCGTTCTGATTGGTTTTTGGTTTTATGTGTCCTAGATTGTGTTGTTGAATTAGTTTGTTAAATTCGATTTTTACAACATTTCTTTCCACTTTTAAATCTGTTTTTCTATTTTTCCAATGATTTTTAAGCACACTTGTAAAGTGCTTTGTGAGCTCTGCATTTAAATAAGTGTTACATAAATATAATAAAACATAACTTGGTTGCATGCACATTCATCCAAACCTGCAAGGCAAGAGCCAGGCGAATGAGGTCCACCACCACCTCTTCATTGGCCAGCTCCACACTGAGAAGACCCAACAGAGCGAAGAGGGTCTCGTAGTGCTGTCGACCGCTGCTTGGCTCCTTACAGCCCATGTAGATGTGTCGGTACAGCTGCTGGCCATGCTGTTAGTGGAGAATGAGAAGAGTGAGAGAATATTGAATCAGAGAAAAGACAGGGAGTGCACTCCACACTGAAAGTAGTCAACAGTTACACTACAAGTGTAAATATTTATCCAGCAAAATGATCAATTTCATTAGGCACATAAAAATGATAACATTTTCAAAACAGGAAACACAGAGAAAGAATGACTCTGTTATAAAGCCAGCAATTAATGTTAGGTTTCTAAAAATGATATTGAGTTCCCATTAGAGCAAAACTACCTACAGACGTAGTGACAGTATGTACCTTTTTCATGAATAAGTTGTCCTGTCTGGAACACTTGTCAACTTTGAGCTTGAGCACAGAGATGTCAGAGATAATGCTGCACAGAAAGAAGACACAAGTCTAACAAAGCCAAACTACAACACACAATATACAAATCCACAATGTTCCAGCATACACAGCCACACACCTAATGTTGATAAACTTGGGCCTGTTGTCGTGTCTGTCGATGAGACTGAGAAGGATTTGGAGCACCAGTAGTCGAACCTCCGGATCCTCAGTCAGAGAGAAAGACAACAGAGGCTCCAGGAAAGAGCTGGGCAGTGCTGTCAGCATGTTGGTGGTCTGGAAACCTGCCGTCACCTGAGAAAATGGTTTACAAGGCAACATGAAAATTCAAGATAACAACATCATACTATTAAATACAAAGATACAAATAATTTCTATATGCTTCATCAGAGCCAGCTGCATACTCACCACTGATTGATTATTTTTATAATTTAACAATGCAACATTTCAGGAGTTTACGTTTAAAGTGTAATGAGGCCACTGACTGAGCAGGATCATGGATGTGATGCTTATTTGTAGCAGGGTTAATAATAATAATAATAATAATAATAATGAATACTTTAATGATCCCCTTGGGGAAATTGTTGTTTGGACAGCTGCTAGACCTGTGTCAGCGCTACTATGGGGTTTCGGTGTCTTGTCCAAGGACATCTCGACATGTAGCTTGCTGGGACTGAGAATCAAATCGAACCGCTAACCCTTGGGTTGGGAGACGACTGCTCTACCCACTGAGCTATCATGCCGCCCCACACCTAGGGGTTAGGGTTAGGAATTCTAATGTTTACATTTGTTTTCATGTACACAGATTACATGCTGGTTTTTCCCATAACGCAGACTTATTTGTTTGTTTAGATTTGGAAGCACTGGTACAAACCCTAGACTGGCAACCAGGATAGATGGATGCATTCATAAGCAAATATTTATGATCTGGTAAAAATGAAATCACTAGAAAACTATCTGTGCTTTACAAACATCCATTAGCTGATGGGAAGACAAATGTGAATCATGCAGAGACACTGAATAATGTAATGACAGAAGAGACTGAAAACAATATGTTAGAAGCACTGATAAAACATACATGGTGTGTAGAAAATCTTGAGAGCTGTTGCTGCAATGAAGTTTGTTTGATCAAGTGTCACCCTGACTAGCTGACCTGAATTTACTTATTGTACACAGTGATAGCACTGTCATAAACATAGCTAATAGCACTACTGTATTAATCCTGCAATAAAATGATAAAATGCACTGGTAACTGAGTGAGGCACAGATGGATCCTTCCACTCTCTAACGCGTCCCTCTGTCTCTGACATTTTTTGTCGTCTAGCTCAGGTTCAAAAACACTGAAACACTCTATTACCCATCTGTGTATGTGCTATGTAAAACTGGTGCTCATGAGCTCCTGATGTTTTACTTCCTGCAGTACAAACGATTAGGGATGAAGACATACCTGCACCAAGGATTTGAGTAACATAATCTGAATCATTCTGGTACCCTCGGGTCTGTGGATGAAAGTTCAAATTCAGATTCACATTTAAATCCTCACCAACAGCCAGGTTCCTACACATTTGTTTACAAATCACTGCTCAGTAAAGGACAAACACATTAAAGAATTATGTTCAGTTTTGACATTTAATATCCTGTGCATACTGTTTGAGATGTGTGAATAAATTACCCAGAGCCTGTTGAGGGCAGAGTTGGGTGAATCCCAGGGACAGGGATCTTGCCCATGATGAAGAGCATGACCTCTGACCTTTGGTATGTTGGTAGAGTGTTGGCAAATGAACCTGAAAGAAACAAAAATAGAAATAGAAACAGAGAGTGAGATAAGAGTGAGAGACTGAGATTTGGAGCAAATGAAAAGAAAATCATGTGGACAGAGAGAAAGGGTTAGATAAACAACTGTCAGAAGAAAATGTACACATAGGCGTAGGCACCTCAGACAACCTGATCCTCTCCAGGAGGCCTGCCTTGCAAAGCCTCCTACACAAACCAAAACACACAGACACATTGCCCACAGACTCACCAATGGTCCTGATGACAGCTTCCTGCAGCTGCCTCTCCTCATGAGCTTTGATGATCTTGGTGCCAATGTTGGTGTTGCCGTCATATGAGCCAGTCAACTCATAGTCCACACTCAGACGAAGCTGCCGCAGCAGAGTGTTGAACACCTCCAACACTGTGGGGCCTACATATACAAACAGTGGATAATCAAAAACCAGCCCATCTTTAAATAAACACCTGATGCATCACATTTGAACCCATTTACAACATGTCAATCTGTAACTCTGTGTGCACGCATGTATATATCACTCACCTACAGAGCCACTGGCTGCAATGGCAGCTGCCTCCAGCAACACTTCCACTATACCAGCTCGCACTTTGGCTGAGTTCTTGCTGTTAGCATCCAGGTGGCCGAGAAGCTGCTGGATTACCAAGTGAGAGTGCTGTGACTGTGAAAAAGCAGGGAAGGAAGGAATGTATTAAACCAGATTAAAAAAGACAAACGTGACCAGAAAGAGGAAACCATTTTTCTACCAACCCTGTTCGTAGAAAACTGTTAAATTAAAGTAAGTCATTCAACCAAGCAGCAAACTAAAAGGTTTGGAGGTTAAGCACTTCACTAACGTGCATTTCTCATTTTGTCCAAAATTAACAGCAGCTGTGAGGAGAAGAGTTGATGGCCAAATGGAATAGGTAATCTTCTCTCATTTTCTGAGCAGTTCTCAGTGGTAAATCAGTGAGACCCTCGTGGATACTGGATCATGTTTCCACTGGGCACCTCTGAATCATCTAATAGCCACTTAACTAAAACATGGCACTGTGTGAATCACAGTAAATCTTTCAGAACTGAAACAGAGTGAAAGTGAGGGGAAAAGAAGTGAGGAAGAGGCCTTTGAGGATATGCAGGCACAGTATCACTCACCTGGATGGAGTACATGACGATTTTGAAGCAACACACTGCAAAGGTCTTCCCCTCCCATAGAGAGTGGTTATCTAAGTGCCTGAGGATAAAGAGGCAGGAGGATAAAAAACAGGCAGGATACAGAAGATGCAATTATACAGCACTAATAGTGATGAAGAGCATCAAGGGATGCAAAGCAAATTCATGTTTCCCCTACTTATGTTACATATATAGTTACATGTAGTCTGTGTTACAGATGGGGTTTTTTTACATTTAGAAAAATGTACACCACACAACTGAAAAGAGTATAAAGCTAATACGATTAACATGTAACACACAGGGTGTCACAATCAATAATTTAAGAATTTAACTAAATTGTTGCTATAAGATGCCATAAGTGTAATAAAATGAAAAAGAAAAAAAACATATGCACACATCTATCAAACACAATCAAGGTCGTACTGAACAGTTGGTTGAACTGTAGAATCCTTATGTATGTAGAAACGGAGGAGAGGGAGGAACAGACTGAGATAAATCACTAAAGCATGAAACAGGCAGAAACATTGACATTGATGGATGGACAAGAGCAGGTCTCACAAAATGACAAGTGCAACAAACTGAAGTGAAAACAGAGAAACCTAAAAAGAGATACTGTACAATACATAGAAAAAATAACTTAACTATTAACTTCACAAGAAGTAGAGATGCACTCAGAGAAATTCAGTTTAAAGTATAAAAAAAACTTTAAAATATTAAAGGCTCAAAAGTCCCTGGGACTGCATATTTCAAAAGTTTGAATATTTGTGGGGGGAAAAAAAGAACTAAATGTTCATCTTTGTTTTAATTATTCCTGCATTTTCATGTTTTTATCCAGACCGACTTAAAAGTCTGTCTTTCAATAAACTGTAAAGAGCCCAGTTCATTTTTTGCAGGCTAGCAGATTCAGCTGTAATCCTGAAGGCACATTACACATGTACAAATGCTGGTCACACATTTTATCTACTGCATTTTTCAGCAGATCTCTGTTTAACTCCCTATTAAAAATGTACATTATGGCGAGACTGCTACGCAACTTATACCAGTATCTTCATGGAAACACAGTATGAAGCAGGGGAGATAAATACCGGCTGAGATGCAGGGTTAATGTGTAGGGCTCAGTGAGATACAGGCACATTAGCAAATTCAGTGAAAGGAAACGGCTGAGATGAATAAAACACAACCACTGACAACAATGGAGCTGAAATGATTCATATAAGAGCAAGAAGGAGAAAATAAAAAACGGAGAGAGAGAAAGAGACAATAAAATAAAAAAGCTAATCTCACAGACGAACAGGCTCAGAGACATCAACAGTTACATAAAAAATATAATAGAAATGACATCAGAAAATACAGCTGGAAATAAAGGGAATCTACAATTTCTTGCACTCTAACGACATCTAGTTAGGAACAACTATGTAACCTTGCATTGACCTTGCTGTGCCTTGTCAGGCAATTCAAATAAAGCTAAAAATCTGTCTCATGTGTGCCCCTCCTTAAGGTCTATTCAGTACATCAAAAAAACTGACAAGTGCATCAAAGAAGGAATCGCAAAGAGAAGATAGGTAGAGTGTCTCACATCAGCACGGGTGTGACGGCATTCTTGATGTTGCCATAGGCAGCTCGTCCCAGCAGCTCCCTGAAGCAGCGCTCTGTCAGCTCCACTGGGCTTTCCTTCTCCTTCTCCGACGCCTGCAGCGGAGACGGGGAGCGGCTATTGGTGAGCGATGCAGGTGAGAAAGCAGAAATCAGAGGAGAGGAAATGGTAGGGAGGAGGCAAAGAGAATCAGAGAGGGAGGGGAAGGCGAGTTGGGAGGGGGAAGAGAGGTACAGACAGGGAGAGAAAAAAGGGAGAGAAGAGGCAAGAGTTTGAAATCAATTTGATTCAGTATCGCAAGAATTTTCACAAAGGTTTTTTTTGCACATCTGCACTGCTGTGTCACTGCAGCCTTCACTCCTGAGGTGACTTTACCCTCTGCAGTTTGTCAGCAGTGAAAATTAAGTGACTGTGTTGGCCGTTGTGGGCATAAACATTTATGAAATGCAGACCACCATGGGGGACATGCCCAGTTTCAATCTGTGTGCGGACACTCACACTGGGTCCAGCCTCCCTGTGTTCTCATGCATTGTTAAAACATCCACCATAACTCTTGGTCATGAGTAGCCTCAGGTGGTCCACCATTGATGATATCATTTATTAACAGCCTAATTCATCAGCTATGGTGGAAATGTGACTTTTGTCTCTCAGTGGCTCCTCTAACTTCAAAATATACAAATGCAAAAGCTGAGAGGCAATGGAAAACAGCAAAGTCAAGAAAAGCTGATAAATAATATTCTGGATTACAGGCAGAAACTAAAAAGCCATTTTTTCCATCTTTAAGGTGCAAATGTAGCAAATTCAGGTGACTTCTAAGTTCCCACAGTTTAAAGGTTTAGTATTTGTTCAGCAGTAACATATAATGCTAAACAAAGCTGCTCTCACTGCCCAAACATTTCAAACAATCAATTCTGAGTGCCCACTGCAGAGTTTCAGAAAGAGAAACGCACAAGAAAACCTTTGGCACGAGGAGAGATCAGCCTACTTGTCTACTGCAATCTGACCTCATATCTGCTTTCATCAGACAATCCACAGAGGATGAGTCTGAGGAGTGTCTGAAACGCATGTTTAAGGTGAGGATTAGTTCAGAGAACGTTTTCTGTTGTGGCAATGTCAAGATAAAAACTGCTTCAGGAACACAAATTATAAACAACCCATCAATGCTGGTACTTGTTTTTGAAGTGTAACATAAAACAGGGCACAGAGAAAAATGTCCTGTTATAAACTACAGAAATGAGTCAACTGTCAGGAGCTAAAACTTTATATGAAGTTGATCTTTAAATGAACTTGTTCATGTGCATGTGGATTAACAAAAAAAAGATGCACCATCTGTGAGTTTAATTAAACTCTGTACTGACTGCTGTGGGTTTTAGGGTTGGTAATGACTGGCTAAACTCTGTGAGAAGGGATTGAGGATGCACAGCAGGGGCAGCCCACATGACACTCTCAGAGCAGAGGGAAGCTGAGAGGGAAATGTGTTTCTCCATTGGCTTGTGTCTGTCTCTTTCTGTCCATCTGTCTGTTTTGTTCAATAACCTCACCATTCTTATCACTCTGTTTCCTATTATGCGCCCTCCACCCAATCTTTCAGCATTCTTCTCCTTGCCCTCCCTCTTTGCTCCCCTAACCTTCAGATCTCGGCACTGACGTCAAAGCGAATTTCAGTATGTGGAATACTGCCAAGAAGAAGAGGCTCCAGACTCTGAATCTATCTCTCTCAAACACTTCACACACTTGTGATGCTTTTATTCACCAGCCACTGCAATATTTCTGTTCATGTTTTTCCCATTTCACGCCCTCCCATTGTCCCTTGATATTTTCTCCCCACCTCCTGGTGTCTTTGTCCTTGAATGCTGCAGGTGGGCAAACTGATGCCCGTAAGTGGAGCTGTCAGTGGGTTCATTGTGATGACAATGATGATGAATGACATGGGTGATGGCTGGCTAGACTGCCAGGACAAATATGGCCTAACATAAGACAAACAGCAGGAAAGTGCCTGTGCAATGTGTGACAAGGCCTGCCGGGTCGATACTGACCCATTTTGGGTCATCAATTTTCTCACTACATGTTGGCACAGTCTGGTCTGTTTAGTGATGACCATAGACACAATAACACAATCTCCATATTTATCTGCTACGAACTGAAGTCAGGATTTTCTGACGTGTGCAACAAAATGCCAACTTACAGTAAATGCACTCAGATGCCAGTTATTAGATTCACCTAGCTAAAACTATAGCACGCTAATCCCATTTTGCAATAAAATCTCCCTTCATGAAGGTGATAATGTTAACTGTTTGTTGTAAAAGTCATACGGAGTTGCTGATCCAACCTTGTGATCATTTTGCAGGCTGTGGGCCTAAGGAAGGTCTGTAAATCAGTCAGTCAGTTTAAAATACTACCTAATATTAATTGCAGGTTGTTAAACATTATGGTAGAGCTTACAGCGTGTTTCTCAGCTGATTAGTTCCATAGTGTGTTAGTGGGTAAAACTACGGTTCTGCTCCATTTTCTATATAAACCAGGTAAATGTTTGTGGTGGTCACCAAGTTTCTGGTGATTGAAATTGAAACAGGTACTATAATATGTCTATAATATTGTCCCAGCACTCACCTCTCTGAATGTTCTCCACACTGCAGGTTGAAAAGCAGAGAGGGGACGATTTTGTCCATGTGCTGAGGATCCCAAATATTGGCCTGAAGCTCATCATTCACAGTCTTCCTCACCACTCCCTGCAGGCCCTTGATACCTGCCATGCGTATCCTGGAGGAAACAATCACAGACATCAGTAGCAGAAATCATTTGACAGGTTACAAAATCTATAAATGGATAATTGTATTTAGAAATGTATATTTTTGTCTATTTTTGCCCACATCTGTCAGTGTTTAGCTCCTTTTTTTTTACAAGGTAATATTTAATTTTATTGTTCAAAGATGTCATTATTTCTATTTTCAGTGGATGACAAGATCACTTTAAAAAGATTTCACTTTAAGAACATTTAAAAGAATCCAGGGGCAGCAGTAGTCTAAAAAAAGGTTTTCTAAAGTAGTCTAAAAAGCAGTTAATAATTCTGCTTCAAACGCAGTCAAACATCTGTCATCTCACTTAGTGCGGATGTCAGGATCCTCGTAGCTAGAGTGGCACATCTCACTGAAGCGTGACACAAAGAAGTCATAACTGCGGTGGTACGATGGTGTATCTTCTTCTATGTTGGCAAACTTCACAAACTAAGAAGGAAAAAGAGACATTTTTATATAAACTCTTCAATAAAATAAGCCTAAATCCTCAGTGAATATCTCCCAAATTAAAATCAAACAGTAGCACCATCTCATTAAGAGTGAAAAGCTCAGGGCAGAGGGGGGCTCTCCCACTGGGTCAGAAAATGTCACCATTTAAACATGCTGACATTTAGTTCACACCACACTAATATTAATAAATTATAAACAGGATTTCTTTATAATTAAGACAAGCAAGGATACTCCCTGAAACAAGAACTGAATAATTATTATAGAGTAAAACAGATGGTAATTGAAGAACATGAATCCCCCGTTCAGAATGTGTTAATGCAGTAACCTAAGGATTAAAGTGAGTAGAGTTTATGTAGAAAATAAACATCTAAGGAAGCCCTGGTGAATCTGTTTCCCGCACACAAAATGAGTGTTTGGAGAGGCTTGAAATTAAATGAAGTACCTTTAAGGAAATTAAATGCTAGGCAGCTTCCAGTTTGATACCTGGAAGCTGCCTAGCATCAGTACCAATAATACTGGGCAGTGTCTGCAGAAACATTGAAAGCTTTAAGAATAGGATATAAAACCACAAGCGACGGAGAGCTGAGATTAAAAACATTTTTGTTGCAGCCAAAAGCCTTCTCTAACACAAAGTCATCCATAAAAGTAACGGCAGGTTGACAGGAACGTGAACCCAGGTATTGATGTGTGCTAGAAAGGGCTCTGCAGTGTATATCATTGAAACAGAGCGTGAGAAAAACTGGTCTTGTGATGAAATACTCTGTCTATAATGAACATTACAGTGTGTGTGTGTATAGTTCTATGTTTGAGGAAGCTTGGGGTTTTCTGCTCTGACTTTGGTAGGACTGAACAGTTCCAGCTAAACTAATCCCAATCAATATCCTCAGAATGTTCAACAACAGGCACTCTGAAAGCAAAGCTTCAGATATGGAAAAATTCCTCTATCATTGATTGTGGTAAACACCACTGTGAGACACAACTACCTATGCAGCACTGATGGGGGAGGGGGGTGTGCGTGTGAGTATACAGTATGTGTGAATGCCTCAGCATATGGCCTTACATTTGTCCTAAATACACGCCCTTAAGTCTGTGCAAGAGAGATTGATAGCAGGAAGATTATGAGCGAGAGGCTGGCGTGTCTCGTCCATCTGTGTAGATCTGGTCTGCAGCTAATCTAATTTCCCCTATATGTCCTCTGCTGACCCGGACAGCGCTGATAGCTGCTTCCCACATCAGAGGATACTCATCACTCACCCTCTGTCTGCCCATCACTCTCTTACTGAGATCTGATCTTTCTCCAATGCTATCACAGTATTCCTAATATCTCTTACTTTGTGCCATCACAGGAAACTCAATACACGCTGTCAAACACCTCTAAATCCACTGAAATGGGATAAATATAAAATGGCAGAAAAGCTAAACTAACACACATTAGTGACAGACAGTTCTGAGATGTTTACTGCATCTATATTTATATCAGTAAAATAATCTGTCTTAGCTTTTAATTGATTATCGTTATCAGTTCATGACTAGGGGAGTTTTTGCTTATTAAATTATATTTAGAGCAGAGTAATATATTTTCAATTTTCTGCAGCTTAAACACATTTGAATATTACATTTACTCTCCCTGAATGCAGAAACTAACAACCATCATTTGATTTGATTATTTCAAATTATTATTAAGTTCACTGCAAATGTTCATGTTGTTTTTTAATTTCATGTTGTTACAGGTGTAATTTAGTTAGTTATTTAAATAAATAAACATTATTTGAAGCATAATAGCTGTTATTCTTCTACAAAGACATTGAAATATGTTATAATGAAGGAGGAAAGAAGCTACATATTTTAATAAGATAAGAGAAGATAAGATAAGATAAGATAAATCTTTATTGTCATTGTCACTTTTTTTACAAAGGAGCAATGAAATTGAAGGTGCAGTCGACTCAGTGTGAGGCATAATAGTTAAAAGACAAGAAGAGACAAAATAAATAACAGTAATAAAAGTTTGCTGCAATATATACAAAAGGAATTGCACTTGTTATTTATACAAAATTGCACTGGTTAAATGTA
>JAUMHL010000017.1:10821692-10839611 GCA_032362345.1 Sandelia bainsii
CTGGAATGGAGGGCGAAACGTAGTCAAGGAACTAAAACAAGTCCAGTTGCCATTGAAAAACCTTTTTTTGAGATAACGATGACCTGGATGACTGAGAATCTTCACAGATAAGACAGTTATAGTTCTACCTCACTTGTCCTAAACCTTAGACTGTGTTTATATTTACCTGATTAGGAGACTACAGCTAAATATGGTACATCACATTTTTTAATCATATTGTTCAGATGCTCAGTTCCTGGTAAAAAAAACAACACACCTACAATTCAGGCCCCGTGATTTGAAGATACAAAGCGATAATGGCAAGCCAAAGCTTTACAAAAGAAACATGCAACACTTGAGCTTCTCACCTCTGGGTCTTCTGGGAAGATGTTATCTACCAGTCTCTTGTATCGAGGCCTGAGTGCCCCACAACAACCACAAACCCCTGAGGAAAATGTGAAATAGGGAGGGAGGAAGGAGAAAAACAGAAAATGGTCAATTAGACTTGTACATTATTACAGAAATACTTACTTTCTTCTCTTCTGTTGCATTCTGTGTCGTTTGTAGGTATGTGTAAATAAAAGAACAAAAATAATAATGTATTTCTTAAATCAAGACATATGTTGCAAAGGTAAGGATGGAGACACTATGAAGTGTAGACTCACGTGTAATAAATAGGAGTATTCAGTGAACACTCAGTAACTTGTGATCAATGTACGTATATAGTGGTTCTAACATAGTGACAAATAAAGACTTCACATTAACATATTATATATTCTGTAATTATTAAATAATATACACAATGTTTTCAACATTGTACATTACTGAAGACAATGAAATTATGACAAATGTGCAATTTTGTTGTCAACAAAAACAAGTTAAATTTGATCAGACTGATAAAGCTGGATGAGTAGTGAAATATGAGTAGTGAAATATTTCGACCTAACAAGAAGGAAGTCCAGTTGCCATGACTCAACTTCCAGATGAAAACAGGCGTGTTTGTATTTGTAGAGCTTTGGGGAAACAGAAACTTGGTCGGCACCACCACAATTAGCTCCTTAACTGTTCAATAACAGCCTGTACTTTCCCATACAATACACACACACACACACTACAGTAAGTGAAGGCAATCCTGTGAAAAGACATTTGACTAAGGACAGATATGGAAAGAATGTGGTCCCAAGACAATTACAGTCACAACAATGCAGAAGATAATACACACACACAGCTCCTCTTTCTCTCGTTGCAGAAAGGACAGCCTTGGAGAGAAAAGTACACACAGAACAGTGATAGTTTTTCAGACTCTTGATTGAGGAGAAAGAAACCATAGAGAGCTGGATTATGATTGGTTGAGAGCATTCAGCAGTGGTGAGTCATAGGGGGACCCTGGGAGAATGGAGAAATGAAAAAAGGCATCATCTAAATGAAGAATGATCAAGAACCCTTTGTTCAATTATAGATTAAAATTATTATATTCTTGAACAAAGTTAATGCCACTAAACTGTCAGAAATGCCGTCAAGTTTAATGAATGATGTGATAGCCTCACGCTTCAAATAAAGACAGGAGGGATTTAGTGTTTGTAAGACAAAAGTAAACTAGCCTCTTTCCTTCCTTACTTGAGGTAAAGCATCTTTACCTCAAGGCTCCTCTGTTTCAAGGCCTCTGTCCGCCTCCTAAAAGTTTGGCTAAACTCCGCTCTGATGGTGCTTAGGCTTATCTCTGAGAGCTTCATGTCTATTCATAGCTGTGGTCTTCTCTCCTCTATCACGTCCAACACTAATGAGGCCTCTGCACTGCTCCCTCCCTCCCTCCTTCCTGCACACACCCAACCTCTCTCTACCTCCTTCTCGCACTCTCGCTGTATTGGCCCAGGGCCTGAGTGTGGGAGTCGCCAATAAATTCATGAAAATGCAGCAGGTCCCAAGTGAAGAAAGGAAAGAAAGAACAGAGATGCAAGTGCGATGGAGACGGACTGTGATGCACTGTATGAGTCACAGATTAGCACTCTTACTGCATCTTCTCTGTCCACTACAAATGTGTCCTGTCCTCTCTGTCAGCAGCGGAGAAAAGAGGTTTTGAAAGGACAAGTGAGATAAATATTTGTACAGGGCAAACTCTGCACTACCATGTGGTAATGCAAAGTATGCTACAGCTCAGTAAGTGCAGAATTACATGTTACTTCATCTTCATGTGGTGCACTGCAAGCCTGTGCATTTACCCTACAACTAATATTCAGAGGTTGTTTTCTCTATTCTTTTTATTAGCAAGAGAAAAACAGAAAAAACATTTCTACATCTGAAGTAGCTTCATTAAAAGCACATTCAATGTGTGATTTTGTGCTTTAAACATTTACATATTCTGTTTCCAGTGTTTTTGTAACTTGAAAATCAGCTCCCACTGTAATTTGGAAATCCTGTGTAGTTTCTGAGATGTGTTTGTGTCTCTGGTGTTGGTAATGGTGGGTTAGTATGGAAAAAGCCAAAAGAGTGCAATAAGGTGGGTGGACAGGAATTTGGATGACAGCGGTGAAAAGCACACATAGCAGGGGGTCTCACGACATCCACCCACTCTGCATGGCACCCTGACAACATATTCAGGGGGCTGGACACCAAGCCTCCATACACACTCGCACATGAACACACACACTTGGAGAGGCATTTAACTGAGGAACAATGAATTACTGGTTGTTAGCGGCTCAAACAAGATAACAAAGAGAAGGCGGATATCTCTGCAGCCTGATGCACCAAAGTTGGGGAACTCTGGCCTGTCAACTTGTTTCACTGGCTGGAAGTTAAGACACACAGCCACACAGGATTCATGTATGTGTGCATGTGTGCAAATGTGAGGGGTATCCACACCTCAAATCACCATAGGAAGGCCAATCACAATGCTATTTTTATCTCTGTAACAATGGGCCAGTACATTAACAGATTACACTCTCCATTTCCCCCAGGATGGCAGATTAACATTTCCACATTAGGGTGAGAGAGAGAGATAGATAGAAGGAAGAAAAACATGCAGTGAAAAAAAAGGGACAAACTACACAGCTCTGAAAGACATGTTTGTGCATGTTAAAAAATATTCTCCACACACTAGCACAAAAACAATGTTACTAGGACTACTACACTGTGGGTGAACCATGTCACCGCCGGACAGTCGAACACAACAAATTAAAAAGTTCAACCTCACCAAAAGGAAAGTGAAAGTCCATCGATGTCTGAAACAATAGAATTGAACCTAAAGGGAGTATAATATTGAATCTACAAAAGCACACACACAAGGTAGAAGTGTTTTGCAGTGTCCTGTCTGCACCTGCTGTCCCAAAGCTGCTCTGTTGTACCCAAAGTCAGGTGGCTGACAAGAGAGAGTAAATATAGTCCTGACACCCTGCAAGGAGAATATTAAACACGTTTTTGATATGTGTGCGTGTGTGTGTTTGTGTGCGTGTGTGTGTGTTTGTGAGATAAGAAATAGGCAGAACTGTCAATACATATTTAGACCTCACCTTCTTCTGGGGTCATGCAAAGAACTGGTTTTATGGGCCACCCTCATGAGCACATATTCAAAGACACACAAGCACATTTTGTGACCTGTAGCAACCCATTTCAACAATATATGTACACCTGTACACAATATACGGCACTTCTCATTATGCTCTCAAAGCCTGTAGCCCTTTAGAGTGGTTATTACATAAGAGTGAGGAGGGAGAGACATTAAACAACAGATTCATACAGTATAGGGAAACAGGACAGGAGAGTTTAAGTAAATAACAAGCAAGGCTGATACAACAGCCAGTCAATATGCACGTAAGCTGTCACTCAGAGAGTTTGGGAAAGATGTACAGCAGCTGAGGGGAGCACGTCTAGTATCACCAAAAATAGGCTGGCAGCATTATACAGGATGTGATTTTTTTGAGTTCAATAACACATGCAGAGAATGACAGCTATTCAAATTCAATGCGTACACACTGTGCAGAGGCATATGTAGAGTATATACATTTTGTTTCCACCACCAATTCACGTACACTGAGTCACATTCAAAGCACACATTCGAGCAAGTGTGGGAGGCAGAAAACATGCCTGCTATAATGCGACCAACAAACTGATGTACAGACCCAGCTGCCAACAAATCCTCGTGACATAAGGCCAATCCGATACACTATGAACACAGTCAAAAAAGAGGCACTAAAACTGGGCTATGAGGGACTCAAGCCCAGAGCACTGTTTCCGTACATTAGCCTACCAGTGCAGTGTACAGTGAACTGAATTTGATCTTTCACTGAGCAGGGTATGTCTTGTTAACTGATTAGCCTGCTAACCAAAACCCTTCTCCGTCAATAGCCCACAAACTCAAAATAAAGCTGCCTACATTTTAACTGGTGCTAATCAATAAACCATATATCAACATGTCCCAGTTACACCAGAGCTACAGTAAATGCTAACATTTTACCAAAGATTTTCTAAACTCCAAACAGCATATATAATACTTTCCCTTTTTTCAAGGAAGCATCGATCTATCGTGTTAGCTAAAACACTCAGAATGACAGAATCATAAAAACTATTAAAGGACATCAAGGAGGTTAAATATCTACACTGCAAGATTGACAACATCTCAGCCACACAGTCATACAGACGATAGTTAGCTTAATACATTACAAGTGCAGAGAACATTATGTTACCACCACCAATATAAACAGAAAAAGAATAGTAAAAAGTATCTTTTACCAAAAATGAACATCTTCATTTCATTAGCTAATGGTGTAACTGAACAGCGAATATCCTCGTGATATATAGTTTAAGGAGACGTTACACAGGAGTGACAGTTTCAGTTATTTCATGTGAAAGCTAAGAGGAAATGTTTTGTAGAATGTAGGAAAACTGGCTCTACATGCTTCACATTAGTCACATGCTGACATAGCTGACAACACACCGCTAAATGCACAACGCAGGAATCACTGTAATTCTTACCGTACATTGATCGTGATGTTGGAGTCTCTCACTACAGACGGTTATGTTTCCTTAAAGTAGCTTCAGTTGCTCATGCAGACTCGCTGCTGTGCCAAGAGGCACTGAAAACACACACAATCGCACACACCGCTCACTCTGGGATAAATGCCTGCATGTGTGCCTGGAGCTAAAAGGCAATATGAATGTGCACCGTGATTGGTGCAAAGCCACGCTCGGCGCAATGAATCTCACACGCCTCTCCCTGCTGTGCAGACGCGCACACACACACAGGGATATATATACACACACGCACAAAACAGAACTGAGAGGCAACGTCAGAGAGACGCATGCCATGATGACCTTGGATTTTCCCACTTGTCTTCTGCAACAGAGCTCCTTCTCAATGGGGTAGTGCTGACTTCATATGCAGTCGCACACACAAACACTGACACCTCACTTGTAAAAATGTCTCTCCGTTGCAGAGAAAGAAGCGGATAGAGGGGGGAGACAGAATGAGAGAAATTTTCACCAAAGGGTTAGAAAGGGAGAAGACCTCCCACCCACGCCATCTCCGTTCTCCCTTTCTCCACCCCCTGCCAGCATCACTCTTTCCCTCCTCTCCATCATCTTCCCTTTTCTCCTGTTTTACTTACTTCCATTTTTTTCTTTCTATGCTTACGCAACTTTCTGCCACAGTTCCTTCTATTTTTCAGTCACAGAGGCTTGTGGAAAACTCAAATATAAAAGCAATTCATTTTTTATTCAGTAGTCTTTTTAAATGTAGCTTACATAACAATGTTCACTGATATTTGCATTTTTAAATAGGATGTACTGTGAAATACTATCCTTTTCAAGATGTCAGTGTTTACTCATTCTCTTCCAGGTTGTATTTACTAAAACCATATTGCATTAATACATAGATGCATAAAAGCTGATTAACAGCTCACTAGCAACCTTCAGATGCCAGAGCTTCTCACTTACACAACAATAAATGCCTCACACAAGCAAACAGAACTTTTAAATCAATTCATGCTTTTCTACATTACCACACACCCATAACAACTGTCTCCAACACATTTTCAGCAAAACTAGTCGTGATACTGCAGTATCAGAGTAAAGTATGAATGATCACTTAGCCTTTTTTCAATATAACAAAGACCAATTTATAAATAAGATGCCATTCATTTTAAAGGCTGGCTATCCGAACTACAATTAGTGTTTAGGAAACATTCAAGATAGGGCCAGCATGTACTGTGTGAGAAAGCTAAGATCTGTTGTAAAGCTGGGATATGTAATCTGCTGTCACTCACTAAACAGAGTGACAGTGTCATATCATAACCTGTTTTCTTTAAGAAATGCATGAATTGCCAAATGTGGACCTTAGGCTGCTCTCATGTACAGCCACCTTCCTCAAGAGAACTTTATCTTTACACATAGGCCCTAATTTACTAAGATCCCAAATATCAATATTATGAAAGCATAGGTGCAAAACCCACAGCATGCGCCATTTTGCTCATTTCAAAGACGCAGTTCTCAGTGCGCACCATTAGTAGATCCATTCATGCCAAGTAAACAAACATTTAGTAAATCAGGGCTTGTTTTGTTTTTTTGCACCTCACCTGGGATGAAGCACAAGGTTACTTGTGTGATATCACTTTGCCTAAATAACGGGCATCGTGCGCAATCAAACTTTGTTTTCCTTGGTTTTGCATTAAGGCAGTTCTGACCAACAATCCCTGTATGTATAGTATTCAACAGAGAGCAATTTATTAATGTAATGTTGTAATTATGAATCAGGATTTAGGCTGAAACCAATTAAATATGACCTAGAGTGAAAAGGAGATTTCCTTTTAATTTGTCAACACTGTAAGACAGAAACTTGAGTACTGATCACAGGCAGTTTTCCATCTATGGTGGTCTACCAAGTACCTCACAAAACCATGCAATGAGCAGAATCAACCTTACCAGACATAAAGCAATTAACAGCAACTCAAACCCTAAATATATGCTTGTATTAGCACTACGACATATTGTTGGTGGACATTATGGAACAAATATGCCAGAAAGCAGTAAAATAATTCTCTGTTCATGTGCCTTAGCAACAGAGAAGGAGCTATACAGAGAACAGAGGTGCTGTTGTCACTTACCCTTGCCAACGCGATGGTCCAGAAGGGTACGACAGTCCAGTGCCAGCCTCTGAGAGGCCGGGACATCAGGAGCAGGCAAGGGCATGGCGGACAAGCACTCAACAAACCACAAGCATGCACACACACTCAGACACACACTACTCCTTTCATAGAAACAGAAAACCTCCTAATCAAAGCCAAAAACATGTAATGTAACACTACAAGCATCAAACTAAAACTCTAATTATTCAGTTATAATGTTTTTTTAAATATTTAAAATATAATTCTTGTCTACCAATAGTTACATGACAATTTAACCACCCTGAGTTTCAAAATTCCTTAACTGCAAAAAATAGTCAAACACATGCATCAAACAACTGCCCAGTTTGAGTGCAATAAAACACTAAAAACATGCACACTTAAGCATACACTTGTCCCGGGTCAAGCCTGATCAGAAATGTCAGCTCCAACTTCTGTAGAAAATATTACACCAGAACAAACTCACAAATTCACTCAGAATCCCTGCTGTACACCAACTCCCAACTCGTCTCCCTGTCTTGAGGCTTCTTGGTCATTTATGTTAGTACATCAGCAGGTTGACCGTATTAAAGAAGAGATTAGCGATTAGTCCTATAATAGCAGCTCTGCTCTCTGTGTGTGCCTCTCTCATTAATAAACATGTCACTGACACAATGGGCCTCACTATCCACCAGAAGTCTCTCTCTGAGTGCGAGACAGGAGGGTGGAGAGAAGCAGGGAAAAAGTGGAACAGCCATTCAGTCAGTGGGCTTGTGGTTTTAGGAATGTGGTCATCAGCGGATGCCAACAGAGGCAAAATCTAGTGAGTGATTTCTCTGCAAATTCTCTCATCAAACACTTGCTACAAGAACAGCCACATCCCATACATACATGCACTCACACATGCACACACCTACACATCTCTGGTACACTGACAAAAAGTTCCTGTCAAAATAACTTTTTGCAATCAGCAGTGATTTATTGAGAATCTGGATTAGGCTGCTCATATTATACATACTTACTTTGCAGATCACTTTCCTGCATTCACTGCCCTAAAGTTAACTTTTTTGCAGGGAAATCTCTGGAGAGTTTGTGGGGGTCTAAAAATCCTAGGTATCACTAACCTGTCATGTTGGATGCTGGTCACAAGGCGGCGTTCTTCTTCCAGGTTCACAGTGGCAGGGAGCTGGGCAGCACTTTAGCCCTGCATGGAGTGTCCACTACGCTTTGAAAGTCAGGAAAACCCCTGGATTATCTTTGGCCTGTGGATGCTAGCATGCCAAAATTAGTCGATGAGCGACAAAATAATGTTGCTATTTCAACATGTTTGAGCCTTTGAAAAATGAACAATATAAGTGAACATCTGACTGGAAAGAAATCTGTGATGTTTCGCTGACATCCTAGGCGGACAGAAAGAGTTGACAAGAGTTCAATTAACGTTAGCGTTAGCAATGCTAGCTAGCTGTAACGGGTTTTCGTTTAATTTGGTCTTCTCGTGATGAAGTGTTTCGCTGTTTATCCATGACTTCGAAGATGTTTAGAGACTAACTTATGTAGCAAGGCTAAAACATATAATTCAGTTGCAGACATCATTGTATTAAGTTAGCTAAGCTATCTGTTATATGCTGCTGGTTGACTATGCTAACGTTCGTTAGCTACGTGCTGGACTTGCCGTTTACCAGTGCCAACGCCTATTACTTACCATGAAGTGAACAAGATTAAAATCCTTAAAATGTGTTGCATTCGTCCTGCCAACACCAGACACCCTGACTAAAGTTTAGGTATACCAGGGCACCACACACAGGCGGTAACGTTACTATTCCTCAGACCACCAGCTGTTCCTGGCTGGCTGTTCATTAATGACAGCCCATCAGCACTGGAGAGTTGCTAAGTGATGGTTGCGTATGCAATCTAGACACACAGTACGGGGCTTCTGGCTTTACATTTAAAATTACTGCTTAAAAATACTGACATAATAAACAGTACTGGAGCGCATTATAAAACGATGTGTTTCTAATGTTTTGGCCACCTTATTTACTTACCTGAAGGGCCCAAAACATTAGAAACACCTCTTACTTTAATGCACTCCAGTACGACTCCACCAACAATTATACCTCAGTTATAAACATAAAGTAGAAGTATCACCTGTCTGACAGTTTCAACAAAAAACGGATAAATTAAAACCATGTGAAAGTAGAATTCATGGCAGGAAACCATCATCTGTGGGCATGATGTTTCACATTATCTTCCACTTTTTTTAATCCCACTCATAATCAGATCCCAAAGCCTTTGTGTTTTGTGTTTCCATAGCATGCCTTTAACTGTTCGACCCCCCACTAGATGGCAACTGGTGTGTTGCACCTTTGACTGGCATAACACCACCTCAGTTGGACAGCTCTATTGAGCTAATGAAGCATAATCTAGATCCCAAAACAAAGGGGTTTGGGAGGATGTCATTTCTAGATATAGTTGTCTGTTAATAGTTAATAGTCGTTGTCACAACTTTACAAAAAATGTGAACCTTAACAAAGTTGCCAAGTATTTCAGGATAGTTGCATGGATGGACCAATGGGCCTACTGTGCACAGTCTCACAGGTTCTGGGTGACATATGAGCCTTCTGTCTATAGGGATGGGATTGACTTTGAAAAGGAGGGAAAAGTTGCCTAACATCTCACACTCTGTTCAGGGTTAAGTGAATTTTAAAAAAAATCTTTTTAATGCGACAGACATGTTGTTTTGTGTTAGAAGAGTTTCCTCTTTGTTATGTATCTTTGTTTTGACTCTGACCAGATGTTCTTCTGACTTTGTGCAACTGCCAACAACAATACAGTATGCATTAGCCATCCAACAGTGATCTTTCACATGTTTGTGAAATACACAAACAGACACAAATCGATCTCTGTGTCTGGTATAAGTGAAGTGTTTGACAATCAAACATAGGACATAGGACCAATTCTGCTGGTAGTTTGACTTGAGTAGAATATAATCAGCTGATTACAGATCAGCCAAAGCAGTCAACCTAAACACTAATTACCTCCTGGGGTTTTACCTTTAGTGGACGTTCGTGTCCTAACTCCTCCCTGATGTGGACAGTTCATAGGTGCTCCAAATAGAGTCACTTAATAAAATGACAGCTTGAATGCGTAGAGTGTTAAACTCAAGAGCCTATAATCAACACACTGTGGTCTTCAGGAACGATCTACATTGATTTACTCGCTCTCCCTCATTGTTTCTAACAGTGACATGTTATTACATTGAAGTGTTTTACTACATACTTACCACAAGCCAGAGAGCCATGCTGATGTTGCAGGAGTCAAAGTAGAACAAACTGCATAACTGTCTCAGACCTGTTGGCTATATTTAGATACAGTAATCAGCAAGAAAGGCTACGCAGTCACAGTGGGACAGATGGGAACTTCTTAGATCAGCCTTAAGCGCTTTGTGTGTTGTCTGGGCAGAATTAGCAGAGCAAGGCTCAAAAACTTTAACCAGCTTACAAAATGCCATGACAACAAATGTTACAGTTTCAGTGTTGTTGTTTTTTTCACTTGTGTGTTTTGGGAAATCTTCAACAGCTTTTTAAATACTGGGAGTGAGGTCGCTGAGTATGCAGGAACAGGTAATTTGGTCCACCATTGTGGGACCACTGAGCTTTGGTGGAGGGACCACTAGACACTGATCACTGGCAGAACACAGTGGGCAAGACAGTTTGTAGACCTTTAGGTTGTAGGTCTTTAGATAGGAAAGTGCTGTTGAGTTGACCACTCTGTAGGTGAATGACAGAGCCGATGCAGGCAGCCACTGGAAGCCAGTTCAGAGATATAAAAAGTCATATGTGACTCCCCAGGTGTTTTAGATAATCTGACACAGTCCTTTTAGTAGGGCATGGCAATAGTCAAGACGAGAGATGAAGAATGTCTGCATTAAAAGTTAGGTAAAATATACAGAAAGATAGAATCTGATGGTCAGCGAAGCTTTGTTGATCATCAACGATGACACCCAGATTTCTAGTAGACATTATGGGGACAACAGCACAAAAGTGATGATTATCCTGTGTTGTATGGAAGATCAGGATGGAAAGACTATAATTTCTGTCTTAGAGAATTTGAGTTGAAGATGTCTTTCTCTCAGAGAGACAGGCAGAAATGTGTGATGAGACGGTAGCACCATTAAGTGGAAAGAACAGAAAAAACTGTGTGCCACTGGCATAGCAATGATGGGAAAAGCTGTGTGAGTGGATGATAGCACCATTGGATGTAACATAAATGGAGAGGAGAACAGGGCCGAGAGCAGAGCCCTGTGGCACACCTTTAGGTCCCAATGAACAACTGTGGGATTTTCATCAGATTAATATGCAATTTCTTTTTTTTTTATATCTAAATGACCATGCAGCTCAGCTTTTTCTTGCTGTGATGACTTTTGAACGGGACTAATGTAAAATAACAATGTAGAGTCTATGAAAGAGAAGGCATATTAAATTTTTATGACAATTGACAAATTGCTATTTAATTTAAGAGTAAATGGTTTTAAAACATTTGGTTTACTTGGCCAAAGTTTGAGAGCATTGTGTTTATCTTGGCATTGTCTTGGTGCCAGTGACCTCAGCTTAGCAGGCTAGCGAGAGTGGCTGCTGACTAATTAATGCTCTTTGCAATCCTCACTCCTGCAGTTCAGATAACTTCAAAACAGTTCAGGTGATGACCTACAATCCTGCTAGAACAACTCTACACACTTTGGATAGACCTGTGATTCCCTCTCCTCATCAGTTTTTGGTATTGCACAATGGTGTTGACTCCTTGAGGTTTAATTTTTCCTTTCATGGATTATGCCTTCATTTTCAGATTAGTATACAATTGCCGTGGGATGGAATCAGCAACTGTGGATTACGACAAGCTGGCTGCATATTTTCAACAGAAAAAGCTGGACGCGAGGAGTGGATACACAACATGTAAAACAGGACAGGTTGGTTTAATTACAGGTAACCTAAATTCATGTATTAAAAGATATTAATCAGTCTAAATTTTACCATAATATTATTTAGTCTTAGATGTTATACAGGCAGGGGCTAAAAATATTTGGACAGTAATTTTCATCCTTTTGGCTCTACACCACTACAGTGCATTTGAAATGAAACAATCAAGATATCCATTCAAAGTAAACTGTCAGCTTTAACTTAAGAGGTATGTCAAAAATATAATATGAACCATGTAGGAATTTCACACATATATCCCCAGTTTTAGGGGTTCAAATGTAATCAGTCATTTGGATGCTTACCAGTTACATGGTGAGGTGTGGGTTATTCCCTCATTAGTTCATTTACTAGTAAGCAGATTAAAGGTCTAAAGCTGACCTCAAGTGTGGAACTTGCATTTGGAATCTGTTGTTGTTAATCATCCGCGTGAAGTCCAAAGAGCTGTCACTGTGTGTGAAGCAAGCAATCACTTGGCTGAAAAATCAAAACAAACCTATCGGTAATAACACACAGGTGAGCTCATGAACACCAAAAGGTCCATAAGACCATGGAAAACAACTGTTGGTGCATGACAGAAGAAGTCTTTCCCTAGTGAAGAGAAAACCCTCCACAGAAGTTG
This sequence comes from Sandelia bainsii, assembly GCA_032362345.1. Classification (NCBI taxonomy): domain Eukaryota; kingdom Metazoa; phylum Chordata; class Actinopteri; order Anabantiformes; family Anabantidae; genus Sandelia; species Sandelia bainsii. The sequence continues at coordinate 10,834,355 of JAUMHL010000017.1, forward strand.
TCTGGATAAAGAACATAGGAGGAAGGTGTAACTCTGTCAAACTTAACAATCAACAGAACGTCTCAACTTAGTAAATATACAAGGGTTTACCAAAAGATGTAAACCACTGGTAAGTCTCAAGGAAGACCAGATTATAATTTGCCAAAAAATGTGTTTACATCTGTAGAGATCTGGAAAAACATGTACAAATGTGACAACAATAAACTCATACCAGAATAATGAGTTTGGAGAAAATAAGGAACTGCTCATGACCTGAAGCGTAGCATCTCATTTGGGAAGCATGATGGAGGTAGTGTTATGTAGTATGCTGCCAAAGGAGCTGGTCACCTTGTATTTATTTATGATGTGACTGCAGACAAAAGCAGCATGATAAATTCTGGCATGTTTAAGGCTTTATTATCTTATCAAATTCAGCCAAATGCTTCAAAACACATTGCATGGTGCTTCACAGTTCAAATGGACAATGAGTCAAAGAATACTACAGAAGCAACACAGGACTTTTTTAGGGCAAGAACTGGAATATTCTGCAATGGCCAAGACAATCATCTGACCAGAATCCAACTGAGCGTGTATTTCACTTCCTGAAGGCATAAGAATAAGCATGAGAATGTTGCATTCACTCACAGGGCAAATGTGTTGTAGCTGACATAGTGACAGCCTTAATTAAAAAATGTGGCTCTTCTAATATGAATTGTTTAATCACATCACTGTACAGTGTGGATACATGATCTTAGTTAACATCAGGCAGCAGCGCCACAAAGACCTGGAGGAGTTTAACTCTGGGCATTAACCAGCTCAGGTCTAAATCTGGCTACGAGATAATTTGTTGGAAAGCTGCCTTTCTTCTGGCACACATTGTGTAAACACGTGGAGCTCATCAGGTGTCTCTTTCCAACATTCTGAATGTTCGCAGCATTGTCAGCTCTGTCAATGTTAAACAGGACTTTAAAAAGATTTAAAGGTAAAAGACCCAGTTCTTTGGATGTAGACACATTTATTTGTGTTGTGACGCTGTTTGTTAATTGACTCCACAAAAACTATAAAATCAATCACACTTAAGAAATAGCCTTATGAGTCAGCAATCAAATCAGGAGTAGATAATACTGCAGATAGCATGAGAGCTATAAAGATGTTGCAGGAGTGATAAATAAAATGGTGGCTAAACTGTCATCTTAATTCAGCAATCATAAAAAAACAAGCAAATTGGCCAAATGCGTTTAAAGGTACACTTCAGCAACTTATAGTTGCATTTCCATAAATTTGGGAGACTCACAGGAGACGGAGTAGGGAAAGAATGAAGCAGCAGAATTTGAGATATTCTGTCTTTTAATTTCTGTTATGGGTCAAGCTCCAAACATCCATAATGCAAGTCAAAAGCTTTATTCATTAGGTGCACACCCACAGCTTTCTCCACATTTCCAGTTTGTAAGTCCAAGCTGAGATAACCCAAATGGCATCATTGCAACATCATCAGAGTTACTTCCTTAACAACTCTCCTTCAGAGCCACAGAGGACATTATACTGCTGCTTTAACATGCTGAGTAGTAATAAACATGACTTTGCTTACCTTTATATAAATAGTCTACTAATAGTAGCTAATAGTCTCTCACAAACCACCATCCCTTCCTTCTTTTCTCACTTCTCCCACTCTAGGCAGCTACCTTCTCCTGATCTGAGATCAGCAACTGATGTCAGCTAAGGTCATCACCATGGTGACCTTCGCTGAGACGACACAGGTCACCCCCATGGAGCTGTGTGAGCCGCCCTGCCTGACCACAACCTTGTCACCTGGGCTGCGGCGGAAAAATATGCTGTGGCAGAATGCCGTAAAACACATCATTATCCAGCAGGAGCTCAGTGCCCAGGTGACTGATTATCCCACAGTCATGATAGATTTGTTACACCCAGATGGAAATGTTATTAGTACTGTTTTGTATGCTATTATGTTGTCGGTATTCCCCAACAATATTATGAGGACTTTGTATACTAGAACAGACATGGTATCCTCTGAAACTATGCTGCATGTTACACAAACCAAGTAAAATTGAACTAAAGTAACACCCATGTTTGATGTGTCAGTGTATCTGTGTATAGACAGCATGAACAAGTCACATCAGTAATTGAATTCTAATGCAATGTTTGACTCAGTAACGGATTAAATTTCCAAAGGTTGTGAGCACCACAAATTAAATTCCATTCACTAGAACTGTATCAGAGAGACTTGTATAGATATCACAAAACATGAGAAAATTAGCATAGGTACTACTAGTAGTACTAATAGTACTGATAGTTTAAGAGTCACTTACAAATGCTTTATGTGATACAACCAGTACTGTATCATTACAACCTACTAGTCCTAACAGTTACTTGTTAAAAGAATCATATGAAATTCAGCAAAAAAGAACAGTAACTTTATTTCATGCTACAGTAACAACATAATTGTTTTATCGCATTTTGACAGGAGGGAGTCGAGCCAGCACACAAAATGTTTGTGACGGATGCCTACATAGAGGAGATCAACAGACAAATACGGCACAAGGCCTCACGCGGGGTCACAAAACGCCGCTCCTCCACATTTAGAGTCCACCCTTCCCAGGCCCGTAGTTCCACTAGCACATATAGCAGTGTTGGAGGGCCTTTTGACAACTACACCAGTGATGCCGACTTCTTTGTGCACTGGGGTCACACTATTTGGGGCATCTATATACCCACTCTGAGGCACACCTTCAGGTCTCATGACCTTGAGAAACTCTACCAGCAATATTCTTCTCGCCAAAGACGTAACTCTCTAGCAGTCACAAATGTAATAGATGCTGTGGCCAAACTGAATGTTTTGGTTCTGTACCTGGCATTGGCCCCTGAGGCAGTTACGGACACCGTGCGTGGCTGCCTGACGGGCATTTTCATGGTGTTAGCTATAGCACTGTGCATCATGGTGTTAAACTGCAAAGACTCCGTGTCTCCACAGTGGCTTCATTACGCTGGCCTAGCTAGCTGGTTGTCACAGACCACACAGGTACTAGGAGGACTCATATATGGACTGGAAAAAGACCCATCATGGTATGTTTTGTTCACATTGTTCGCCACATACACGCTGCTGCCGTTACCTCTGCTGTGGGCCATGTGCGCAGGCTCCTTCACCTCAGTACTACACCTTCTGGTGGAGATAGTGTGCTTCTACAATGATACCATGCTCTTGAGAAAGGTGAGAAAATCAGCTGGCTTTTGATAATAATATTGAAAATATAAAAATAAAATATATACAGTAAATAATTATTCCAACTGAGCTGAGATTTTCATGTGCATTTACATCATCCACATGTTTTACATTCCAGATCCTCATAAACTAGATGTACCTGCTCAGCACACAGTTCAGAATAATGTAAAATTCATTGCCTTAATCATAATCTTCTTTCCTGTTAAGTGCTACATCTCTTTAAAATATACTTATTTGTGGATGCAGATCTAGAAATAGCATGCGAATTAATTCTTCATGTTGGAATTATTATTTGACAAATTACTACACTTTTTGTGATGATTTACCGTCCCATTCCAGCCCTGTCAAGAGGAGATTCTCTTTCATTTACCTCTCTTGAGGATTCTCCAGTTTTTAATTAATTGCTGAGGTTTGAGTGAATTTCAGTTGGTTTAGAAATGGTCAGACAGTAAATCAAATTTCGACCATGTACATGTGTGCGTACGTATTGTACATATTTAGTTGTATAAATGATCTTGTCGATGCCTGTTTTACTATGTCCAGATAGAGGCCTTCTACACTTATGACACTGAGTTTTCCTTGTTAAATGAACTGCATGGATCTCTTTGGTGCAGGTGTTTGCCAAAGGCCTGCTGTATCTCGGTATGAACACAGCTGGCTTGTTCATCCACTACCTGACAGATCATGCCCAGAGACAGGTTTTCCTGGAGACGCGGCGCTGCATTGAAGGTCGCCTCAAACTAGAGAAAGAGAACCAGAGACAGGTAATGTCTGTTGCCATTGTGCTATGAGTAATAACTCACTGTGGAGGAATTTGAAGACAGGGACATACATAATTATTGCTTTTCTCCAAACCTTTGTAAGTGATCTCTATAAAATATTTACCTTTTTAAGGATAAAAATGCCTCCCAAATTCTCTTGTAAACTGGGTGTAAAGAGGCACTGTACTACACACTGTCATATTGGACTTTATGTCGCCACACAGGAGCGTCTGGTGCTGTCAATCTTGCCTCGCTTTGTTGCTCTGAAGATGATCGCTGACATGAGTGCCATGGAGGGCGAAGTCAGTCCTCAGGAATTTCACAAGATCTATATCCACCAGTACAAAGATGTCAGGTATACACATACCCACACAGTAGTATTTATCTAATTCTGAATTACTGCCCAGCTCAGGTTTTTTGAAGATGAAATAAAGCATATTAAGTCTGGTTAACCAGTGGGCAAATGATTTTAGGAAAAAAATGTCTCATAAGTGTTGTCTTTTTCAGATGGAAAATTCTTATTTACAGATTTACAGAGACTTGGCTGGAACAGAACAGTTCAACAGGAATCTCAAAAACAAAATGAATACATCATGCATTAAAAATAAATCTGTCTTTTACTGCTTTTTCTCTTTCTCTCCTCTGTGCAGTATTCTTTTTGCAGACATCAAGGGCTTCACTCTGTTATCCATGAACCTGTCAGCCCAGGATCTGGTCCGAATCCTCAATGAACTCTTTGGACGCTTTGATCGACTGGCAGAGGTAAAAACCTGCAAATGTTAACATAACATACAACAGATAAAGGTATTTTTGACACTTCTGTATGCTCTATCAAAACTGTTCTTGTGTTTTCTTTGGTGTCTTGTCATGACAGGAGTACCACTGCCTGCGGATAAAGATATTGGGAGACTGTTACTATTGCGTGTCAGGGGTCCCTGAGCCACAACGTGCCCATGCCCGTTACTGTGTTGAAATGGGTCTGGCTATGATCAACACCATACAGTGAGTCTTGATGTAGCATTTAAAGAAGAACTTTAAAGAGAGAATAATACAAATATGTCTTATTGATTCATGTTTGGGGCTCAACACAGGGTAAATACAGCTCTGGAAAAAATTAAGAGACCACTGCAAAATTATCAGTTTCTCTGATTTTGCTATTTAAAAGTATATGTTTGAGTAAAAAACACTTTTGTTTTATTCTGTAAACTACTGACAACATAACTCCCAAATTCCAAATACAAATATTGTCATTTAGAGCATTTATTTGCAGAAAATGAAA
>JAUMHL010000017.1:10839711-10866744 GCA_032362345.1 Sandelia bainsii
ATATTTGGTGGAATTACCCTGATTTGCAATCACAGCTTTCATGCAGTGGTCTCTTAATTTTTTCCAGAGCTGTATATTTTGGTTCATAAATTCTGACAGGAAATGTCAAAGCTTATTGCATTATATGATGTTTGAACATCTCTCTCATAGCCATAGACATGAGTGCAATTAGATGCAACATGTGGCAATATAAGTTTAACATGGTCACCAGGTTCGTGTGCAAGCAGCTGAACTTTGGCATGGAAATGAGGATCGGCATCCACTCGGGGTCTGTCCTGTGTGGAGTGCTGGGCTTGCAAAAATGGCAGTTTGACGTCTGGTCCTGGGACGTGGGGATTGCCAACATGCTGGAGGCCGGCGGCATACCAGGGTGTGTTTCTGTTAATACCAGCAACCAGCAGAGTAGCACTTGAATGGAACACATTAATCCCTGCCTCTGCTAGCAAATATTTTATGTTAAGCCACCTAGATCCCACTATTTTGTTTGTTCTGCTATCTCAGATTGTTTAGGTTATTTGCCAGGTCAGAGTATTGGTGTTGTGACTAAAAATATTTGTAACTTTACAAAAATGGTATGAAATCAAAGTGCCTCACAAAGTTCTACACCCTCTCAAAGATAAAAACTTAAACTTGGGGTTCCTCATACATATAAAAAGCTAAGAAAATGTCATTCTGAATGTAACTACTGAAATTTAATTATTTCTTTGTACATCATCAGTATATTGTTCTTGCTTTTATTGTATCTCATTCAGACGCATCCATGTCTCAAGGGCAACTCTGGACTGTCTAGAAGGCACCTACAAGACAGAGGATGGACATGGCCGTGACAGAAATGAGTTTCTACGTAAACACAACATCGACACATTTTTCATTTGCCCTCAAGAAGAAAGAAGCAAAACTGACCACACTGAACCCCCCAAACTCCAGAAAACGAATCAAACATGGAACCCAACGATTCCTTTTGGAAATGTCACTGACATGAACAGTGTAGGTGCAAGATATAAAACAGAAGGAAATTATTGTGTTTATGGTCTTGAGTGCCTAGCTTTAGTAGTAAAATGTCTTTGTCCCAATAAGTATGACACATGTTAAATCTGGTATTATTATCTGATCAGTCTCACATCATTCATATTCTTTCTTTGTTCTATAGATCCTGGCCTCCTTTACAAACGGGTCACTGCCCAACATATGGCAGTCCACTTCCAAAGAGATCAACAAACGCATAAAACATGCTATAGAAGTTCGAAGCAGTGAACGTGTGCACAAGGAGCACATCTCTCCACTGACCCTGGCATTCAAGGACACACACATTGAGGACAAGGTATGAAGGTAGAGAGGCAGATTAGGAAGGTGCTGATAAGGGGAAATAAGTTAGGAGAATAAAAAAGCATGCTCATGTACCAGAAATGCCAAAGATCAGATGATGTTGATTTTTCTTTGATCTCTTCTGGTTCGTTCAGTTCTCCCAAATGAGAGACGAAATGTTCAACTCCAACTTGGTCTGCTCTTTCATCATGCTTCTCTTTCTCATGGCTGCTCAGGTCATTATCCCTTCTCCAAGGTAGGAAAAAGCTGTACAATCCAAGCTCAAATTGTCATTAAAGAAACAATGTACAGCACTGACAGCAAGTGTTTAAAAGGGGTACTGCAGTCGAAATGCAAAATTAGTTTGTTCACTGTATGTTAAGTTGCTCAGCTAATGTAAACATATCTCATATCACATTTATTTCTGAGAACTGTCCTTGTTGCAGACAATGCAGATCCTAGTTATGAAGTAATGAAGCACCCTCATTAGCATCAAGTGAAGCCAGTGAGGGCTGGTCAGATGACACTGATGCGTACAGTAGTTGAGGTCAAATGCTCAATGCCCTGAGAAACCGGCTGCACACGGACACACAGTGTGAATGCCAGTACTTGAGCTTTATACTTAAATGAAATAACCACCCATACTAGCAGCCATGATAAATTAAACTTAGCTAACCCTACCTCAATACTTACCTGTTCAGAGGAAAATTTGAACTTGGCTCCCGTCTTAAAATCTGTCTGGGCTCTAAGCTGTTTCTTGTCTGGCAACTTGTGTTGTCCAAATGTTACTGGGCAAATGCTCAGTGGGCAGGATGACACAGGTCAAAACAGAAACAGATGTTAAGGTACGGAACAAACATTTTGAAAGAGAGGGAAAAGGTCATTGAGAATCTACAGTATATAAATATTCAGAACAACATCAAATTTAGCCAAATTCTCATTGAACATTTCAGCTTTCAAGCACATTGGTTTAATCATTCTAAAAAAAGTACTGATTTTCTTATTTTAAAAATAAGTGAAGTATTTGATTTTTGTACTCCTAAAAGTAGTATTTTTTTATTTTTTATTTTATGAATTCCTCATATTTTAAATCAATGCATATTTAAAATTGTACCATGGGTTTACACTTTCACTACTTCACTCACATCCTTCTCCCCCTTATCCTTCTCTCTTCCTCTTCCTCTGCAGGATGTTCCCAGCCATTCTCCCGTTTTCAGTCTCTCTGCTCACCTACATGCTGCTGCTGCTGTTAGCTCTGGCTGAAGAGTTCAGGTGGATTCCTGCAGTACTTCAGCACTTCTGCTGCTGGATTCATGAAAACAACAGTGCCCGGAACATTCTTACCCTTACTGCCATCGCCATCAACTTTGGCTTGGCCTCTGTTGACTTGGTGAGAGACTAAACACTGGACACATTTATATACATGAAAAGGTTTAATAAAGGTTCTTTTCCATGACACAGCTCATGGCTGTTGAGTCCACTCCACTAACAGTCATGGCCGAAGGCATTATGTTTTCAGGTTGTCTGTCTGTCCATCCCATTCTTGTAAATGCAATATCTCCTGAATGGCTTGAGACAATGTCCACTTGGACTCAGTCATCAAGTGAATACTTTTTGTTGGCCAAAGATGAAAAGTCAGGGTTGCTGTGACCTCACATCAATTACAGGAATGACTTTAAGGAAATTTTTCAAATCTGACAGAAGCATCCCCATGGACTCAGTGACGAATTTATTTGAGCTTGGTGGTCAAAGGTCAAGGTCACTGTGATCTTATGTCTGTCCTACTCTTGTCAACACTATAGCTCTTAAACACTTAGGGAATTTCATTACATTTTGCATAAACATTAGAATATGAGTCTGGATAGACATGCATGTAGACTCCAACTTGACTAGTTGGAGTAGGCATACAACTGCAATGCGGTAATTTTACTGTAGTTTTATACTGTTGTGCTATGTGCTCTGTCAAGGTGAGATGTTGCCACATAAAAGTGGCCATCACAAACTGTAGGACATTGTAAGTACAGATAATGTGCTGTCAATCACAATTTTAATATTTCTTCCTGTTATTTGTCCCTCTGATATACATATTCATGAAGATGAAGGCAACACTTCAATGCACCTCAGATTACAGGCAAGCTGTGCTTCCAGGCCCGTTTGATAAATAATACGCAAAACTACAGACAGAACTACAAAGTATGGAAAATGAGGCACACAAGCCTCACATTGGGTCACTCCATTTTCTGTGTTTAAATTGAAGATCTTTTCAGTTTATTTAAAACGATTTTTGCTTTTTTAAATGGAAATAATGGTCCAAATATTTCACTGGTAGGACAAAGAAACCCAGCCTAGATTTAGATTATTTCTGAATACGCTTTGTGTCTGTTTAATTGTGATAGTCCTTATTACAGCCTTTAGTTAGTTGTCAGATGCTGTGTATGAGCCATATATTTAGATTTGTGTCTTGGTGCAGGTATGGTGCATCCTCACAGACACAGGAGATGTTGATATAATGGACAGGTCTCACTCAGCCTCACATACACTCACCGTCTGCACCTACCCTGAGGTAAGGACAACAGATGTTTATACTGGAATTTTACAGTGTATTACTTAAAAGGTTTTTATCTATCTATCTATCTATCTATCTATCTATCTATCTATCTATCTATCTATCTATCTATCTATCTATCTATCTATCTTACTAAAAAAGATGTGATGACATTTTCTTGACCAAAAAAGCATTTTCCAGCATTCAGCATTTTTTATTAAAGAAAAAATCAGTCTTTGTAACTCTGTCTAATGTCACTGTTTCTCCAGGTCTTTGTGTTTAGTGGTGTAATCGCCATGGTGACTTGTGCCGTGTTTCTGCGTCTGAACTCTCTACTGAAGCTGGTGGTGTTGCTGTTGGCAGTGACTGTGTACTCCTACCTCATCCACATGGCCTTCCTCACACTTACACACCATGATATGCTGCACAGGTCAGTGTATACTCCACAGTATACAAACAAAAGTTTTAATATTTACTAGTTTTCTTTAAATCACCTCTCTTTGTTTACTACTTCATAGATCTCACTATGTCAGGAGAAAAGGACTCTCCATCCTTCTCATGGCCATGTTTATTGTAGCTGTCTTCTATAATGGACAGCAGGTACCGTTTCCCTGTTTTAAGCCTGCCGCTGTTTAGTTTCACATAAAGGCAGGTGACTGCTGACAGGTTCTGTATCTGTCCTTTGTTCTCCAGTGGGAAGCGACTGCTAGGCTGGACTTCCTGTGGCGTCTTCAGGCCCAGCAGGAAGTGGAGGATATGAAGGATTTGCAGGAACACAATGAGTGTTTATTACACAACATCCTGCCTGTTCACGTAGCGCGGCATTTCCTGGACCGGAGCAGGAACGATGAGGTATTGAAAACACCCTGACACCTTTGATCTCAGCTCTTACAAATGCTTTACTTCTTTGTCAGATTACTTGCCTGCAATGCCTTTGTCTAGGTAATACAAAAGTACAATGATTTTTAAAATTATACCATAAAATACTTCTTAATTACTTTTACTAAATTAAATATATGGTACTTTTGCTTTTTATGCCTTTCTTGAAATAAATCTAACGGTACATGGCCCATCATTTAATTGTAATTAAAGAAACTAGAACAATGGCTGACCTTTTACCTTGATAACCAATTGTACTGAGAAAAACAGTCCATACACCAGTCAAATAAGGACGTATAATAAAGTTTTTTAAGAATTCTCACGTCAAGACACATGTTTATGACACTGTTTTCCTTTCAGGAGCTTTACTCCCAGTCCTATGATGAAGTGGGTGTTATGTTTGCCTCCATCGCTGGGTTCGATGAGTACTTTGAGGAGAAAGAGATCAAACACGAAGGCGTGGACTGCCTCCGACTGCTGAATGAGATCATTGCTGGCTTTGACGAGGTTATGAGACTCAAAATTAAACTGTGTAAACTAGTATATTATAGACAGTATATTTCCTAATATTATAAATTAGAGCAGTGAAAACATACATTGCAATGAATCATATATATAAAATATAATACACTATATATGCTGTACATTTATGTGTTTTGTCCCTGTTTTCGCCTGCCCTACAAGGCAGTATTATCCTATGTGATGAGAGTCCTGGCTGAGTTTAAGACTTGCTCTTGACAAATGGGACTCACTGCATAACTCTGCTATATATGTCACTAGTATGTATTTTTTTTCCTTTTCACAAAATGTTTCTTTTAACAAGTTGTTGGAGGAGTCGTACTTCCACTGTGTGGAGAAGATCAAGACCACTGGGAGTTGTTACATGGCAGCCTCTGGCTTAGCTCCAGACAGACAGGTGGGAGATCTTCATGTACATACAGTAGTCTGCATCATTTTGATGTGACTATATTTGCCCATCAGTTACTGGTAGCAGGTTCAATATCTTCCTCCCCCAAACTCCCCCCACCCCACCTATCAATATCTAAGGACTCAAGGGATGAATGGAATCACCTGAGCGAGCTTGTTTTGTTTGCACTGGCAATGCAAGAGACCTTGAAAGAGATTAACAGGCGCTCTGCCAAAAACTTTCAGCTGCGTGTAGGTAAGTGGCTACACACACACACATGCACGCACGCACACGCACGCACACACACACAGAATTGCCAATAATGCATCATTCTTCAAGATACCTGCTGTGATAGACGGCCATCTGCTGTGATAGATGGCCAAATTAACTATTTGTTAATCATTTTTTCATTTTTTATTTTGTGTTCTGTGACTAAAACAGGCATTGCCCATGGGCCAGTTGTCGCAGGTGTGATTGGTGCTACCAAACCGCAGTATGACATCTGGGGGTCAACAGTAAACCTGGCCAGCCGCATGGACAGTACTGGTGTGAGCGGACGCATCCAGGTACCCGAGGCCACACGCAGGATTCTGGCAGAATGGGGTTTTGTTTTGGATTTACGTGGAGAAATATTTGTCAAGGGGGTAAGTGGCTGAAAGGTGGAGATGGAGATTTTTATACATCAAATTTCGAGTGGTAATTATGTGGAGAAATATATTTGGTTCTTAAGTCCTTCTTCTCACTGAGGACCTTCTAAACTGAAGTGAAACTTTAATGGAAATATATTACAAGAAAATTTAGTATGGTTCAGTTAACGTCTGACATTGAAGTAATCTCTTGTCAAACTTCTCATAGGATAATGAACCACAATAATAAATGTCCCATTAATGTGATTTCTCTTTAGCTTAGGGGTTAAGACACCAGCTGTGAGCTACTGTATGTCTAACCAGAGACCTGTGTTACACCTGTCACTTTTCATTTACTCTTTTTGATTCTTGAAATGGAGGTGAATAGCAATCAGAACAATAACAGACTTCCTGACTAACACTTTCAGAAACACCTGTGATTTTTCTGCCATGACATGTCAGATCATCTGCTGCTAAAAGACCTGTTAACATGCACAAATTCAAACTCCAGCCAGCATCAGCCTAATCTGATTAATCAGTCAGAGAAGCTGAAAACATCTGTGTTAGGGATCAAATTAAAGTAGGCCCAGCATATACGTAGGTGACAGCTATCACTAATCAGCTCACATTTTGAAATGAACCCTACTTTACAGAAGAAGAACTAAACCAATGGGGACATCTACTGGTGAAAAGTAACAACAGACAGATCAAATAAAAGACAATAGTGTATAAATTGTGTAGCTGTTAATATTTGTAAAACCGTATTTCTAAAGGGGACCTGATCATAAGTATCTTAAAGGTCATTGAAAAGACATTACCATATTCTGTGACCACTGCTGTCATCGCAGGTGAGTGAGCACCAGGGGAAAGTCCGCACCTATTTCATCAGCAGCATGCGCAGTAGGAGAGTTAATATTGAAACAGATGGCCGAGTGGGGGGATGCACAGCGGGACGCATGACTCTGGCAGAAGTGGTGTTTGGTCTCGTCCAGGCCAGACACAAGGAGAAGATGAGAGATGCCAGTGGGGGGTTTGGTCTGACTCCCTGCACTCTTCAATGCTAGGTGGACTGAGAGGAGGACAGATGACTGCAGGGAGAAGAGGACACAGTCCAGCCTTTTTGTTTCTACTTGTTTACACTTTTGTTGTTCTTGTTTCATTCTTTGCCATAACCAAACTAGGTACACACTGGTTGCAGGATCCTGTCCTAATAGAGGCTTTATTTCTGTTTTCTTATTGAATGTGTCCTCCTCAGCTTTCCTGACATAAAAATAGGTTTTGAGTTTAGGAAGGTTCTGTCTGTCCTACTGGGCTCTTTTAAGTTTTATATAAGTATCTTGATTGCACTGAATTCTGTTTTTATTGCCATATCTACACAGTGTAAGCACTGTTTCAGTTTTTAACTTCATTTTATACAACAAATGTGAGTATGTCTTTGTTGTTTGCTGGGATAATACTCCTGCCAGACATCAGAACTCTATGCCAAAACACAAAAAAACTCAAAACAACCAGCTTAGTCTTTCATAGACTACTTACATCTTAAACAGTACTGAATCATGTTGTTTATTGTTTATTCTTGCTACATTTTTTGTACAATTAAAATTTTATATTGTGATTTGATGCACAATGAGCTAGTGATATCAAAGACTGTGTAAATACCTGTTTTAGAAGGACTTTATTTCACTCAGTAGAAGTAGTGGTATTTCTTACTGTCTCTGTCTCTTGCTGTCAGTATTCATCTGGATTTCTGAGATTTTTGTCAAACATGTCAGTGTGACAAATTACACCAAAGACGGTTCAGTTTTACCTAACTATTCTTTCTTCAATTACTTCAGTTACTCTAGTCATATTTCCAACATAGTGTAGAGTTTAACAGTTTAATTGCTGAACCAACTTTAATGCCAAAACACTTCCCAGTTAAAACTTCCTCTTGTTTACTAAAACCAAAGGACACATAAGGCTGTATTTGTTGATGTAATATTACTTTTTATAGGTTTGGTTCATATTGATGCTGTGTAAATCTGAATTTAGTTTGTTTTGTGTAAACTCAAAGTAAAGAATGACAAGCTACTATAATGGGACTTCCTATAATTATTACTATCAAACTATTTCAAAAGGAGAAAAACATAGTGTATGGGCCCGAATCCATGAACCCATCAAAGTGTAAAGAAAACTAATTGGAAGTCTTGACTGTAGACTGTCTGTGATATATCTATGAGCTGAATAATGAAAAATACTGAGCTAGTCCTTTAAAAAAGGCATTCTGAAAAATGTGGAAATCAAAATCAAAATTTTAATTGCTAAGAACAATGCTATACATTTTTAGGTATATTTTTTAATTATCATAATATTGTACAATTTCTGCTAATAAAACCTGTAATAACCATAAACTGAGTTGTGTTGTCTCATTTTCTCTGCTCATGTGAAACATTTTGATGCAATCAAAGGTGTAATGTGGTTTGCTCAATTTCTAGTATCATGCTGCCTAAACAACTTTTGTTCCAGCTGGGCAAGTCTTCAGCTTTTATACTGTATCAGATGTTTTAAAGACATTAAGTTAATTAAAATTGAGGGTTAATACAGGGGTGAATTAAAGACTGGAACAACTGGGCACAGGCCCTGGAACCTGAGAGAGCATTTTCATGTCTCTGCCCAGTGGAACATTTTCTCATAAACTGAATAATATGTGTGTCTTTCAGTAGAAGCTGGTTATGATAATGATTGATAATGATTATGGTATGACAATGTATGACAAATTTCTATGCACCATCAACCTATTTTCTAACCAGGAAGAGCAGATACAGCATATACACATATTCAAATTCTATAGATATAGATCACAGAGGAAAATTCTTGGCTTTATTATTGTTTTTATATTTTAGTGTTGCATGTTTTGATGATACATAAAACGATTTTCCTTCCTTTAAGAGTCCGAACGATTTCTCTAGGCTCTGTTAGTCGTGGCTGCGACAAGCGCGGGTGTTCTACGACTGACTCGCTCACTGTCTATTACGACAGATGTCTCACTCGGAGTTAACTTTCCAGACACAGATCCAGAATAGCATAACAACTTCACATAACCACTTGTCTGGCATGTCATGGCCCTGACATAGCAAACCAGCAAGATTTAAAGACTTGAAGAAAAGTTTTATCTGCACCATATCATCCACCTGAAGAACTCTGTGGTTTGTTTTGTTTTTTTCCATTTATTTTGTCTCACTAACAGTTTTGTTTGCTTCTCCACAATATAAATTAGGTGGGTAGAACTCACCAGTTTTATTATATTTGATCATATATTTATTATATTATATCATATATTAATCTAATGTGTTGTCTACTAAAATCAGATTTTAAAATCCACAGTAGGCCTACATGAGTGGTTTATATGCTGTTGCTCATTGTAGGTCATAGGGGAAGTCTCTCTTAGAAAATTACTTACCAAGTCAGGTCTCAAGTGAAGTCAGTTATGACAAGGTCAAGTCTCAGCTCCTCCAGGGCGAGTCGAGGTTAAGCGTCAGGTTAGAGAAAATGCAAGTAACTTGCTAATGACGTTTCGCGAGTCCCCTCCGACCGACGAAGCTGTTCAGATGAATCGTGAAACGTTTCAACCTTACCAGAAGTCCAGTTGCCATGACTCAACTTCCAGACAACTTCACCTGGATGACTGAGAATCTTCACAGACATAAATTGCTAATCTTTCTGATATCTGAATGACTATAAAATGCTTTCAGAGCTGTGTTACAGCCAGTGTTAGATGGGGCCAGAGCAAAAATGACAGAAGATGAGAGATGCAACTAAAGTGTTATTATCACTAGTCTGTTGGTGTTTTTGTAACTGAGACTTTCAGTGCAAGGTGCTGAAGATTAAAATAATGAAAGCATTTGTCTATGTATGACCTGTCTTTCTTTTTTAGATATTCATGTTCATGTTTCTGGATTTTCCAAACTTGATAGATTTTTTTTCTCCTTTGAAGTTTAAATTAAAGCCAGGCATATCTCACGTAACATTTTGGTGACTTGGGTCCACAGCTCTGGCTGTTAACTACTGAGGATCCACATCTGGGACCCCAGTCACCGTGACCCACTGAAATACCTAGATCAAGAAGCAGAACCTGGTGAGTAGGGTAATAATTTCACAAATCTAATTAAAGCCATGCGTAATGGTAAATGTTGAGAGATAATCTATCTCTAATACTACTTCTCTGTTATCAAACAAAAAACAACCACAAACGATTTCTAAATCTAACCTTGAGTTTACAATTTACCTTAAATAATTGTCTTTACACTGGATAGTGTATCACATTACAGCCTCATCTGCTTTCCAGATCTAGTTTATCTATTTTCAGTCACTATGGCTATTTCATAGGTCTGCATTATATTTTAACCTCATTCTGCTGTCATTTTGTTCTGTCATTTATTATTATTATACCTTATTCTGTTATTCTATCTTGTTGTTTTCAGGATGATATTTTATTTTAAGTGTGTGTGTGTGTGTGTGTGTGTGTGGTTTCTTAAATGATTCACGTTGAATGTAGAGTTTAGCTGATGCTTTTTCGGCGACATGTTGGTGTCGCGTAACAGCAACAGAGTGAGAGCTCTTCGTCTGGGTTGCCTCTCTGTGTTGCCGTGCGGGCACGCGGGATTCGTGTGCTGTGCATTGATTGTTGTGGCTCCTCGTTTTCTGGAGAAAGTTCGTCTCACTGTCACTTCTTTGTGTTTCGCTGAAATATTAGGGGGTCATGGACGATTCTGAAAAGGACAAGCTGTACCGGGCGGAATATGCCAAAAGCGGCCGCGCATCGTGCAAGAAATGCAAAGAAAACATAGCTAAAGATTCACTGAGGATGGCCATCATGGTGCAGGTATCGTAGCGGCGCCTGGAGTCAGTCTGTGCAGAAACCTGCTCCGTTAGCTAGCCTACTATTAGTCCTATTTCAGCTCTATTTCTGTTTTATTGTGAGGTTTATTCTGCGTTAAGTCACATAAGCGTCGTAGGAAGATACGAGCATGTAGTTTAAAGTGTGGTTTCACTTCAGTAGCTTAGGCCCTGTTTAGCATTTAAATGGCTGACATTGTCTACTGAGTCACTGAGGCTTTTCTCTCTCAGCAGTGTTCACAAAGTGAGCTTTACTGATACACGTGTGATGCATGTCGAGGTTCAGTATAAAAATAACACGTGTTCAGACTTTACCCACGTGAGCCTCTGTCTCAAAAGGATAAAAATCATAGCAGCATCATTTCTAAAAATCAGAAGTCTACTGCCCCCCCCAAGAATTAATTAACTAATAGGCTGTCAGAAACCTTCTTATGTGACTGCACAAAGTCAAGTCTGTGGAGCAGCTTCAGGTTTTCCATCACACTGTCACGGTCAGTCAGGCAGCTTAACATACTGTAAACCAGCAGAGGCACAGGACAATTAATTCACTTAATTCACACAAACAATACTGGTCTCATATCTGTTATGATAATATTCTTCTTCAGACTTTATTATTGTAATAGGAAGGTGAAAATATGGCTTAAATTGGAAACTTGTACGTTTACTATCCTTGTTATGATCTATCTGTATTCTGTTCATACAGATTCTGGTTTCTGATTGGATGTTTGACTTGATTTGATTTACTTAATCGTATAGTGAGTTATTTTCTTTGTTAGTAGCACAATCTTGTTTGTCACAATATTGTGCAACTTTCCACTTTGACATTTTTTATGACATTTAAAAATGAAAGTAAACTATAATGTTAAGATACTGTATTAAACATTTCCTGTTTTTTCTTTTGTTTCTTTTGTTTTTTGTTTTTTCAATCCTGTAGTCGCCCATGTTTGATGGGAAGGTCCCCCACTGGCACCACTTCTCTTGCTTCTGGCAGCGAGCAGCAGTTCAGTCCACCGCTGACATTGCAGGTTATTCTGACCTTCGCTGGAAGGACCAGGAAAACGTGAAGAAGGCCATTGAAAGTGGTGGAGCTACAGGAGGTCGGTACTTGACATAAGGCATTTTACATACAGCTCAAGGTATTGGTATAATTACATAATGCAGCACACAACACTCCTAACTGTGCCGTGATGCCTGCATGGAGATGGTGAAGCGAACTAATAGCAATGAAAATACTATTTGCAAACTAGCAGCTGAATTAATCTTTTATATATCCTCTAATGTAGGCGCTATGTGCTGAATGACCGAGTAAAGCTGTAGAAATGGGCATCACCATACATTAGTGCAGTGCAACATCAAGCAGTGAATAAATTCTCCTGTTTCTTTAAAAGTCACTAAGATGTGAGAAAGAAATAGTTATTTATTTGCTTTTATCAGTAAAAACCAAACACAGGTTTATAAAAAATAAATTTACACAGAGGTTTAAAAAAATGTTTGCTTTCTGGTGACCTTTGTCCGTCACACAAGTGAACATTTTGCTGGCTTATTTGTTCTGGTGAAATTCTTCCAAATAGTTTTTCTCACTGTAATAACTATGACAACTTTCTTCTCATAACAGAAGGAGACCAGAAGAGTGGAGCTAAAGGGGAGAAGACGTTGAACGACTTTGCAGTGGAATATGCCAAGTCGAACCGCAGCACGTGCAAAGGCTGTGAGCAAAAAATAGAAAAGGTTAAAAAGCCTGTTTTTAATATAGTTTAAACATAACAATAGCTATTATAATAGAATCTAATTTAAACTTCATGATGTAAATATTAGATGTTAGTTCTTATAAGTTGTATCATATGGAATTGTTTTGGTAAAACTTCTGATTCTCTGGCCTTCAGGATCAGATTCGTGTGTCCAGAAAAACCGTCGACCCTGAAAAGCCCCAGCTGGGTCTGATCGACCGCTGGTACCACACAGCATGTTTCGTGAGCCGGAGGGAAGAGCTGGCCTTCAAACCAGAATACAGCGCTGCCCAGCTGAAGGGTTTCAGCACGCTACGGGCCGAAGACAAAGAGGAGCTCAAGAAGAGGCTTCCTGCTGTTAAATCTGAAGGGTGAGACAAAGAAAATTGGATCTTATGTGCAGACTGGATAAATTTAGGACAATGAAGAATGTTAGCATTTTTGTATTGAGGGTTCAGTGATTAGTACACAAGCCTTATTAGGTTTGGTGTGCGTTTCGGACACCTGCACCCCCTCTGTCATCGCCACCAGCCCAGTTTGATGCCTCTCTATCTCCCACTGTTGTGCAGCACAAGAAAATTGCCTTAAATGTGTCCCTGAAAGTCGTCATTGTGTATGCGTACAGAAAAGGGTTGACTGCAGAGTTTGCATGTGAGAGGATGATGGCGGTGAGCAGCAGCTCTAGCGGCACAGAGCAGCGTGGACAGAGCAGCAGGAAGCAGTTGATTATGTGGAGCGGGATCCAGCAGATAGTGAAGAGGAACAGAACCAGAAAGAGTGAAGTAGCTGTCTTCATCTCCCGGCGCATGCTGGCTGTGGCCCTCGCTTGTCTCTCCCCTCTGCAGCTTTGCTCACATGCGATGCGTCTCGCCTGCCGCTTGACCATGACAAAGATTTGGGCGTAGATGAGAAACATGATCACTAGCGGCGTCAGGACACAAGCAAAGAAGTTGAAATAGACCATGTATGTCATGTCCACCACAAAGACAAAGAAACAGTAACCTGACTCAGGTGGCGTCTTGTGCCAACCCATCAGAGGCACGAGCCCAATGAGAAAGGCCAGCAGCCATGTGGCGAGGATCACCAGCACCGCGTTGCGAGAGGTCATCAGGACCTGGTAGCGGAAGGGCATGAAGATGGCCAAGTAGCGCTCCACCGCCACAGCCAGTAGGCTGAAGATGGAGCTCTGGGTGAACATTATCAACACACTCAACATGAGCAGACACAGGTAGAGATTGTGCCGGGGTAAACCAATATCAGTCAGAATGGCGCAGGGAATGGCGATCATGCCCACGCAGATGTCAGCGACTGCGAGCGAGACCAGGAAGTAGTTGGTAACGGTGCGTAGCTTGCGGTTGAGGCCCACAGCGGCACAGACCAGTAAATTGCCAAACGTGGAAAGAAAGGCGATGACGAGCTCAGCTGCCATGTAAGCCACATTAAAGGATATCACCAAGTCAGCAGGTGGAGGGGAGGAGGAGGAAGGAGCTGACGAGTTCTGGAAATGTTGGAGGAGACGGGAAGACAGAAGAGATGAGTTTCTAGTTGGCTGGAAAGTGTCGAGGTTCAACAATGCACCTGTGTTTTCCATAATTGTCCTAAAGAGAGAAATAAGATTCAAGTTAGAAGCTCCGTCAAGCTCCGTATGGTGATGAAAAGCATGTAAGCAGAGAAATTACTCACCAATCTACAGTCGTACAGTCCTGTTTAAT
Source organism: Sandelia bainsii (assembly GCA_032362345.1). Taxonomy (NCBI): domain Eukaryota; kingdom Metazoa; phylum Chordata; class Actinopteri; order Anabantiformes; family Anabantidae; genus Sandelia; species Sandelia bainsii. Next base: position 10,854,288 of record JAUMHL010000017.1, read on the forward strand.
AGAAGCATTATAGCTCAAGAAACTAACATTTCCATCATGCTTATTCTGATTAAGTTTGCCCACGCTCGCATTAAAGATCACATGCAGCTCTCTGTTTGAACGTGACTGCAGGACACTTTTTTATAGATCTCCCTTCCTCCCTTTTGATGTCACTTGTTGTCTGATAAGGGATGTTTTTCAAGTGTTTTTCACCCTCTAGAGGATCAGACGGAGACGCGCTGCTAGTTTGTTGGTCATTAACTAAAATGTGTGTGCTGGAGTGTGTCTGGTCTCATGAGGAGCTAATACATTTTTCTTGTCGGGGCAGGGTGGATGATATCAGCATCGACACCTGGGACTGTGGGGACATGTGCTAGCTTGTGTGTATGTGTGTGTCCATTAACTGATGGGACTCTAATGAATTTATATAATGAATAAAGGTGTCAGATTCGGGCTTGTTTGTTCCGGCTTGTTATCTATCACCTGGTGTCCCTTTTGGCTTCATTTGGGAGGTTAATTTGGATGTTTTTTCACCGTAACCTTCTTTTTTCCCCATACTGAACAGGAACAAACAAAAGTTTGGAAGAAAACTAATTTGAACTTTCACCCTAAGGAACGCAACTGTGCCACTACAGTATTGCGTGGTACTATGTACCTTGCTGTGTGTTTTAGTTTTTAATCATCCTTCTAGGTGGGATTGCATTTTTTTGTGCCATGCCCCCACGTGAATGTGGGTACATATTTTTTTTATTTTCTAAGTTTTAATTTTTCCACTCCAAGAGGACCAGTGGATGTGAGAGAGACTCGTGTTTTGTTTTTCTTTTTGTTCAGTTTTAAACTCGTGTTTGCTCTTGTAGAAAACGTAAGTCTGACGAGGTGGATGGAGTATCAAAGAAACAGAAGAAGGCAGAAGACGATGAGAAGAAGAAGTTGGAAGAGCAGTTGAAGGTACCATTTTTATATACAGTATGTCCCTATGAACATTATGCTTGGTGATCATGTTCTTAATATCTGTATCTGTTTATCCATAGAATCAAAGCCAGCTGATTTGGGGAATCAAGGATAAGCTGAGGAAGTATTGCTCAATCAATGACATGAAGGAGCTGCTGATTGCAAATGGTCAGGATGTTCCCTCTGGAGAGTCCAATGTAAGAGAACGTTGTCTCATTTCATTTTCTTTGACTAAACAGTAAAACTACTGCACTACATCTACTTAATTCACACATTAAGGTCTTGTGTACAAAAATTGGAAAAGATTCAGATTCAACAGATTTTCCCTGTCTGAGAGAAAACTGAGCTCTGATAAATGTCTCCACTGTATCTGTGCTAATTAAACGTGTGCAATATTGTTTCACAATATGTGGAAGAAAATTATATTATCAAACCTATTTTGTCTTGTCAACTTCCAACAAAATCAGCATTTTGCAGTATATTTAACGCTGTTTAAATTACAATTTTAATCTTTCACTATAATAACCACGTTGCTGCTAACAATGTTAGTTGTTTTTTTTCATAACGTGTTAATTAATTACCAGGTGGTGGACTGCCTGGCCGACGGTATGGCCTTTGGTGCACTTGAAGCCTGTAAGGAGTGTCAGGGCCAGTTGGTGTTCAAGGGCGATGCTTATTACTGTACCGGGGACATTTCGGCCTGGACAAAATGTGTGTTTAAAACTGCAACACCCATACGGAAAGACTGGGTCATCCCCAAGGTAGGTCACCTAATTTGAAGGCTCTCTGGTTCTTTTTATAGACGCCTTTACCTTCTCAAATCACGAGCTCAGTTTGTCCTCTTTCTCATTACTGATAAAAGCAGAAATTACAAAAATCCATGAACTAAAATTTAACCTTTAACAGCTTCTAATGGATTCCCCTGGTTTGTCAATTCAGGAATTTGGCGAGGTACCTTTTCTTAAAAAATTCAAGTTTAAGCGACAGGACAGGATATATCCCAAGGAGACTCCCACCCAAACTGTGACAAAAGTCAAAGCCGAACCCCTGCCTAGTGCTTCCAGTGCCCCAGCTGGGCGACTGCCTGAGGGAGCACCTTCAGGTGAGAGAAGAAACTTGGAGGAGCAGTAATATCCTGCAAATATTAAGATATTTTAATATGTTTGGATTTTATATCCCCTCTGTATGCTGAGCTCATTGATTCATTTGATGTGCTGCTGTATGTAAATACATTGATTACAATTTTTGTCTTATAGTACAATAAACTAAGGACTTTGGTAATATCTGTTTTTGTCTCGTAGACAAACCTCTGACTGGCATGAAACTGCTGGCTGTGGGCAAGCTGAGCAAGAACAAGGACGATTTGAAGGCTGCTGTAGAAGAGTTGGGTGGAAAGATTACCGGCACAGCCAATAAGGCCTCTCTGTGCCTCAGCACCAAGAGTGAGTACTGATTCAATAAAGGGAGAATTAATACATGGGGCACTATGTTCCCTAACGTCTGTTTTAAAACTTCTAACTCGTCCCTTCCCTCATTCATGCCCTTTTCTTTTGACAGAGGAGGTTGAGAAAATGAGTAAGAAAATGGAGGAAGTGAAGGATGCTGGTGTGCGTGTGGTCTCTGAGGATTTCCTCACAGACATCAAATCATCAGGCAAAGCTCTCCAGGAACTGGTCTCCTTGCATGCCATCTCACCCTGGGGTACGGAGGTTAAAGTTGAGGCTCAGGCTCCGTCCGTGGCTTCTAAATCTGGAGGCCTGGCTACGAAGAGCACAGGGAGGGTAAAGGAGGAGGAAGGTAAAGTCATATTTAGTACTGTGGTTGCTGTTGTAAATGCATGTGCTAGAAGATGACGTGTCATTTATGAATTATTACAGGTGGTAGCAAAGCCAAGAAGATGAAACTCACAGTTAAGGGTGGAGCTGCTGTGGATCCAGACTCAGGTACTCACAAGTTCCCTGTGTTGAATGAATGGTCTTTTTTTTCCCCCTCCTCACTTTGACTGATGAGTTTGATTTCTTAGGTCTGGAGAACAGTGCTCATGTCCTGGAGCAGAATGGGAAGATGTACAGCGCCACTCTGGGTCTTGTGGACATTGTCAGAGGAACTAACTCTTACTATAAGCTGCAGCTGCTGGAGGATGATGTACATGAAAGGTAATTTAACTTATTTTGTTTGTAGTTTAGAGATTATTTAATTAATTTAATAAAAAATTCAGGTCATTAAGAAATTTAAACTTTTCCCCTCCTGTTATACCACCTCATCTCTATCTTAAAAATAATTTTCCTCTCTGTTACACTGCTCGTCTGTCCTCTATGTGCAGGTACTGGGTGTTCAGGTCATGGGGCAGAGTGGGCACCACCATTGGAGGGAACAAGCTGGACAAGTTTCATGACAAGAACTCTGCCCTGGACAACTTCCTAGGTGTGTACAAAGAGAAGACGGGCAACGACTGGCGCTCTTCCAACTTCACCAAATATCCCAATAAGTTCTATCCTCTGGAGATTGATTATGGACAGGTAGGCACAAGCACAGTAACAAACTAGGAAGCCTGCAGCACGTTTTCTGTATCTCACTAGGTTTTGTTTTTCTGTGCGTGGTGTTAATGTTGCTGAGCAGGATGAGGAAGCAGTGAAGAGGCTGACAGCCACTGCTGGCGCCAAGTCTAAGCTGGGAAAACCTGTTCAGGAACTGATCAAGATTATCTTTGATGTTGAGAGCATGAAGAAGGCCATGGTGGAGTTTGAGGTGAGACTCAGGCAACACATTAATGGTTTTGTACTTAGTCAAACAAACCTATTTGACTTAACTTTTATGCATGTATTACTGAAGTCTACTCTGCCAGTCATGCATTGTTGTGTCTATATTTAATTTAGATTTAATAAAAATAAAGAAAATTTCACATCCATCTCAATAAAACACTTTTTTTGTAAAGAAAGGACATTTTGCATCAAACTTTTTTAGTATTAACAGTACAAAAAAAAATTTTTTTGGTTTTAACAAATAAAGAGCAGTGATTAGATATAAACTACTTATTTTGTGTCCCATGTCATTTATCTTATTTGTTGTTTCCTGTCTTCAGATTGACCTTCAGAAAATGCCCCTTGGAAAGCTGAGTAAGAGGCAGATCCAGAGTGCCTACGCTCTCCTCACTGAAGTACAGCAGGTCTGTTCCCCCAGCTCCCCCTGAGCCATCTTCTCTTACCTTTTAGTACAAAAAACTTTTTTTGACTTGTGAATTAATTATGTGTAGAGAATGGTCTACTTGGTCTTTCCATGACATTGAGTATTTTATTCCTTTTTATCATCACAGGCTGTCTCAGATTGCGTGCCCGAGGCTCAGATACTGGATCTGTCCAATCGCTTCTACACCTTGATACCGCACGACTTCGGCATGAAGAAACCTCCACTACTCAACAGCCTGGACTACATTCAAGTAAAGCCTCATATCGCATCATATTGTACAATTTTCTCTTGTTTCTGTCATATCAGTAGATTAGAATCCAATGCAGAATTTAAAAATGTAGACAGATAAACATGTGTATACATCACTGTCTAGGCTAAAGTTCAAATGTTGGACAACCTTTTGGATATTGAAGTGGCATACAGCCTGCTGAGAGGAGGGGCCCAGGACAATGAGAAGGATCCCATCGACATCAATTATGAGAAACTAAAAACTAAGATTGAGGTGAGCAGTGCAGCTATTCGGTTTTTAACCGTTTTTAATGTCATGATCCCATTTTCTTTTATAAGAATAATGTTCTGGTTGGTCACTGTCAAAGACTGCAGTATGTGATTCATTTATTTCACAGGTTGTTGACAAGAACACGAAGGAGGCTGAAATCATTAATCAATATGTTAAGAACACTCACGCAGCTACACACAACACTTACACGCTGGAAGTACAAGAAGTAAGTCATTAAAGAAAAACTTTAAGACAAATATGTGATTTGATTATTATATTGTGTGTGCACCTTTCTTATAGGTCACATATTATCTCTGTGTGTTGCCTGACCTTCTTCCATCTCTTAGATCTTCAAAATTGTTAGAGAGGGAGAGCGTCAGCGGTACCGTCCCTTCGAAGAGCTACACAATCGCCAGCTACTGTGGCACGGTTCTCGCACCACCAACTATGCTGGTATCTTGTCTCAGGGTCTTCGCATTGCCCCTCCAGAGGCCCCAGTGGTGCGTCTTTTTGTGGTTTAATACCTCCCCATTCTTAAACACCTGTGTGTTGTAATGATTCAAACTGACTCATGTATTACTCTGACATTCTTTAGACTGGATACATGTTTGGCAAAGGTGTGTACTTTGCTGACATGGTGTCGAAGAGTGCCAACTACTGTCACACCTCCCAGTCAGACCCCGTAGGCCTCATACTACTGGCTGAGGTTGCCCTTGGCAACATGTAAGTGACAGTCGTCAGATAACGTCTAAATATCAACCTTTTCGTGGGCTAAATTTATGTGGCTTTGTTTTTTTAATGCAGGCATGAATTGAAGAAAGCCTCACACATCACAAAATTACCTAAGGGCAAGCACAGTGTTAAAGGTAAGAGACCGAGTACAACTGTATCAGCAACTAGCAGCACTATGTTCCTTGTTCTTCAGACCTTCACTCTGGCTTCTTTTTTCTTTACAGGTTTGGGTAGAACTGCTCCTGATCCAGGTGCTACTGTCACTTTAGATGGTGTTCAAGTGCCTCTTGGCAAAGGAGTCCACACTAACATTGATGATACAAGTCTACTGTACAACGAGTATCCTTTAATAATTATGTCCTTGGGTATGATTTTGATAATTACTTTACCAAATGGCCCCACGGTTTTCATATTTGTTATATTAAGTCAAACTTTGATGACAACAACAACTGACTGAAAGTAAATGTGTAAGCACTTTCATTGCTGTGCTGTGAACTTAGCTTTTTGCCAAGTTCTCATAGCAGTTAGTCTGAATTTGGGCCTGTTGTTGCTTTTCTGTGTTCAAAATTAGACTGAATGATTGATGGCGTCTGTGCTGAAATTCAGCATAGCACATCTTGAGAAAAGGGTTATTTTCTAACCTCCTGGTCATGTTGTAAAATACTGAGTCGATGTTTTATACCTTGATTAAATCAGCTACTGTTGCATGAACAAACACAAAATCACTGACCTAGACCTATCTGTTTGGTGGTGTTGTGCTGTCTTGTCCTAACAGGTTTCTTCACAGAATCTGTGAAATTTCCTCTTATTTTTGTTGTGTTGGTCAGATGACCTGTGTAGTGTTTGTTTTCCTTAACCACTGCTCCTCCAGGTACATTGTGTATGATGTAGCACAAATAAACATGAAGTATCTCCTGAAGATCAAGTTTAACTACCAGACTTCCCTGTGGTGAGAGGGGCCACGTCTGAGCCCTCTTCAGTGAAGACGAAGACCACTGTTGCCTCTAAATGATTCGTTGTCTGCAACAGAAGATGTGATGGTATCACCATGCTTTACAATGGTTATTGGAGATTTTTAGTCACTTTATTCCTTTTTCATCAGGTTTACTTGCTGAAAGCCTTTCTTAGTAATGCTTTAGGTACTTGAATACCTACTTCTGACTCATAAGACTGCAAATCACAGCTCAGTACAGTAGTTAAAGCATGGTGCATGCTAGATGTGAAGATATGATTTAGAACTTAACAGAAAATGTTAGTAATTTTCTGTCTCATGTGGCAATGTAGAATTTGAGAAGCATCGTATTCTACCTTTAATAAACATGTTGGTATTAAAGTATACAGGTGCAAGTTTGGAAACAGTTTTGAGTTGTGAACTGCCATTTACAACGATAGGATGAACATTTTATAGACTGACTGGTTCTAAGATCCCGTACAAGGTTTGACATGTATATATTTCTTTTGTTGTCTTCCTTGCAGAAAATGAAAGAAATGAACACTGTTAATCATGTGTGTTACATCTTCTGTAAAATACACCATTTCCATGATGTATGGTACACTTTTTCTTAGTGGGTTTTTTTGTTTCTTTCTTTCATTTACCTGAAACTAAATAAAAAATTAAGATTGTCTGAAAAATGTCATGCTCGCTTATGGGTTGTTTTTTGCACTGCATGTTAGACCCTGTTTCAGTTTTGGAGGGAGAGTAGTAAATGTAAATCTGTGAAGGTTGTCAGACAAATACTTGATTTATTTTCTTGATGGTCTATTACTGAAGACCACTTTTGGGAAAACCATGACTTGGATCACTGAGAATCTCCAAGAGGATCTGTCTTTTTTTATCTGTCAACCTTTGGGTGGGTTAAAGGTCAGCGGTGGGACTACTGAAGAAGTTGAATCATCTACCTTCTATCTTTGGATCTTATAAATGTGTAAAAACAAGTATTAACATAATTTGTAGGGAAATATGTATTAATTAATAGGGAATACGTTTATGAAAGCAATAGCTTTCAGCTGGATTAAACAACTTAAACTAGAACAAAACACCCTTTTACAACAATGTGCAAAAATTAAATCTGATTGTACCAAAAGTGATGTGTGAACAATGGAGGGAGGCTGGATCCAGTTTACACATGAAACGGTTTTCATAGTATTTCTCGTAACATTTTTACACAAAAGTTGGGTTGATATAAAGAGAAGACAACTGCTTGTATAAACAGATAGTATAAAGCGATTCTCCAAGCATCGATGTGGTAAATTACGGGATTTTTATTTCTCAAATCGCCCTCCAGATAGCGTCCCGACCCAGAATGCATTTTGACAAGGTCTTTGAAAAGCGGCGCGGCTAATTCAAGATGGCGGAGATGGACCAGCTGTTAGACGAGAGTGAGTAACAACACAAATTGAAGGAGTTTTGCACTGTGATCACGCAGCGGTCATATGGTGATAAAATACATGTTTGGTGATGAGCTGTTATTGTTGTCTATGTAATGAATATTGTAAGGTTTGGGCAGAGTTCATAAAGTCATTTTTAGACGCAGAGAGATACCGGTTGGTTCAAGTCAGCTAGCGCTTGTTAGCACAAGAGGCTAACCATAGCTAATGCTGGAGTTGAGCAAGTTACTTTAGCCTAACTGGGTAAACAAATAACGTTAGCATAGCTACGAGCTAACGAGTCTGCTAATCTTAGATCGTAAGTAGTAATAATTAAAGGACTGCCACAACATTTAATGTCAAATGACACATGCTAGCTCATAGCTATCTGTTTTGCTGGGCAAAGTTTTTTAATCTTCCGTGACATCTTGCTTATATTTAACGGTAGTTAGCGCAGGTTAACGTTACATGGTAACGCGCTGTGAATTAATTTGACAAGCTGCCGAAGCTGAAACCAGCCAAATTATCTGTCTGTTAACAGCTGAAATGGCCATTTCAGTCGATATGCACGTAGTTAATGTGACTGGATATCATCTCCGGGTTGTAATGTAGTGTAACGTTAGCTGGCTTTGCTCATTTTTTGGTATCGTATGTCCAGATGATGTTTTACCCGTGCTTGACAGCTCAAATTGGGGGTAAAGGCCTAACGGACTGCGCTAGCTATTAACCTATCTGGTTGATGCCACTGTTTAAAGGACAGTTTCAATAATAATGTGTACGCATTTTACACATTATGTAGCCAAAATACGCCTACCATTTTATTAAAACTCGAGAGCATAGCACCACTTTTGCCACGGTGACATGGTCAATAAAACATTTACAGCATTTTATACTTTTCCTAATGTGTTTTGTGATGCTGCTAGTGTCATACTGTAGATTGATGTAGCTCACTTTGTCTTCATCAGGCTCCTCAGCAGAGGCACTTGTCAGTCTAAAAGGTATGTGCAGTTTCTTTTGTCTTTTTTCTGTACATTTGTTCTTGGCAATGTGTGTTAGTGTGGAAGCTACTGGAAACTGTGAGTGTTAACTGACACATTCTGTAGGTGAGCTGTTAAAATGTGGTCAGGAATGTTAAGTCCTTCATTGGAATATTTAGCATGATTACCCCCAGTCTAATTCCTGGTATGTAATGACAACATTTCAGCAACAGCCCAAACTACCTGAACGCTATGCAATTCCTTTGATACAGTGGGCATGCTGTGGAAGTCCTGCAGTTGTTTCTATGGAAATTATAATATTTATTATCCTATAACTGTTTCCATTGCAGTTTTTCTGTGTTAGGAAAGGTTTGTGATTGTGATTCAAGATTTGTAAGAAAATGATCTGTTTCAGTCTCACTTTTCCATGAAAAAAAAATCATATCAATCATTGCAATTTCAGTATTATATTCAGTGTGATATGTGACAGGAAAATACACCTCACTGGAGTCTATTATGTGGTGTCATTACATTTGGAGTTTTTTTTTATTTTTTGCAGAAGGTAGTTTGTCCAACACTCTGAATGAAAAGAACAACTTCCCAAGAGCTCACAACACCAGGGGACGACATTCCGCCCTCACAATGGACACGGTAAGAGACATGGTGTTAGTTTGTCAACTGTTTGAAAACTGGTAGAGATGTAGCAGTAGAGGAGCATCTGTTATACACAATATTATGAATGCTGCAACAAAGTGCAGCACAAACATTCAGTGCCATTGCCCGTTACTCAATAATTAAGGTAATTGTTCTTGATTTATATTAACTTTTGTTGATGATGATGTGGTCACTGTCATTGATGGTCTTATGAGCTGGATTTTCCTCACACATCAGCAAGTAGTCTAGTAAATAATGCAGTACTGTCAACCTAGGACAAAAATGGACATGTACTTGAGGTGGATATTTTCATGTCAGACTGGCATGCTGTGCTCTCTCCACTGTATTAGTCTAAAGTTGACGGTAACTATCACAAATTCAAACAATACAAACAAACACACTTTTGCCTGAAATATTCTTCTGGTGTTTATCTGCCACATTGCTGTGTTTTATTTAATTTTTTATGTAAATACAGAAGGCAAGCTGTGGTTCTCAGTTTGTCTACTGCACATTCAATTAATTTCTTTAAAGTTTCTCAATAATTGTGAACACAGACATTGTGCCTTTTATAAACAAAACCTTTTATTTTTGCAGCATTATTGCCACTATTTATAAACCCCTGTCCGCATTTGTCCTTCTAGCCCACACGGAGCTCAAAGAGGAGCCGTTTGTTTTGGGAGGAAGATGAGCAGCCACAGCAGCGTCTCCCCTCCAGATCTCCTCGGAGGAGCCAGAGGGTTACCACCACACCACAGGTAAATCCTACATACCATGGGTGTGATTCATGTTAAAAAAAAGAGGTAATAATGTGACGTTGCTTTCGCTGTGGTGTGGAAAGTGACAGAATGGTTGGCATTATTTGACCAAGCTTGTTTCAGGTCTGTGTCGATGTTTTCAGTGAACAGGGGGGGTGCCACTGAGTCCATCTGTGCTATAGCATTACTTCAGACATTTCAAGTCTTCTTAAATCAAATTTGTGCAGCCTATACTGGCAAAACAGGAGGGAGGCAGTGACTGGTTTGATCTGATACAGGTCATTAAAACATATTATTGATTCAGTCATTCATCATGTTAAAGCCAGCGACTCCTGTTTTCTCAGAGGTAATTTTTGGTTTTCTGAAATGTAGCACAAAGGATGGACAATGGAGCTGGCGAACACCAGTACAGATTTGAGGTTCTCATAGAAAATTAGTTGGAGGCAAGATCCACCCTGTTTTTTTTTTTATCTTAAGTCTTCCAGTGATTTGCTGGTAGCCACATGTTTAGTGTGCCTGTATTTTTGAATAACTGTTTTAATATTTTTCTTTACAGAAGTTTTCTAATGTGGTGACACCAGATAAGAAAGCATCCCAGAAAATAGGGCTGAGGTTAAGAAACCTCCTAAAGCTACCCAAAGCTCACAAATGGTGCATCTATGAATGGTTCTATTCCAATATTGACAGGTAAAGTTTCCCTTTTACCTCCTAGACAGTCATGATCTTAAATAAGTAAGATTAATTAAGCTTATTAAACATAGCTGGAATTTTGGTCAAACATTCTTTCTAAAACAAATAGTTTTCTTTCCTCTTTCAGACCACTTTTTGAGGGAGACAATGAATTCTGCCTGTGTCTCAAGGAGTCTTTTCCCAACCTTAAGACAAGAAAGCTTACTAGAGTTGAGTGGGGGACAATTAGGAGACTGATGGGGAAACCTAGACGGTACGTTGCTCATGCTGCTACACATTATATATATTTTTTTATTTATTTTTTTTGTGATGCACTGTGCACTGTTGTTTTGTCCAGGTGTTCATCAGCTTTTTTTGCTGAGGAGCGAACAGCGCTCAGACAGAAGAGACAGAAAATGCGCCTACTGCAGCAAAGAAAACTGTCTGACGTGTCAAACTGCAAAGACCTTCCCGACGAAATCCCCTTACCTCTCATCATAGGAACTAAAGTCACTGGTAAGACAGCTTTGATTACATTTTTGGTACTCAGCTTAATGTTGCAGTCAAAGGACCAGCAAAGAAACCTAGTTTACCCATGTTCAACAGAAGGATTAATTTATCCCTGAATTAATCACACCAATAACAGCCACCTAAATAGTTTGATTATTGTTAAGAGAGAAAGGCCTTAATCCTAACTACTGAATGCATCATGACGTCTAGCTTAGCTGATATGGAAATTCAAATGTAAGGATGCCCTACATAGATCTGTACAATGTTAGCAGTGACAGTTCTTTTATCATTGTTTTTCTTTGGCAGCTCGACTCCGAGGTGTCCACGATGGGTTGTTCACAGGACAGATTGATGCAGTGGACACGAGTGCTGCCACTTACCGTGTCACCTTTGACCGCAGTGGCCTGGGAACACACACTGTGCCTGACTATGAAGTCCTGGTAAGACTTGTCAGTTGCCTAACAACAACTCGTCAACTGTTTGTCTATATTTGCACAGATAATGACACAAACTGAAATTATAAGAACAGGCGCACAGTGCCAACACTATGGTGTGAATGTGAAATATCTCCATGCATATTCCCTTGAACAGTTTCACAAGCATCTGTGCACTGATTTAAAACATCTGTTGTTTTTATATTGTGACTAGAACACAATCTTTAATGTTACTGCTCAGCCACAAAAAGCATATCAGCATTAGATATGTATGTACGACATTTATATATATATGACATGTCAATATGTCTGTTTGCTTTAGTGCCTGGTTAGGTAACCTTGGGGTTGTGTATATAATAAAATTGAAGGTCAAATGGCCTTGCTCCTCAAATGATGAAATTTATGACCTCCATATTAATCATTTTAAATTTGTCAAAATATTATATCATATTGTACAGTATGTGTGTTAATATAATTTCATGATACATCTTATACTTCTGCTTTTTCCAGAGCAATGAACCCAATGAGACCATGCCCATCTCAGCATTTGCGCAGAAGCACCGGGCGACACGTTACATGCAGAACCTCATGACTCCGCCTAGAGGGCCCTACCCATCTGCTACCACTCCAGTCGTTATGGTGGTGTAAACATACATCTAATTACAGATTTATACACTACTCACAAAAAGTTAGGGATATTTGGCTTTCGGGTGAAATTTATGGAAAACGTAAAAAGTTCACACT
>JAUMHL010000017.1:10866844-10887976 GCA_032362345.1 Sandelia bainsii
GTAAAAAGTACTGAAACATTGAACAGTTGGACATGTGCATTCAAAAGTTTAGGGAAGGTCACATTAAGTTCACCTGTTAAGGTTATAGTGCATTTTAGGTTGATCCTGAAATTGCACCTGAAAGCCGAATATCCCTAACTTTTTGTGAGTAGTGTATATGCTATTCTGTCACACTTTACCCCACACAAGCATGACCAGGCCCAACAGCTGTAAATGATTCTTGGTGTTGGTTTAAGTCTGCTTTAGTTGTGAGTAGGTTTATTTACTGCAACAGCTGCTTAGGCAGGCAGCCAGTTATTCTGAGAGTGTTGTGTTAAAGATATCTAGTCCAAGAAAGCTGTAGATCTATCAGTGCAAAGGTATATTTAGAAATGCTAGTTAGTGCAATTTACTGTATTAGGACAGATCAGGCAGTGAGTCACCACAGAAGAATAGATTGAATTGAAGGATTTTTACACAACAACTTTCATCCACTTAATGTCTTGATATCAACAGCTAAATCATATTGAGCTTTAATTTTGAAGACCATAAATGAAAAGGAGTCAGGACAAGTGTACATCATACTGCAACTGCAGAGCAAGTCTTCAAAAAAAATTGCATATCTCTTGCACTAGATTGCTTAGGAAGATTAATGACTCCATTGTCCTTTTTTTTCCTTAACAGGACAATGACCCTCTTATCAATCAGTCACCATGGAGGAACAAACTGCTCGGTGCTGAGGGAGATACTCTGGGAGGATTTCCTGTCAAGTTCCTGGTCCAAGTGGTAAATATTTACTGTCAAACAGAATACTAAAAGGTGACACCCTAGACCTTCTAACACTTCTAACAAATTGTGTCCTGGTTTTTTTTTTTTCTTTTTTCTTCATGACTAGACAAGACTGTCCAAGATCCTCATGATAAAGAAAGAGCACATCAAGCACCTTAAAGAAATGAACACAGAGGCAGAGAAACTGGTACAGTCGTATCACATATCAAATGTTAGTGGGATGCATCCTGTACATCAAGCTTAACATAAACTTAACTTGCAATTTTGTTTTCAGAAATCATACTCAATGCCAATAGACTTGGACTTCCAGAAGCGATATGCTACCACTGTGCTAGAGCTGGAGCAGCTCAATAAAGATCTGAACAAGGTGCTTCATGAAGTTCAGCAGTTCTGCTGTGAGGTAAGTCAATGGATACACTCAAGGCCCATCACTAAGCTATGACCACCTGTGTTATTTAATGTTGTATTCTATATTTCTGACCTGTCTTGACCAGTCTGAAGAAATTAATTAACAGAGCTTTGTTTAAAATGATAATCTCTGTATCTGATGTGTTAATCCAGCTTGCTCCAGATCAGGGCATGGTTCCAGCTGACCATCCCACAGAGCTGCGGCGGCGCTGTGAAGAAGAGGCCCAGCAGATGGTGCAGTTGAGCAACTCCGTGAAGGACGGACAGCAGAGTGTGACAAACCCCAGCCTCTCACAACTCATCTCCCGTCTCACCGCTCTGCTCCTACAGATCAAGGTAGAGAATATACAGCATAAACACTACACTGCTGCTGACTATGGTACTTTAAATGCAAAAAGCACCCCAAGTCAGTTTCATTTGATGTGTGTGTGACATAATTATGGGGCCCCACACATAGTTGAAGGCTGTAGCATGTGTTAACTGTCATCAGCACATTTATCCTCTAACAATTTTATTTTGTTTTATTTTATTCTGGTGATGTGTTTCAGTGTCTGGCGGATGGAGGAGATCTGAATTCATTTGAGTTCAAGTCTCTAACAGATTCCCTTAATGACATCAAGGCAACAATTGATCCCTCCAACCTCAGGTAAGAGCTGTACTCACATTTTAACAACAAAGATTTCCAAAAGAAATCTGCCAATATCCAGTCCAGTTTCATTATTAATCATCACTTATTTTATTGTCTCGTCTGTCTTTGCAGTTGCTTTCAGAACAATGTTGAGATCCATGTGGCACACATCCAAAGCGGCCTTAGTCAGCTGGGCAATCTGCACGCATTCGCTGCCAACAACACCAATGCAGTCTGAGTACCTGTACATCCTCACCACACACAGGTCTGTTAATATTGCCTTTTGAGACGGTGCTTTCACCTAAAACTGTCAACAGACTTCGAACAAAAGCCTGCGTGGATGTTGTTGGACCACCTCTATACAATCTGAATTTGGATGTCCCAGTGAAACGAGCTTTGGGCTGAAGGGAAGGAGGATGTCATAAATATTTTACCTACCCGTTTTATCACATGAAAATGTTTGTGCACCCAACTGAACACAAACCTGAAAGTCTTTTTGCTGTTGTCACAAATCCACATCTCCAAATTGACTCAGTGGTAATTTATTGGTTTCATGTGCCAAACATTGATTCTTACAGTTTTTATAATTCATATTTATTTATTTTTGAGTAGGTGTGTATGGTTATGAAACAATATTTTCCTAACTGAAGTTTCCCCATGTAAGTTTTGTGTTTTGTTGCTCCACTGATGGTAAGCACAGGGGAGGCTAAAGAATGTTTTATAAAATTGTTTATTGTAGATAATTGTACAATATCTCTGATTATTAGGAGTAATGTCGACATTTCTGCTGTATATTCGGAAATGGCTTTTGTAATTTTGTGTGCACTGAAAAGAGATTTTGGTATTTTTATAAAGGAGAACTCTGGGGGTTTGATGCCTTTTACTCCCTGTAAGCTTTTCAACATTTGGCATGGCTGTTGCTGCAACCCCCACACTAAGCCTGTATCACTGATGTACACGTAACGATTCAAGTCAACAGTTTTTTCCTAGAGAATCTCCTTTTTCAGTTTTGTATAGTTGTATATGGGAATGCCTCGGGGCAAATGTATATAAATGTTTCTGTCTTTTTATATTAAACATAATATTACAAAGCTGTATTTGGTCTTGTAGCTTTAGTCTTTATTAACACATTAAAGCAATTATGTTTTTTGTACAATGAACAGTTTTATTACTATTTAACAATAAATACACATTTTTCTTTAACACAAACAATTGTATACCACCACATATTATTCATGTAGCTTTCTTAATATCAGCTCTTATGATACATCTCACACTCTTTTAATCATCTTTTATAAAATATCACATAAAACCACTGAAGCCGGCCATAGCCTCGTTTTCCCACTCAGAGTCTGAGTCAGTGAAGTCCTGGGCCTCAGTAGTGTGGATTGGGGAGAAATGATTGAACCTCGCCATTGTTGCCCTCACCTGAGGATACTGGATTTGGCACCCAGTGTCCTTTGGTGATGACCTGTTGAAGTTATTCTGGGTCAGGATGGGAGGTATCACAACTTTCATCTCCGGTCCAATGGTTTTGTTGGGTGGAAAATTGTCGTATTCCACGAGAACCTTTGAAGCCTGGTTCACGGTCATGTTGGCTTCAATCTTAGGCTGAGGCTCATTCTCCTTGGGATACAGATGAACGTTACAGCATGGGACGTTAACGCTCAGCTTGTGTCGCTGCATCTCCTCGGGCATCACTCTGGTCCTCTCCTCATAGATGCAGGAGACAGAGGTGTGTTCATAGCTGCTGGGTTTGCTGGGGAGACTGGTGCGGTGCGGGTCCTCTGTGCTTTGGTGCATTGTGGGTCTGAAACTGTCCTCTAATCCAAACCCGCCTGTCCTGTGTGCATCTGCACCATGGTTGTTGTCATAAGCTGAAAGATAGAAAGACAATGGAACAGTTAATTCAGAAATATAAGAAACATTGTAGAACCCAGACTGTAAGTTTTAATATCAGGTGAACTAGACAACTTAAAGTATAAAATTGATTTTGGTATCAGGTTACCATAGTAATTAACCAGTGACAATAATCCTGTATGGGACAAGTAACAAAATAAGAGTCCAAGCATAACTAGTAATCACCTTTCTCTGTGCCCATCCTGCTGATGAGCTGACTGAAGGAGGCAGCAGCTGGAGGATTGGAGACTTTCATGGAGACTGATGAGCCAACTTGACGACGAGACTTAGCCCTTCTATTCTGAAACCACACCTGGTTTTTGAAAGAACCACAACATGAGAACAGATGAAACCACTTGGTTTTGTAATTGCATAAATACGGCCTTAATTATCTTATGTCGAAAAGTAACTTTAATTATCTTTTATGTGACTGTTCGTTCTCAAATCTAGTGAAAAAAAGTCAATTAAAACTGGCTTATAAACCGGACATTACCTGAATTCTGGACTCCGGTAGTCCCGTCAGAGCCTCCAGTCTCTCACGAAGGTAGATGTCTGGATATTTAGTGTCTGAGTAAACTTTCTCCAGCACCTCAATTTGCTGCTGGGTGAAGTTGGTCCTCTTTCTCCTGTGGGTCAGTATTGCCACACATTTATCCTCCCTCGGTCCAGAGTTTGCAGAGTTGAAGTAGTTTGTAACGTCTGAGGCTCCGTGATCTGGAAAGAAGAAGTTATTGAAGCAGGTAAGTAGGAGTCAGAGACCGATACATGTGCGTAAATTAAGCTGTTATTTCCTGTGACCAGTTTGACACAAAATACCATCATATAGTTGTAAACGAGGTCATAGGAGGTTACAGTTGATTCTTTTTAGACACAAACCTGAGTTCACCATGCTGTTCATCTGCAGAGCCCCTTCGTGATACATCTGAAACTGATTCAGCTCCCCGACGCGCATATTCCCATGAACAGCAGACATGTTTCTCCTACGTCTCTACCTCCAGCGACTGACTGAGCTTGAGGCCTGTGCGCTGTCCGGGGTTAAATCTCCCCGTGATCAAAGGTGATGCTGTGTGGATGTGTGAATGGGGCAGCCATCAGCGCCGGCTGGCACTGCAGCGGCCGCGCAGCAACTTCAGACGTCTGCAGGCCGCTGGAGGTGTGAAACCATCACACCTGAGACGGTGGAGCGGCCGCAGGTCTCTTTAAAGAGTTTTTAATGGAATCTGCATGTTCAATACACATTGGCAGAGAAAACATTTATCCGCTTTGGAATGGATGAAGCCGTAATGTACCTGTAACCTTCAAAGAGGGGCAGTCGGAAGCTGCCATTTCCTCCGGGGTTAGACGCTCACAGGGGTTGAAGTTTGTTGCTTGATAATGAACAGTAATGAAAAAACAAATCATGCAATATGTAAACATCTGTAGCCAAATCAAACATTATTTTGCATTAATGAACAACTAGAATCATGAAGATGTATGGCTTGTTTCATGCTCATGGCCTATAAGTGGGAGAGTATATATACAGTACTTAAAGAATACGTAATCAAATGTTTAAATGATCTTGTGTTCTAAAATACACACTTATCTTACAAGGAGATATAGACTATATGATCTTACATGGTTGTATTGTCTCTCTGTAGACATATGTCAACAAATATAAGTTTTGTTTTATGAAGGTTTAAATCCTCTGCAGGTTTTTTCTCCAACCCTTATTTACAGTGTGTAGGAAATTATGCTTCCTGTCCTCTGTCCTCAACTTAATCTCAATACACAAACCTTAGTTCAACAGTGATCAGGAGTGTTATTGAATGGGCCCCTTTCATTTGATTCAGAGGGGGGTCAGGAACAGATTCATTTGTTTCTAGGTATTTTGACAACATATGCAGAGGTTTTTATGGTCACGGACACTTTTAATAAGTGTAATAATAAGTGCATGTTTAAGTGAAACTTTTTTTTGGTTCATTTAATTGCTTTGGGTTTTGGTTGACATGATTCTTGCAGTATAAACTGAAAACATAAATAACTGCAAACCCTTGCACATTCCCAATGGATTTACTAGATACGGTTCTTTAATGCATTGCTGGTGGGGGTGGACTAGAATCTTAGAACAACAATGGTTTTCTTTGAAATGTTTTGTTGATCTCTGTGGGAAAATTATGTGATAGCCATTGTGTAATTTCACATCAGCAACAGCACTTTCTGATCTCTGTCCTTTGACACATTCAGCATTGTTCAGGTAGGATGTGCTTGTTGGTAGAGTCATTCACAGTTCACAAGTTGCTTTGTCTGAGGACCTTAATTGGGTATTGCCTGTGTGCACAGACCAGATTGCTATGCTAAAACCAGACTGTTGAAATTACTGATCTTTTGTAATGGTCTGTGACAGGTTTACTGAGAGATACAGCTGATCATGAAATAGACAGGATCTTCTTCATGTGTGTCCACAAAATGATGAAAAATAGAAAATCACCATAGCAAGTGCAGGAAAATTATCATATATTTTTGCTTTCATTGTTTGTATTTAGTCATAATTTTTACCTTGACAGCCTATGATAGATATTTAAAATATGATTTGATTAAAACAATGTATTTTCATGTTGATTGATAATAATATATTGTATTTGACAGTCTGAATTTTCAAACATCAAACACTTTTAGATTTGGACTGATCATTTCCAGTAGGCAGCCGCCTTTGTAAACACAAACAAAAGCATATTCACACCTTAAAAAACTGCCAGCTACACCCACAGATTGCCCTGACCACTATACATTTAACCTGCAGACAGACAGGTAAATTATCCTCACAAGTTTGCAGGTATATGTTAAAATGACAGCTGTGTTATGTGTTTGTGTATTTGGGGGATGACTTACAGAGCTGGAGTAATACTACCCCAATAAAAACATTATGCTCAATATCAAGGTGTCTACATATTTTAAGAAGGGATGGATGATTATGATTGTTGTTATGTTCTGCAAAAAATTTACTCATATTAGAGTAGGACTCTTTGAACATATGTTGGCCAATATTAAGCAAAAACTGTAGATCACAGATATGGCAACATTTGTGAAAAAAATGTCGGCATTACATACAGCAGTTTGTTCACCACAGGTAGACTCATAACTTTTACACATCCACTGTAATATGTCCCCCTCAGGATGTATCTATATATCCAGGCCAGCTGACAGTCTTGGCTGGGCCCAGGACAAGACAATCTTAGACGACCGCCCCCCAAAAAAACAAAAAAAACCCCCACTGCATTCTGACATTAGTTTTTCTTTAGCTTGTCACATTGTAAGGTGACTTTAGCGTTCATTTTAGATCATTTTAGATGGTAATAATGCAGGATTGCTGTAATTAAGTGTCTGATCAGTCTGCTGCTCTCCAAGCACCAAGCCCCTCCCACTGTCGTCGGCTCACTCTGTCGCTTCTCTCTCAGCCTGAATCTGTCTCCCCGCTCCGGGGCAGGCAGGCCCTCCCTCATCAGTCTAAGTGGATGGTTCTCCTCCTCTCTCTCTGTCACCTGAACAACACGCCTCAGCTGGTTCTCCTGCTCCGCTGCTGGAGTCGGACCTCCCTCATCTCTGATGGAGCTACAGACTCAGCTGTTTATGTCAGAGAACATGTTGTGTCTTTTATACAAGATGTATACACGTTAAACTAGAGCTGGTCTGGACAGTTAGGTCATGTTAAAGGCTGCTAAACGTTTACATGCTGTTTTGCTCTAGAATGGCGCGACTGCCCGTCGCTTCCTTCCCTCACTTCACTTGTTCCAGCCTCATCATCATCATCACCTGGTTTTAAATATTTTCTCATATAATCCCTCAACCCCTACTTTACTCTTCTCTTTTCTTCTTCTCTTTTCTGTGCACTGGACTTATGCTGACCGGACATTTAGATAATTTACTGGAGAGCGCTAAATAACCTCAAAGTCAAAGGTTGTTGTCTGTGGCCAAACCATTTCTGTGTAGGGGTGGGGGTATTATTGACCAATATTTCGAGGACAATTATGAAGAAAAAACCCCAAAACGCTTTATGTCACTAAAATATTACATATTTGTTTCCACAAATAGGCCCATTTTGAAAAATGTCTACCCTGGGCCCGGGACAAGTGACCCGTTTGTCCCCCCCTGCCTGTATCTATCTATTGTATATTTACTAGGGAATCGCTTTCCTACACAGTCATTAGTGCAACATGAATATCAGAATAGAAAACAGAAACCTGTTCAATGCTGTGTGTGTCCTGTGCTTCATCTGGTCAATAAAGACAAATTAACTGGTGAAGATGATGAGGTTACAGTTGAAGTTGATTTAAAAGGTACTGAGATATTTAAAAACCTTTTTGTCACATTCCCTGTAACAAATTGACAAAAGATAGTGTGTGTCTTAGTTGGTTTATTTACAATTTTGCTTATCTTTTAGTCATCATATTAAAGACAAGCAATTATTGGCATCTTCCTCTATACACAACATTCAATCCCGTTTTCCTCAATGTACAGTCACATGCTGCATATTTAATATCACTTGTTGGGCTAGTAATGGGGGAGGGGTTGAATTAATAAAATACTTGCTCTTGGTTTCACAAGTGCATATAATCAGTGCACAAATGCACGTAATCAGAACATGTACAGACAAAAATAATTGCCAATTCAGCAGCAAAAAGCACATAAGAAATTAAATGTAGGCATATATGATATAGGCTGTGTGTACAGTGTATGACCTTTAATATTGCCAGGAGTCTTTTATTCCAAAAAGGTTTAAATCAGTAACTCAGCTGGATTGAGGCCCATTTCTGTTAATATTTCTCTCATCAGTTAAAGCGTCGTCATTATTTACTACGGAGGGAAAAAAAATTCTTCCGGAACTTCCGCCCAGTTTAACCGGAAGTAGGTACGTGGCCGCTTCAGCTGACAGTCAACATGATGGCGACAGAGGTTCAGAGCGGCGACCTCAATAGTGCTACTTCTAGCCGGCTCGAAGTTTCCATCGATGGCCTCACTCTCACTCCCGATGCGGAGAGCGAACAGAGCCAAGTCGAAGAGTCGGACCCTAATTCCGCGGTACCCGAGACCGATACACCGGGTGCCGCTGGAGGCGAAGATGGAGAGACTGCTAAATCTGTGATAGAGAGGAAATGGGGCTTTCCTTTACAAGAGCTATACGGAATGGCCCTTAAATTTTTTAAAGGTATTGTACATTTGTTATAGTCGTATCGTTTTAACGCAGAAAACGGTCAGTAATAACGTTAGACCCGACCGTTAAACCGTGGGACGGATCCGGGTGGCTGAGGTTAGCATAATGCTAACGTTGCTAGCTGTCACCGCCGTAGCTGCCGCTGCTGTCAGCCGCAACATTGCATTAGCTACACGGCTAACGAAGAGCTAACAAGCTGTTAGCTGGCTGGTACAGGGTGAAGCAAGCACGGTGCTTCCGAGTCAGCCCGCTTGTATCCGTGTGCGACCTGGGAACACTTAAACTGTTTCACTGTTTTCCTGGTGTCGCCTCTCTTCTTAGCCTCACCTGTCATGCAACACCTCCATCAACTAGCGCTAGCTGATATGAGAGTACTAAGTGTCAATCTTAATTGAGTGTTAGAATATAATGATTTTGTTTGGGAGTTTTAAACACGCCCTGCCTGCTCCTGCTGCGGCGGGTCAGTTTCTTATAGAGATCTCAGACGCTCACCGTTGTGTTGAAGAAACTCAGGATATAACTGTTCCGTATTGTTAACTCGATACCGGTAAAAGCAGTTGCCAGTGCTGCTTAAAACGGCACATGCAGGGTCTTATGACGATTAGCCTGTCTTACAACTATAATGTCTCCTCTTAGCCATACCACTCCCATGCTGCTTGCTAATCCACCAGGAAAACGCAGGAAACGTGTATGTGCATCACTTGTATTTATATTTTGCATGCATAGAAACTGGGAGACTTGATACTTAGCATGAAAGTCATTTTGATTGATTGACTGATTAATATTTAAACGTATAACTTACATTACATGACCCATAATACAAACATTAGAGGCCTGCTTATGGCCATCATTTTACAAGAAACACAGGATGAAAGTGTGCCTCTACAGTAAAAGAAAATAACTAAAATGATTCTGCTCATTATGTCTTACCTTAACAGATTTAAGAGGAGGTGTAGTCAGTGATCATTTTGCAAACACCCTGATGAAATACTTCATGAGTCTGGTACATTGTAATATTTGACTGTGCAAACAGGTTTGGGCTGCATTGCCACACTGTGTGATAGTAATCTGTGCATTGTATACTTAAGTCAGTTAGGGTAGATGTACTTGCTCAACTTGTATACATAAATCACGTCCTTTCTTCACTTTAGCTTTAACAAAAGTAGCAATGTGATCTTGACATGTGATTGTTACAAAAAATCTTAGCCATAAAGATGTGCCTGGTTTTTCAAGTGGCTAATGAACACAATCGACAGTGCAATTGTTACATACTCTGCTGTTTTGAAGAATATGGTACCGTATGTGCTACTACAGTTGATATTAGGTGTATTGTATTAACACGTGCTCATCACAACAGGATATAAAAATAAATGCTTACTAATCGCTTCCACATTGCAACTCTTAGATAAAGACGGTAAGGCCTTCCACCCGACCTATGAGGAGAAGCTTCGACTAGTGGCTCTACACAAACAAGTGTTATTGGGCCCTTATAACCCTGATGCTTCACCAGAGGTTGGCTTCTTTGATGTCCTTGGAAATGACCGCAGGTAATGACATCTGTATGTGTCTGGGCATGTGACCTATGCATTCTGGCAAACAATTTTGCTGCATTTTAGAAAATGCCCATGCACCCCTCTCCATTCAGTGAAGTGTTAATGTCATGTCTTCTGTAAAGCAATAACATGTCAACCAAAAAGAAGAAAAGGTACTTAATTGCTTGTATTCACCTTTGCCTGTCTCTCTGTACAGAAAAGAGTGGGCCTCTCTGGGTAACATGGAGAAGGAGGATGCCATGGTGGAGTTTGTCAAGCTTCTTAATAAATGCTGTAACCTCTTTGCTCCCTATGTCACATCACACAAGATTGAACGGGAGGAGCAAGAAAGAAGAAGGTAGGGTGCTCAGCTTTATTTCCCATGAGTGAAATCCCTCTGCTGCAGAGTCTAAATACAGACCCAGGTTCAGTTTGTCCTACATGCAAGCAGCTACAAAACTTGTAAAGCAACAGGGGAGTATTAGACATTTGTTGCAATGTGGTGTTTAATGAACCATTTGCATAATTTATGATATCATTCATGATTTGCTGCACCGCAGGAAAGAGGAGGAGGAGCGTCAGCGGCAGGAGGAGGAGGAGAGGGAGCGACAAAGACAGGAGGAAGAGAGACGGAGACTTGAGGAGGAGGAAAGGCTGAGGAGAGAAGAAGAGGAAAGGAGACAGGCAGAGGAGGAGAGACTACGGGTTGAGCAGCAGAAGTATGTATCACTGTCTATGTGTTTGCATAATGTGCTTGGTCTTGTAGAATATTATAATATATTTATATATATATATATATATATGTAATATTTGACTTCAACATGATCATCACACTCCCCTGACACTGATATCTCCAGCAGTATTGTCTTTTCAGTGCTGGAGCTGTGACAGTCATTGTCAGGCGGGCCACTTTAGCAGGGTCAGGTTTTGCTGAAACCTGGTTCAAAGAAGACTCTCTAAGCACAACAACTTTCCTGTTCTATTTTAAATCCCTACAACTACCCATTGTCCACAATCATTTCCATTTCTAGTTTTGCTACCTCTGTATTTCTGTTCCACTTCCCAGGCAACAGATAATGGCAGCACTGAATGCCCAGACAGCGGTGCAGTTCCAACAGTATGCGGCCCAGCAATACCCCAACAGCCCAGAACAACAGTTGGGCCTCATCCGTCAGCTCCAGGAGCAGCACTACCAGCAGTACATGCAGCAGCTCTACCAGGTCCAGCTGGCCCAGCAGCAGGTGGGATGTATCCACTGACAGAGGATGTCTGTGGTTAATTTTGCTGTTCAGTGTACCAAGTGGTTTATTGGCAACTTTTTGTAGACCTACAGTATTGTGAAAATATTCAAAACATCAAATGCCTATAAAAATGTGTTTTTCTCGAAACAGTTAAAAATAGTTCTAACATCTAAATATGTTTATACCTTGCTGTTGGGGAAAAAATTATTAAGGTCAAATAAAGTGAAGAGCAATATTGCAGTATTGTGCAATTTGAGCACTGTAGCCATGCACGCAGATATCTTTGAAAACAGAAATTTCCTTCCAACAGAAGTGCAGGAACAGAACATTTTTGGTTTATGTCCCTAATTTGGTATTCAGTGTCTTGCCTCTGTGTTGTCTTCCTTTTGTCCCAGGCGGCCTTACAGAAGCAGCAACAGCAGCAGCAAGCTGATTCGATGATTCATGAATCAAGCAACTTTAACAGTGGTGACACCATCCACGCTTCTGCAGCTGGACAATTATGTGCAGCTTCACCTGCTGGTGAAGAAGTTCCTACGCTCAATGGAGGCCAGTCAGATACATACTCGGAGAGCATGGACCGGGAGCCGGAGCCTGAGCCAGCAGAGGAGGTCTCAGAGAATGGGCCTTTATTAGGTTGGTGGGCTGTAGCTGTGTTCGTCTTATATAAAACACTACAAACACACTTACTGGGGTTCACTTTATCTGGAAACAATCTACATTTTTCCATTTTATGCAGCTAGTGGCTACAAGGCAGAAGGGGAATCTTACTGTCAAATAAACAAAACTTTATACCAAACTTGAAACTTGAGCCTTATCTGCTGCAACCTTGTAGATGTGACCTGGAGGGCAGAGAGGAGAAGAGCTAGAACAAGTGTACATGATAGTGGGCTGGTTTAGGTGTCAGTTACATATTGTGCTTACAGCCGAGAAAGCACTCGCAACAGAAATGACTGACTTAAATGACTCTACTGTGGCTGGCTGCTCACTCTGAAAATAATGTTTTGGGAATAGATGGATAGATTGACCTTAAGTTAAGACTACTCTTTCAATTTGCACACCCTCTCTTTCTATACGTTCTTCCACATAAGGGGCCTGTTAGTTGAGCTATCTTGGCATTCAGTGAGTCCTGGTGGGAAATTATTTATTAGCAAATATCATTTACATCAGCAGATTTTTAGACCAGATTCTAATAAGTCTCTTGTCCCTCAATTACAGCTGATTCCCCACCAGTTGTAGCTGCTCCTTCCATGTGGACACGTCCACAGATCAAGGACTTCAAGGAGAAAATCCGGCAGGATGCAGACAGTGTGATCACAGTGGGACGTGGCGAGGTGGTGACAGTGCGTGTCCCGACCCACGAGGAGGGTTCTTACCTGTTCTGGGAGTTTGCTACGGACTATTATGACATTGGCTTTGGGGTCTTTTTCGAGTGGACGGATGCTGCCACTGCTTCAGTCAGCGTGCATGTGTCAGAGTCCAGTGATGAGGATGAGGATGATGAAGGTGAGATGTCTGTGGAAAGTATGCGTGAAGTGCACGTGTCTGATACAAATGTTTTAAAAACAAACAACTCCGTTTTACTTAACATGATGATGTTTATGGTGTAGGCTGTCCCTCCAAAACCATGATTATGTAACCAATCATTTTGTTAAAAACCTAAAATGTTAAACAATCAATTTTCCAAAAATACAAATGGAGCTTAGCAGTTTCATTAGCAAGTGTCATTAGTGGAAATAAAATGATTTGTTATTACCCTTTTGATCTGTTATTTATTGAAATATTTTAAGTCATGATGGCTATTATTTACTGTTCCAATTTTGCCATAGGAGTAGTTGCTTTGCACAGAAATGTCTGTTGTCCTTTTTTCTTATCAGCCTATTTCATTATTTTCTCATGTTCATGTATTTTCTACTTGCCAGTGCCATAGTTAAACATCTACTGGCACAGCATTTGTATATATTGTAATTGTGTTTATGAGTGAGGCACAGTATAGTTATAGTTCCATAGTATTAGTTTTAATGATAGCATTACAGAGAAAGGATATTATTAAAGGGAGACTTAGAGACCTCTCTTGCTGTTCTCCATAACTTCATGCATTGTTCTTGTGTTCACAGGTGAACCTCCCAATGAGGAGAAAACAAAGAAGGAGGCAGGGAAGCCCCAGGTGGATGAGATTGTGCCGGTGTACCGGCGGGACTGTCATGAGGAGGTGTACGCTGGCAGCCACCAGTACCCCGGGCGCGGCGTCTACCTTCTCAAGTTTGACAACTCCTATTCACTATGGCGCTCCAAGAGTGTTTACTACAGAGTCTACTACACCAGATAAGCCTGAATACAGACACAGGGGGAGCCAAGGAGTGTGTATGTTCATATATTTGTGTGTGTGTGCGTGTAGGTGGAAATTTGTGTGATGGCAGCCTCTATGTTTATGTGTGTGAAGGAGAACATAATACCAGTTGTATTCTGGAAAGCAAACACCAGAGGGCGACATAGAGACACATCTGAAGCCCTGGTCTGGAGCTTGGACTAATATGTATGTACTGTATGTGTATGCGTGTCACAGAATACACCCATGCTAGATCCTGGCATTGAGCCCTTGGAAGAAGAGTGTGTATGCTTGTTGTGTATTCACCACCTGTCCTTGCTGCGCTCACTTAAACCAAGCTGTTGGACTTTGCTCTCATATTGTATTGTACCACTTTTCACCCTGGGCTACTCTTCTATCACCAAACTGTCCAACGTGGCCGTGTGGCTGTTTCTGCCCTGAGTGACACTTTCATAACCATGAATGGAAACTCGGCGAGTCAAGCACTGTGAGCCAGCGTTTCCTGTTTGGTGGTAATAGTGGTTGTTTATCCCACGTGAACACAGACAATGTTGAAAATCAAATTATGTTCCATATGCACTTCATAACACTATGCCTTTTGTTCCACAGAGAGCTTCTGGCCTTTGCCAACTCTCACACACACATTTTAAAAACACCAGTGTACATGAACGTATCCTTTCAGTTGTTGGACAGTACACCGTTATTCTCTTCCCTAGCCACCATACACAAATAATGATTGGAGAAGATTGTTTAGTGGTAGCAGTACTCATTTTGATTCTTTTTTTCATTTCAGTCTTTATTTCACCTTTTTGATACATTCTGATTGACACCAGTAGTATATTTTAAATGGCATCTACTTGCAGCAGCTATGAAGGATGGGCAAGAAGTCATTGCATGATTTAGGGTAAACTTCAAATGGAAGTCATGGGTGTTGAGTGAGAACATGCATACAAAAGAACATACACATGGCAGCGATATTGGCTATAATGGCTGTGGGCCTTCTGTTGTAAACTCAAGCATCTCTCTGTGTCGTATGGAATAAGAAGTCAGAAAAAAAATGACATAATAAATGCTGTCTCTTCTTTCTCCCACAATTTTTTTTTTTTATTTGACTCATGCTGTTTTTATTTGTTCCACCTTTAAGCATTTGCGTCAGTTCTTGTTGACAGCACCTGCTTGTGTGGTTACACCATCCAAACATTACATTGAGTCTGACCTCTGCCCTTCAAGGTTTTATAAAAGAATGAAGAAAAAGAGCATAGTATTAAGACAGCTGTTAATATCACAGAACAGATTTTCTTTTGATTCTTTGTGTTTGGAGTCGCTGCACTCAGCTCTGACACACGTACACGTACAAAAACATTGGAGGTCACCACACACTGTTACATCTCAGCAGCGCTGAAAAAAATCATTACACAAATTAAAGTGTTGCTGTTTTTTTTTCTTCTTCCTGGTAATAATTAACTTTGAGAGAAGGTATTTCAGAGAAGGTATTGTTGATACCATATCTGAATATAGATATAATTGTGTCTGAGGTGACATGGTTGCTTTACTAATTTAGCTCTGACATCTAAATGTTTCATTTTCAAGATTCATTCTGTTCATTTTCACATTGCATCTGCATATTTTGTGTACCTACCACCTGGGTGCATTATAAACTGTATTTTGTGTGAATCTGAATGATGGTTGTTGAATGTTCAGTGGGCATCAGAGACATTAGGTTTCACTTTACCACACTTACTGAGCTGTATTTGTATATTTTTATGTGTGTTTTCAACCAAACTTTAAAGACCCTGGTGGACTAACTTAACAGTTGGGTGTTCCTCCAGTGTCAACGCGTCATATTAAATTAGAGGCTGCTTCTGCCTCTTATCGATGCAGTGATTTGTGTAACAGAATATCACTACCAATGGCCCATAAAGTTCAAGAACGTTTCCTTATCTTCTGTTGTGCAATGTTAAGTTTATAATTGCTCACCAAATGGTTTCAGTTGAGCCTTTTATGTAAATAATTCTATAAATGAATTTATCTGGGGGTTTTTAGATGTCGAAGAAGGCTGTGGTTTTGAGAATCAATGCACTGTAAAAATATGGTGGATGAGATATGTGTATGCATTTTACCCTAAATAACAGTCCAAAACTCATAGGAAGTATAAAACTGCAAGAATCTTTTGACATGACAGACAGAAGAAATCTTTTTGTATTGTTTTGACTTGCTTAGATCTTTTGAGTCGCTAAATCTTTTTGGGCATATATATATTTAATCTTGATTAAACTTATGTTCATCTCTAGAACTGGACTCTTTGCTTACCTTTCTGGTTTTTATGATCGATGTTATGAATAAACTTTGATGCGTCTGGTGTCCTGAATCTTTCACAAGTTGAAACTGAGATCGCTCCACGTGGCCCATTTTTCCCATGAGACTCTTTACCGGCTCACAACAGAAAACCCCCCCCAGGTGAATCCAATGAAACTAATGATTCAATTCCATT
The DNA here is from genome assembly GCA_032362345.1 of Sandelia bainsii. Lineage (NCBI taxonomy): Eukaryota > Metazoa > Chordata > Actinopteri > Anabantiformes > Anabantidae > Sandelia > Sandelia bainsii. The sequence goes on from JAUMHL010000017.1 coordinate 10,883,329, forward strand.
TAAGTGTGGCAATAAACTAAGCCCAGGACTGCAGATTTAATTAGTGTTATTGATGACACCTGTGTTTTTTGGACCTGTCTGAACAGATGGATGGAAATGGAAAATGTCTCATTTTCAGAGTAATGCATTTTTTACAAAAAGTTGAGAATGTGAGGACACTAAAAATGGCTCTGGAACAACAAAACACCATTAGTCTTGTTTCTTTTTCCATCAGTTGGGAATGTGTCATCTTCATGCTGCTTTTCTGTCAAACACGTTTTGTACTAAAGGAAGGAGAAATACGGATGTTACTCATTTGTAGCAGGATGATACATCTTGTCTTCACTGTTTTCCATGATGCACGCGGGATGTCACAATGTCAAGACTGAGGAAGAGCAGGCAACCCTCCAGAGGACCGCTGTGCCAGCTTTTTACAAATCTAACATTGAGTAACTTGTTAAACTATTGCCACACAGTACATAGCCGAGCAATGAGGAAAAACAAACGATGGAAGTTGTGGCCTGGATTTAATGTCACATGGGGGGAACCTTAATGTTGCTGTGCTCACTTGAAGACACCAGGGGGCGCATTAAAAACAATAACACGTTTTGCCACCTGGACGGTGTTGTGTCGACTTTCAGAAGAATCCACTGAACTTGTGGCCTGAATATTTTAAACTGAGCCGGGTAAACATGAGGCTATTAATCATGAGAGTGTGCCCTTTGGATTTTAAAGAGCAACAGTTGGAATGTCAGATGGTGAACTGGACTCGAGCTGTGAACAAACATCCAAAGAGGAAATAAATCAGAGATAAGTGATCACTTGAATGTGTTGTTCGGGGGTATATTTTATAAGGTTTGAGCAATATTTGCGCACTGTGTTTTCACTGTAGTGATTGTGGGCCAATACACTTGTTCAAAATGAATGCATTAGCAAAATAAGCGTTAATGTTATATGTATTATAGTTAACCTTACGTTAAATTAGCATTTGGGTGTTTTGTGTCACTACTAAAATGCTAGAAAACACAAATTTGTTAATCTCTTAATTGTAGTTAAAAATATAACTGAACCTAACGACTAAAGCTAACTAATTAAGAGACCTGTAGCTTTAAACACTGTTAAAATAATTTAAGCTAACGCTAGCTTAGCCATGGATAAACAGACCTGTAGCATCACTACAAGCCCAAACAGCTCATTGTTTGCAGTGATTTGTGTTACAGAATATCATTACTGAATACATTAATGTTGTACTTAAAACACCAACACAATAATTACGTTAAAAAGTAATTTTAATGATGTAAGTAATTTGCTGTAAAATGCTTTTGTAATTCAGTTATGAGTTGATAGATATTTTTTAGCTTTCCTGTTTGGTGTACTGTGAAATAGGCTACTGTTGTTTAAAACCCCCCACACACAATTAAAAACAGTCCAAACCCATTTACTAACCCTAACACATTATCTTAAATTGTACTTGACCTGGCAAAGTAACAGATATTCAGCTTTCTTTAAAACTGGGTATCTTTATCTAGCTAATTAACACAAAACGCTTTAACCTAGCTAACAGTTAATGAAATGTTAGCTGCAGGGAACTGAAGTCACATCACTGCACAAACAGGTAAATCTAATTTATTAATGTAGTTAAGTTCATTATTAAAACCCCAAAATGAAAGTTTTTAGTGGTTTAGTCATGAGTTTGTAGAACTGAAGGTATTTATTGCGAAGTTACTAGGCTTTTTAAATGTGGCAATCTGTACTAGATCCATCCAAAGACCACTAACCAGCCATAACCTATTACCTGTATTTTGACAGTTCTTTCTTTAATTATAAATAAGGTAATTAATATTATCTTTAATTTCAAGGCACTGCCATGAAATGAGATGGCATTAATATAAATGTAAATTATTATCGGTGACACTGTTTAGCTTTGCCTTTATTCTAACTTCTCTAATAAGTTTGTTGGTGGTCTAACTCCCGGTTCAGTTATGGAAAAACTCCGGTCCTGGTTTTCCACCACACCGCTCAATCTGGGGGAGGCAGGTAAACTCTCCTCCGCAGATCTGGCTCCGGTTCCAGTTGCTACAGGTGGTTGTCGTGTTTTCCGGGTTTTTATTTGTACTTTTTCCTACTTTTCCTTGTGTTTTTTTTTCTCTTTGCTCGGCAGCCTGCAGTCTGTCTGGCTGAATTTGAATAGACTTTGAGAGGCAACGTCTCCAATGTACAGCAGTACAAAGTCCCATGCTTTGAAAAACAAAAATATGGCGGGATTCAAGGATTATACTGCCCCGCAGATATCACGGGCTATAGAAGGGCAACGTGTTTTGGATTTGTTTTAACGCTGTGAGGATATTGCGTGAACATTTTTCGCTCCCACTGGAGTTATTGGTATGAGATAAATATGCCCTTTCATCAGAGGAGTGTTGAGCCGCGGCGTGTGAGTAGGTTAACGCCGAGGGATGGCTGGTTACCGAGGGAAGAAGCCGGGAGACGCAAATTGCGAAAGCCGGTGTTATTCTCGTCTTTGGATGAAGTTAGCTGTCAGACACTGACAAACATAATTTACCAACTTTCCGACCTTTCTCGACATGCCAGCGACATCTTCCTGGGCATCGAGATGGAGGCAGGGATGGTGTTCAGGAGGTCCTGCAGGATTCAGGGGCGGCTGCAAATTCTGCAGGATGAAGTCGCCAAGCTTGATCCCAAGAAAATCAAAATCCGTAAGTTTGCAGCGTTGGTCATGATGTTGGTAGATATGGTGCAATGTGAGAGCAGAAATGGTGATAACGAGGATATGTCTGTAAACGCTCAGCAGTACTTTTATTATAAAATCAAATGAGTTATTAGAAACCTGTGAGACCCACAGACTAGTAATATACAGATTATACATACATTGGACTATGTACCTTCAGGGTGCATACATACCCTTTTACTGTGCTTACCGCAGTAAAACAGTAAGCAGGTTTTCATTTGAGAAGTGTAGTTGGATAGTTAAATATATATCTGACAAGTGTGTCTTTCCTTTATGCCTATGCTGGTGTGTCATAACAACATAGTCATTAGTGTGGATACATGCTGGTCAGGCACAAGATGACTGTCACATTTTGTCCAAATGAAAGAACCAGGGAGGAGTAACCAATGTCTCCTGAACACATGGCTTTATTTGTCTTGATTCAGACTTCAGTTAATGGAGGCGTCAAGTCCTGTCAGAAATGATGGATTTCCTCTCAACGCATTGACCATCTGTGTTTAAGTCATCAGGATGCTGAAATCACAGAAAATCTCACAACTATTTCCCCCCCATTTCTTTTTGTTGTTTTAGCCACGTAAACGAAGTCGGTCAACACAAAGATAAATGGAAAATCAATTTCCTTTGCTGCTTACTTTTGTTGTTTTGTGATGTGTTTGCTTGTCCATGTAAAGCCACCTCCTGTAGTCTCACTCACATGGATTATATATTAACTCAGACATGTACTAGGGTGATTGTTCCAGCTAAATGAAGATAATACAGATAGGCCTGTCAGTTTGTCTGCTGGCCAGTAATAAGTCCTGTTATTGAGAACATATCTTCTGGTTAACAATTCATTAAACACTGCTTCCTGTTTAATAGATTGTTATTCAGTAATGTTTATTAGCGTTGTAGTTATGGGATTATATTTCCCATTGATTCCATGCACAGATCCTTTGTTTATGTAATTTGCTTCTGAAGTATGTTGCAAAGTAGGATTCAGAAGACGAGCCCAAATTCTATCAAACATTGGTGAAAGAGGATGATTTAAGTTCTGACTCATGTGTCTTTTGTTTAGTTATACTCTCCTCGTTCCTTATCTATTCACCCTGTCTGGGGTCAGACCGTGACTCACCCTCTTTCACATACACACATTCACACAGATTCAAAACTGGTTGCAGGGAAATGATAAAGCGAGCAGACAGTTCCCAGACACAAATGAATAGAATGTATGATGCGCCACATACTGATACTCCTTTGAGCTGTGTTTAGGGGGTACCCACTACATGACAGCTGCGAGACATTTAACAGATCCCCTGTATTATTGAGTGGCATGACTTGACTGCTCCTTTTATCTGTACCTGTTGAAGTTTTGATACACTCGTGGGCGAGGCTGGGAGTTCCTACTTTCAAAGGCTCATTCCATTTAAGTCTTTCAGTAAGTGGAAGCTAGCAGCTGAAGACAAGGTGTGAGAGAGTAGACAGGAATGTGGCGTGTTACATAGCGATCTGCTTTTGCCAGCTCCCACATAACCTCAAGGCCAATACTGGGTGCACAGAAGCATTGCCTCTAGATTAATTACAGCGTAAAAACGTAAGCTCCAACTCTTTGCACATGAACACCTGTGTTTAAAAATGCCTTTTGTATTACCCTGCGGCATTCAGGAAGGCAGTACTAGATTTGAATATGTCATATTACGAAGCAGTACAGCTGTTGGAGTCGTCTTCAATGCGTATTTTGAATGAAAGATCATTTCTAACACATGCGACTCCATGAAATGGACATGTTATAGTATTTTACAGCTGCAGGGCCTAATACTGCTGCAGCTTTCTGCAACAGAACCGATGCCAGCAAATCACCCAAACAACGGACACAAACACTTAAAGGAATCATGACGTTCATGTGTTTCTTTTAATGACAGCAGTCAAATTAACAACTGTGTTTAA
>JAUMHL010000017.1:10891504-10903792 GCA_032362345.1 Sandelia bainsii
GTTATAGTGCATTTTAGGTTCATCCTGAAATTTCACCCAAAAGCCGAATATCCGTAACTTTTTGTGAGTAGTGTATGACTTTAGTGCATTTTCCTTGTTATGTTGTTATCTTTCTAGCATTAAAGAACATATTTCTACAGTCTGGAACCTTCCAGCTGTATGTTGAATTATTTCTTGTGTGTTTGGAGACATCGCGGAAAAGGTTCCATATAAATATTTCCAAAGTGAGAACTTCTGTGCGCATTTCTGCAGGGGTCCACAGCGCTAACTTTATTAATTATTCGTGATTATTAATTGTCCCCGACACAGATTCGGGATCAGTCAGAGTGTGACAGTAAATTATTTTGTGAACTTTTCCACACGCTGTCCTTGTGTGCTGCATCGGGGGGGCGCTGGGGAAAGAGAAGAGGGGCTAATCCCGCGAATGGTTAGACCCCCCGATACGCACGTGCGCGTAAACCCCCCCCCCCCAACGCCCAAACCTTGGGGAAACACTAGTATTAGAAAGAGGAAGAGGCAGAAATGACTGATGAATGCAAGTGTTCCAAAAGCAGTCTTGTGTATTTGTCTTTGTGTATTTACTGTATCTACCAATGCTTTTCCTTCAGCAGTATGTCAGTGTTTCCATAAGATACTCGATAATCATGCTGTATGTAATTTCCTGACTCCAACTCAGTACTGTCCTGCAGTTCCGTGACTTCATGAAACTAAATCTGTCAGACACTGATTTGCTCTGGATGGCATGAGACAGTGAAGATAATAAGAAATGGCTAAATTTAGAGGTGTGTGTGTGTGTGTGTGTAGACTGTGATTAAGTCTTGAGATGTGGTGTTAAGACTGTGTGGACTGATGGTGATAACCAAACCACTCTATAGTATATACTAGTATATTTTATCACTCATTTCATGCCAGCATTAGATAATGTTGCTTGGCTGTTTTTGCATTACACGGTCAGTTTATGGGACTATTTCATGGCTATGTTTTCACATGAAAGTGTGACTGAACTATAGTCAGTTTGTCTTAATACATTTCTAAGCAACATACATGGGAGAAAAAACACTAATTTCTTTACACAAATTAAAAATGTCATATGTCACATATCTAAAACATTCTCTATAAACGTTCTCCAAATAGCCACTGTTTATACTAAGTTGTGCATGACTTGGACATAGCTTGTGGTATATAAAGTCAGATGTTATTACGGCTGTAGACACAAATGCACGTGCCTATGTTCACTATCAGAGAAGCCAGATGTAGGACTTGCAGTTTGGATGCTGTGGGGTAATCCTGGGTTTAACCATCCAGCAAGGAGATGAGTGAGATTTAATTTCCACTGTAGTTAATTCAGGAAGAGAGGAGGATCCAGGGATGGATTGCGACAGTCCTTCAGCTTTTCTTATTTGCGTGTTTTCTGTCTTGAAGTTTTAATGCACAGTATGGTGTAAATTTCTGGAGGCGTGTTTACAAGGAAGCATTTTTCTTAAATTCTTCACACAGTAGACACAGCTGCTGTCTGTATGGACTAAGTTGTTCATCTCTTTTTACATTTACATTTATTGATCAAATCTTTCAGACTTATTCCAGAAACTCACAACTTTGTTTGCATACTTCCTAAAACTGTTAAATAGAAAGTCTCAAAGTTTTTTTTAGACATAGAAATGTAGAAATATTTCAGTTGTCATACCATACACAAATAGGGAGTATATTGTATAGCAAACTCTATAAATGTTTAATGTATTACAGCTTCTTTTGCTGTAATAAAACTATGCATTTCTGTTGCAGTTGAAGAGTTCAAGTTGAGATTGTGACCCAGATGACCCAATTAGTGTTCTGGAAGAGTAGTGTCACAAATAAGGTCTAAATGTATTTCCTCTGGAGTGCCAAAAATGAGCTGACAACATGACTCAAAAATCTGCTGAGAACATGTGTGTGTATGTGAGTCTGTGCACATGTGACATGATTCTTTATCCCATTGTTGGTCATTCTCCCTTTTTGCGTCAGCTTTCCCTCCTTCCTTCCTCTGTTTTAAAGTCTCTTCCTCTCTGCCCTCTCTCTTACTCCCTTTCCTATATCTGTCTTCCTTTCTCTATTCCTGTTGTTTCATATGGCTTCCAGACCTTTCCTCTGTCATCTCCGTTCATCCTCTGCACTTTGATGTCAGCCCCCACACCACAACAAAGACGAGGCCCCTGCTCACCCTTCATCTTTCTCTCATTCTCGCTCTTCTAATCTTTTTTCCTTTATGTAACCATTCTATCCCTCTCTGTTTTTCGCCTCACCCCGTCCATGCATTTTGTTGCCATGTATTCTTTTTCAAGTGGATTTAATATTTATGATTGTCAGTTTTTACCTACTGACCATGTTATGTTTCAGTTCTAGTAACATGTTCAGGTGCTCTAAGGAGAAAACGTCTTTCCTGTACTCTTGGTCAGAAAAATTGTGCGAACGCACACACTACCTGACCACAAACGACCAGATTGCAGAAGTACCCAAATTAATTTATAATTATGATTCACAGTAGCCCCGTTTTTGTCTGATATCATGTTAGAGCCACAACTGCAAAAATAGTCTCATTCGTTTTTCATGTCACAGAGAAGCCAGGAGGGCTCATTAGGATGCAGTACAGCAGAGTAGTGTAACAAAGAGAGAAAATATAGTTTTCAACATATATGGTTAATGTAGGCTGATTTAAATCCACAGCAGTCAGTACATGTTGGGCCAAATGAAACGTTTGTTGTACATGTCTCTCTGTCACTTAGGTCTTTACTCTTGGTGTGGAGATTTGTAAATTGACAGTGTAAATGACTGCATTTAGAGCTTAAAGGTGATGTAGCATGTACTAACACAGCCAGACATTCTTGCTCGCTTGTAAGATATTATCACGCTTCATTAGGCTGGTAGTTGTATGTTAAAAGTAACCTTTTGGGGGCATATTTATTCATTAAACCTGTGGCAGCTACAGTAAATATTGCATAAGCTATGTCCTGCACAAAACAACAACTGGGAATCTGATATTTGTATGTGAACCTGTTCTTAACAAAGACTTTTAGTCTCAATACAGGATACAGAGTGAACATGGCTGACGGGCTGGCTGTTGAGTAGTGTGGCATTTTCTAACTTCATAATTTCTCATGTGACAGGATACATCAAATAAATCCTGTAAAGTTACAGTACTTTTGATGACAGCAAAATATAGGATTTACTACATCCTGTTCAGTGTTATGGTTTACCAGTGATATGTCATTAGGGACGTAGACACACAGATAAGCAATCACACATCCATACATGAGTTATTGCGGCAGGTGGGAGCTCATCTTACAGGAACATAGTCTATTGTTATCCTGCATCTGCTTTTACTGCACTCAAGGCCTAGAAACGCACCGTGCGCGCGCACACACACACACTCTATGACAGTCTCAGGAAAAATAAACAGGGATTTTCTGTCACATCTGTCACGTGCCATTTAACCAACGCACACATGGAAACATACCGGCACACACGCCCATGCACACAAATTCAGTAAGTAAGGTAGTGTGTATCTCATCCCAGAACAAATCAATATAGATCAGAACATGGTCAGGACTGCATCTGAATTTGTGGTGTAGGTTAAATGAAACAAGCAACAGTAGAAATTGGGATCAGGGTGAATGTTTGCCTTTTAAACTACACTGTAATCCCGGATTAGTTGAGTTTACTAGAAATTCATGTGGAAACCCGTTCCCCTAAACCACTTTAGTTTTTACAAATGCTAAAACTAAACAGGTTAAGTTGTATTGACATGGACAATCATTAATCTTTACTAAAAATCATTAGTTAACTTGACTAATTTTCTTTACAGACCCTAGTTGTTTGAAATAAATATCTTAAGTTAAACTTATTAAACATATTAATTACTACTTAAATTCATTTGTTAATATAAATAATGTGGTTTCTTCAAACCATTTTGTTTTTGTAATAAATACTATAAGTAAAATTGTATCGAATAAAAGAAATGAAACACATTTAAATGTTCAGAAAAAACATTCATTTTTTTCCAAAATAGTGCAAAATAACATTCTGCAGTCTTACAGTAATGCACAATCTCTGTCAATCCAAAAACAAGTAAAATCATTACTTGGTTTCAGTTCACTGTGACCCAACATGAGAAGAACCTGTTGGATGAACTGGAATGTGAGCTTCATAGACTTGGGGTAGTGTAGAAGCAGTGTATATGAAAGTCCAAACAAAATGCACATGGCTTTTGGCAAGCCTTGAAGGTTGTCGATCACAATTTGTCCCTCAGTGATGATCTTCAACAAGGCTGGACTGAGATGCAGGGAAGATGAGGGTGCAGCACTTTCGGACTCTACCAGGAGGATCCCAATGTCCATGTGGCGAAGGGAGGCATCTTCATCAGTCCTTAAACAAAAACATATAAGCACAATCATTAATTTCTCATTAAATGACCATCAATGATATTTCAGAATGGAGCCTAATCATGGGAGAGTCATTGTCAGAGGGGATTAGACAAAATGTCATCTAAAGAAGTTGGAATGATGTGTTGCTAATAATGCTGACTGATAAAGGGAAGTGGATCACTATATGAATATGTGTGATTAACACCTCACAAATCACATGAAATGCAATGAAAAATAAAAATCATTAGAGTATGAGCATGATATTGCCATGAGCTGAAACACCTAATCATGATACAGCAACATGCTGTATGTGTATTATAATCTGCCAGGTTCATTTTTCAAATATTTTTGTGTAAGTAATACTGGGCTCACATGGTTTATCACAGACAGTAACAACAACATATTCTTGAAAATTCAAGATTATGTTATAATGGTCCCTATAGATACCGTATGAAAAGATAAGGAGTAACTTACAAAGACTGATCTGTAGAAGTCCGCTGACTTGTCACCAAGAAGAACAGGAAGCCCTCTCAGCCCCAGTGTCCGAAGATCAGTTGGCTCTGAAGAAGTCTTTGGGGGAGTAGGATGACAAAGCAAATTACACAACCTATTTGACATCAAACACGGATAAACCACGCTAGCCCGCTAGCTTGCGGTTAGCATTAGCTACAAGCTAGCACGTTATTGTAAACACTAACTGAACCGACAGATAATAATAATAATAATAATAATAGATTTGTTAATAACCGTAACCGATAACCGTCTTCTTAACACTTAACTGAGGTTAGCGTTAAGCTAAGTCCTTATCTGGACTGATCTTATGGGTCTGTTCAGTAAGATATAAAATTTAACACTCACCAGCGTTCTTCAAATATCCGTCTGAAAAACTCCTCAGCACGGTGGTTGTGAACACAGGAGTCAAGACACATTGAATTTCTAAAAGAGCCCCGCCCCCTCTGACAGTAACATAACATGTTCAGTTATCTTTGCTAATCATGATTATTGCACTGCACAATGTTGAAAAGTATTACAAACAACTAATTCTGGTTTAGTAATTAGAGACTGTTGTACAAAACACGAAAGAATAATTAATCACTACTAAATAGTTTATGTTCAAACAAAGTCTGGGTTTACAGTGTAGTTGTGGGAAGATAAGAAGTTAGGGTGCAGCTCCGGCTGTTTTGGAAGCAGCTAATTCCTTTGAAACAGCTGTCTGCTGGCTCTTTTCAGGCATATTTTCATTCCTGTAAACATTGGCAACATTAGACAACTTGAATTTCCTCAACTGAAAAAACAAGCTCTGTAACAAGAGGGTGATTAAAAGGCTTTGTCTTAGGCAAGCAGACTTAGTGTTTAGTATTCAAGGGACAGTGTAGAATTTGTTTATTTTATGGTGCATTGTGCAGCTCATCACTTTGTTTATAATGTTACCAGTGTGACATTAGACTTATTTCAAGTCCCTTTATTAAAGAGCTTCAAATTAATGTTTGAATTGTACAGCAAATGAAAGGTAGGTTAATGTATAAGGGATTTTGGCAGATTGGTTTTCCCAGTTCCATGATGAAAAAGTCCCACATTTGAGTCTGTAGGAAACTTATATGAACTATCCACAAGTAAGGCAGGCTATTATGTCACTGCTGTAGGTGAGTTGTGTTTATTATGGAGCCAAAAGACAGAGGTCAGTAAACAGGTGGGTAAATACTATGCTGGTAAATTTCCATATGGTTTGTAAGCATCTGTATCTTTTGATGCTTGATAGCACTAATTAATTGATTGACTTATTGCTGCAGCTCTACCCCAAACTACACAGAGAGTGTAATAGATAAATAAAACATTCACGTGCAAATGTACACAGTTGCCTGGTGGATACATGTATCTGATCCCAATGGGAGTATCAACATATTTCTAATTTCTCTGTGGAAAATGTGGCTACTGAATATAGTTAAAGCTGATATGGTCCCATAGCAATATCCTAAAAATCCTGACTTTCTCTGGTAATAAATTGATTCGGTTCTGACAGGTTTCTAACATTTTTACTGGCTCAGTTTCAACAGCCCACTCATTCATCAGACCTGCTTGTCTCTTTTTTTGTTGTCCTACAGCATCTACTGTACAGTCACTAAAACTTATGAGACTGAAAATAAAAGTCTGATTGTTCCCTGTCTCTACCTCTGTCAGCTGTGTTGTTGAAGGGGAGTGTTTCTGCCTTTTTCTCCCTGTCTTGCACTCTCACTTCTTTCTCTTTTCACTGTGTTAGTCTTGATTTAGTTTAGTTTAATACAACTTTAAAAATCTAATAAGAACATATGTTACAAATTAAGTGATTTTCAACTTGTCTTATTTTTTCCTTTCCCCCTCACTCTGGGTATTTGTTTGGTTCGCATGTTAGCCTGCGGCTGGATGCTCTGACTCAATATGGAGAAATACAGCAGATATTTTTAGTGCAACAGATGCACACAGAGTTTGAGTTAATTTATTAACTGTGCTAATTTGTCTATTAATTACTCAAAACAAATAGGCCATAATGAGATGCTTTTGTCTCAGCTTTTCTTGCCTGAGGCAGATCTTTGGCTCATCAACTGTGTTCCTCTGTCTCCCTACAACACTGCATGGCGTGCGCATGTGTCTGAGAAAGTGTTTGTCACTGTGAAATATGACATACTCCGCACAGGAATCCCAGTTGACTACTGAATCTTCCTCTCCAGCAGCTCTAGCTGTCTGCTTCAGCCACAGAGACCTCATTGTGTTTGTGTGTGTGTATGTGCGCACACATGTATTTCTGCCCCCCAAAACATGCATCCATCAGTGTTTTCTCAGTATTTTCATCAGAATCTGTACCATTTACGTGGCCTCTTCCTGTGTATGTTAGTTGCAGTGTTTTGTGACAACACACATGAAGCCTCGTATGGAAAAATAGGAGTGTGTGACCTCCTGTCATGACGACGGATCACACCACGCAGTCGCCATCATTCTCACAGTGTCAAACACTGATGGGTAACTTCAGCATCACTATGCTGAAGGAATGTGTCATTATCTGCTGCTGTGGGATGAGAACGTGTTGGTTCCCCCGTCCTCCTCCTTATCTCCTCCTCTCGCCTTCTTTCGTGTACTCTACTCTCACAACAGTATGGTGAGAGCAGAAAACAGTGGAGGGAAAATCCAAACCACCTGTTGCTGCCTCGGTACCATGCTGAATACACATGTACAAAATGTAATAATATGAGTACTTTTATGGTTGTTATGCGGTGTGTTAAACATCAAAGTTGCCTGGAGGGGGAAAAACATTTAAATGCTTGTTGCAGCATGTGAAAACATATACACACTCAGTTTCTGCATAAATAATTACAGTACTTTCTGTTATGTAAACAATAGTTTCTTTTATAATAGAGGCCACTTGTTGATTGAATTAGATAAACTATGTAAGACAGTAAGGAAAAGTTCAGTGTGATTCCCAAGGTGTTGATAGTTGTGAGGAACTTTTGCACTGTAAATACTCACACATGTGCATGTTGGTGTTCTCCTGAACATTCAGCTGTTTTGTTCAGGTGTGTTTTGCCTAAGTGTGTATTCATTCAGAAGAATAAGAGAGCGTATGTAGAGAGGCCCTCCCATGCCACACAGCGAGAGGGGATTTTCGGAGTCACTGATGGGGATTATGAGGAATATTATTTCATACGGCTAGAGAATGGTTAATCTCCTTAATCCCTGTTGGAGTCTGCACGCCCATTCTTGTTACTGCCCAGCAAAGGAGGCTGCAGGAGAGACTGAGCAATGTAAACCTGTGTGTGTGTACCTGTAGCTTTTTGATTTATAAATAAATGGGGTGGAGACATATAATTATGGATATTAGTAATTGCTATAATAACTATTAGTAAATAACATAGTTAGCTAAAACCTTTCCTAACAAAAACTTTTGCTCCACAAGTGCATTGCTTAAAGGTATTTCAGACAGTTTTTTTTTTTTTTTGTATTGATGAAATTATATTCTTACAAATCTGCATCTATGCTCTTGTGGCTACTGCCAGCTTTTGTCCTGGTATATTGATCCAGCTGTGTGTTTTTTATGTATTTTTGGGGTGTGTGTGTGTGTTTGAGAGAGGCAGGCTGTTATCATTATAGCTGTTTGATTAGGTGTGTTCCCTAGCCCCAGAATTTTTTCTAACCGATGATTTCAGCGATGTCCAGTGATGTATGTTTGGCAAAACTTCCAAGAAAGCGTCAATGAAGCCATTTTCACATATGAACTCATCCATTGATGTGAATGGAAATTACAGTGCAAGTAAATTAACTGACTCCACATAAGTAAGGTACGTTGCATGTCTGATAATTTGGCTTTGAGGTTTATTTTCATACCAGAAACTAAGACAACCCTCAGCATGTTGACTTATAATTGTTGTAATTTGTCAGTTTCTCCCACTCCCACTTTTGTTGTTTAAGTCACTGATAATCACTGTTAGAGCATTGGTCCTGGCTGTAGGATATGAAGTGTCTCTACAGTGATACTAGCGGGTCAGGTAAATATTATTGTGCACCAGTCAGTGGTGTCATCAGGGCTGAAGTTGTTGTAGGGCAGTTTCACTACTGCTCAATTCACTGCTGTTAGTTAAGGATCTGGTTTCTACCTCAGAGCGATGGGCATTTTGTCTGTATTCTCTGTGTTTCAGGTTGCACTATTTCGACTGTAACTGTATGAAGTTGTGTTGCTTAGGGTGTAAGTGTGTAATTTTACTCCAACTCCTCACTTGTTTTGCTTCACTTGATCAGGTTATGGTGCTAGTGAAGGAATCTCTGTTGAAGGAAATTAAGTTTTATGTGCTAGATTATCTGTGGAGCTGTAACAGTGAGTCAGCTGAGGGACTTGTATCAGTCTTGATTATGAGTTTTGCAGTGGTGAGTCTGCAATTTGTAATATGTGTAAGCACATCATCTCCAGCTAAGAGCTTTTGCCTTTTAAACACAAACCATCCTTTACCCTTTCTGTTTCACTCTCACACACGAAAATCCTTCTTTGTTTGATCTGTTAACCTTAATGACCCCCACAACAGCTAACGAGGTAAAAAAAAGATCCCCTTTTAATTAAGCACACTCAACCACATCGATATGCCCCTAGAATCTGCTAGAATGGAGCTGAATTTACTCCATCACCTGTGTCTCCTACTCCCAGGGTCTCACCTCTACCCCACCCCAGCCTCCCAGGACTGATAAAAGAACTTGGTCTATAGGCCCAAAGGTCCTGAAGAAGACAGGGTAGTGAACCAGGTTAATAAGCCCAGTAAAGGCTCTTGTCCTTTAGGGAGCATAGCCCCTCTGGGTCCCTGAGGCCCTGGAGGTCTGGAGACGAGACTGAGGGTCTTTGTTGTGGGAAGACGGAGGCAGTGATGAGTAGTCTGGATGGAAATGTCAGATCCCCTAGGGCTGAGAGGAAAAGAAAAATCCATCAATCTTTCTCTTTTATCAATCATTTATGAATGCGCCTGGTATTTGTGCTGTGTCTAGATATCTCTTCACCAATTTTACCATTTTGTCTTTCATCCTATCTCCTCTGCTCAATCTTTATTTTCTCGTCTTTAGTTGCTTCTCATATGAAGAATGCAGCAGAAAAAACCTGTCTGAAACCTCCTCTCTCTGTAGATCATTTTGACTCCTACACACAACTGTGGAGTTAAATCTATGAGTTATATTATAGTTATTCAAGATGTTCAATTCTTGACAAACTTTCACACATGCAGAAAACGTATATAGTTTGTGGTATAAAGAAAAGCCTGTCAGAGAAATGTTTAAACAACTTTTTTGTGTTCCAGAAATATGAATTCATCTTTATAAATAAAGATTCTAAAATCAATAGAAAAAAATAAAAACCTTTATTAAACTCTGATGCCAATTTTATCATCTCATTTATTAGCACAGAACAATCTGCAAAAGATGTGGTGAAATGTACAACAAGGCGAATATTGACCAATACCGATATATGAGATTGCTCTTTGTAAAAATGAAGAAAATTTCTCACCACAATTATTTTGTAGTTTTCACACAGAATACATAGAGGCACTGTTTATTTTTGTTTTCTTTTATTGCCTTTTGTTCAATTTGATTGTAAGACTAAACTTAAAACCTCATTGCAGCTGTGGTGTTTAGCTCATTGCATGTCCCCTGCACTCTAACCTTTCTTCTCTTCATCCTCTCCTCCTTCACTCCTTCTGTCTCCTTTCTTTTTATGCATCTTTTTCAAAATAGTTTTCTCTGGCCAATCTGTTTCCCGTTGAGGACACAGACAGGGGGTGTTCACAACTAAGAAAGGAAAATAGAGTCTAATTCCCTCTGGCAGACCAGCAATAGTTACAGGCTTAAAATCAGACACACAGACAGATTCTTGGCCAGTGTTGAGCCCTCGCAGCGCACTGACCATTCTGCAACAGTCACAACTCAGTGGCTCAATAGAAAAATAAAGAAACCGAGAGAGGGAGGGAGTGGAAGTGAGAGGATAAGTTGGAGGAGCTGAGGTGATAAGAGAATAAAGAAGCTTTGGAGAGAAACCTGAATAAAAGAACAGGAAGAAAGGCAGCAAAAGAGAGAAAGAAGCCATGTGTAGGTGGATAATGTCACCATTGTGTAATGAAACATACTAATGAAGCAGATGATGTAAACAAAAGCCCAACTGGAGCAAAGCAAATGATTACAACCATAGAATAGAACTAGACACACGTTTGTTGTACTAATTAAGATTTACTGAGGTTGACATTTTCACTGTAAGTGGATGTTTTAGATCAAACGATTAATTAATAATGAAAAATAGTCAGTTGCCATCTTAAAACCATCAGAAAAGGCTTTGTTTTTCACATGAAAGTAAACAAATGTATTTGACACACTGCTCATGACCTGGCTACTACTAAAATGTAGAAGACAGACTTCCTACAGTCTGGAAATGTGGTGAGAAAGAAGACGAGGGAAGAGGAAATTCACAAGCGAGTCAGAAGGAACAAACGTTGAGAGTTCACAAGGGAAGGGGCAGGATGAAGGAAGAGATGGAAGAAAGCAGAGGATGGTTTATGGTAAACATCCATTAACGACATAACTGAGTGTCCTAATTGGGCAGGGGGGAGTGTGTGTGTGCGGTGGAGAAGGAGTGAGAGACTCCTCAGGAAAACATCAATCTGCACGGCTTCTTAACGCTCGGGGCACTAGGTCGGAGGGAGCCCCCTTAAACAGCTAAGCCGTCTAAACACACGCATAGACACAGACACACACACCCTACACCCTCTTGTCTCCTCACCATATGGGAACCCAACCCAGTAGGCCTTTCATGTGGTTGTTGTGGGCTGGGGAAGGGTTGGAAGGGAAGGCAATTACAGGAGCAGGGAGGTGACACACGGGGCCTAAGCAGTTCTCATCTACCACTCCTCCTCGCCTCATCCCTTTGTTTCTGTTCAAGACTTGTAAGATTTAGGGTTCATATTTTTTCAGGGATTTGAAGCAGCACATTGGTTTTGTGGTTTGGCTTAAACCCCAATAGTTTGGGCGGAGTGCTTTGGGTGTAGTTGACTAAGTTTTGCCACATGTGCGTTTAAGCAATTAGAGGTTGCACCCCAATACTTTCGGACTGTTCTGCACACTCATACTAAACATTGATGCTAAAATTTGATAGACAATCTCTATACTGGAATTAACCATAATATTTATATAAACAGAAATACATATGTAAAGTGATCCAAGAAAATGGGTTTTGCAAACAATGAAGCCAAGTCACCCTCCTGTAACGCTCATTCTTCTTTTATACTGACAGGCTCACTTGCTGTGTTTTCCATCACATTGAACTACAAAGTCCAAGTATACATGTGGTGCTGCCCTGCCCATTTCAGCCTCTCTCTCTCTCACACTCTCTCTCTCTCATTCC
>JAUMHL010000017.1:10904114-10920953 GCA_032362345.1 Sandelia bainsii
TAATCTCTCCACCCCATCACCCGTTCTCACAAAGAAGCCTATTGTATGAGCTCACGTCTACCAGCTACTTATAGCATGGCGCAGACAACTTGAAAGGCAGAAGCGCCATAGGTCCCACGTACCAAGAAACACACACACACACACACACCAGTTTGCTCTCTGTGACTGGGTTTTCCTTGTGGGTCACTGGGACACTATAAATGGAATCAGGTCATGTTTCCATACGTAGCTGTGTAGACTTGAGTTTCGCTGGAGAGTTCCAAACTTTGCTCTCCTATTTTTGCACATAAAGACATGCACATGCTTAACGTGATATTAATATTGCATCTTGTTTCTATTTGAGGATCATATGCTTTCTCTCAGGTGTGTGTATATTTTTTCTGTATCTCGTGTCACCCTCAAGGAGATCTGGTTGTCAGCAACCAGCACATCTGTTCAGCTATTAGTTTCAGTGTCCCGTGACTGGAGCCTATTTAATTATTTTACTGCACTGTTTGTAATGCATAGTATTAACAATGTAAAGGCACTACATACGCTGGGGTTTTTAGGTTCAGCAAAACCCTAAATACTGCTGTGAAGGAAATCAGCTGTCAATCATTGGAACAGTGTGAAACTAGGGAAACCCACTAGTGAAGACAGCTCTGTGGTGCTACTAGTGGTCAAGAACTCCACAGGGTACTTTAGAGTTGTCACTGAATTTAAATTACTTCATGAAGCACTTTTCAATATTAGTTGCAGGCACCATTCCATCACTGCTGTCACGTGTTGTGTTTCCAAGACTTACATATAGCATTTGATAAACGCTGAACCCCCTGAGAGATGACATAGACACAGTGTGGTCAGAGCTCCCTGCTTCTGTGCGTTGGTGACATTTACTGATATTACTCTTGCTGTCTTTTTCTGTGCTGCAGCCCTGTGATAGTATCCAGACACTCGGGCACAAGTTCACATGCACACCCTGCTGCTTGTTGGTGCAGCAACTCTTGTTAGAACTAGAGTCAGATATGAGACAAGTTGGTGCTTATTCTCACGGCAAGTCTTCATTTTCCTGTATTAATTTCTTTGTCTCTCCCTTTGTTTGAATATGACTTAAGAACTATTATTAAATGTTTCTTAGCTAAATTAAACATCTTGATTGCTTCATTCTGTGGTCTAACTAGTGCCAGACAGCGAAGCTTGTCCTCTGGTTGTACGTGTGTGTGTGTGATTCTCCCTCTGTGCAGATCTGGATGCGCCTGTGTTTATGTGTGTTTGATTGAAGGCCTTGACGGTTTTTCTCATGCTGCTAATAAGTGTGAATTTGGCATCAAATGCTGCAGAGTGTGAGAAAAGTTCTGGTCACACACACACACACACACACACACACACACACACACACACACACACACACACACACACACACACACACAGTGTGAAGGCAGCCCATGTTGCAGTATTTTCATTCCTGCGTGTCAGTTCAGACCAAACCCCTTCAACCACAGCAACACAAATTCACTCTTTGTGTTTGTGTGTTGGCATGTTTGCATGTACTTATTCATATTCAAAACAGTAGTTGGCCTGTTCAGCATTTCTGGAGGTCTTGAGGTTTTTGTGTTTTTTATTCTTTGACTCTATTTTTTTATGTTTGCCTTTATTTCAGTCTTTTTCTCCATTGTGTTCATTTTCATGTTTCCCTTTTGCATTTGTTTGTTTTTCTCACCAGATTTTTAGATAGGGGTAAGTAGAGAGAAATGGGCAGTGGGAGAGAGGAAAAAGGAGAGGAAGTACACAAAGAATAAAAAGGAGGAAATCCTTACTTTGTGGAAATGTGTGTGTGTTTTTGTCAATGTTTTGTCAACTGCTCCCTGATTTATATTTTTCCACACATACCAGATTGTTGACATGTACACTGTGGCAGGGAGGAAAAACTGATGCTGTGTGTGAGAAAATGATGAGAATTGTGTATTTAAAGATGAATGTGTGTGTAAAGGACATGAGGATTAGTGTGATTAACTAAGATTCAGTGAATGAATGAACTGAAGAAGGCCTCCTCACCCTTTGTCAGACATGCATTTCCCAGCATCCTGTGGGAGATGACACTGTCAACTGCATCCTGTTCCATTTCCTGTTCCTGTCACCATCCTCCCTGTACGCTGCACCCTTGACCATACACTCAAACCTCTGAGGGGAAAAATGCTCGTAATCGGACAGCTGTCTCATCCAATAACCTCTATTAGATTCTTCCCTTTAATTGTTCTCTCGCCCAGGGTAGCGTCACTGAAACGTTTCTCGCCGCTGTTTCCTGCTGGATTGGAAAAGGAGAACAGTAGTGATGAATTGGCTAGCGGAAAGGAGATAGTCAAAGGGTTTTCCGGATGCTTTGCAAGTTATGATTAAGGAAAACAATGTAAGCACCAGTACAGAGAACTGCTCACACATATAATTACCTTTTTCACTGGCTTTAAACATAGATCAGGGTTGATTTTATTGAGAGACTACCTTCAAATAAAGTGCAAAAGACACATGGTTGCAAGAAACAACCATATTTTAGTTTGTCTGACTGACATGTATTGTCGCTTTGTGGGTTTGAGTGGTGTTGGTGAAAGCCCTCCATAATGACATTAAACGAAGAGAGCTCTTTGTCTGTTTGGGTACTGGAGAGGAGACGATGGAGAGAAGGCAAATTTGTTGAGAGAGGACATAAAGGGAAGCTTCATAGGGCAGTGAAAGAAAATTGTGAAATGATGATGTGGAGTGGTGAAGAAAGTTGCATTTGTAGTTGTGTCGATGTGAAGAAAGAGACTGCGAGCACAGGATGTTTGCAGCTGCAATGCTCCTCAACGTACCTAAAACATTGAGAAACATGCCTCTAAAACTCAAGATTCAAATTTCCACAAATTCTAATTTGTGTGCTTGTAACTGTTTCAGCTCGTGTGGAAATGATACCCATGTGCAGGCCGTGTTCTGTTTCACTAAGGTGAATCACATCCTATTAAGCCAGGCTTCACTGCCCAGCAGCTTAGCCCCTCAAAGAATGTATTTTGTGTGTGTATGTGTGTGTGTTTGGCAGCTATGCACTGATGACCCCTAACTTCAGTAGCTTGAGGACCCATTAGAAAAGAGTACGGGCCGTGCCACATCGCCCTGGCAACAGCAGGCCATGGCAGATAGCGACTGCATCACCGTAGCAACCTTGGGGTTCGGGGGTCACTGTATAGGGGCCCCCTTGAATGCGCCTCTCCCTCTTCACACACACCCCTCTTTTTGTGACAGGTTTTTGATTGGCCAACGTGTGTGTGGGCTCTGCACGCGTGCAGCGAGGCGGTACAGAGGTTGATGAATGTGATGGTGAGTGTGTGGGTCAGTGTGTATATCTTCAAACTGACTTCAGGAGTACCATGGTGTATACGGTGCTCTCATCTCTTGAGAGCTAAATGTGCATCATGTTTATGGCAGTGCACTGACCAGATAACATGCCTGGTAAAGGGATTAGGATTTGGAACCGGAAGCAAAGGAAGAACCGTTCAGGTAGGCCAGTTTCTGTGTGTGTGCTGTGCATATTATTTGTATGCACACACATTCAAAACTTCAGAGCCCCAAAAACAAAGCCGGTACTTGCAGACTGTGTCTTGAACAAAAATGATCACATGTTGAGAGATTGCAAGATGATGGTGTGTCGTCGTTTGGAGGAATAAAAGAGCCGAGGGTGAACATGGAGCTAAAATAAACGTGTGAACAGTGTGAATTGGAAAAGGAGCGGAGGGAGAGATAGCGATTCAAAACTGGAGGTAATCAGTGTAGTTGTGGCTTTGTTCAGGCTGGTGGTTTGTGGGGATGACACAGTAAAGAGCAGCAGGACCCTGGACTGATTGAATGGTGGGCTGATGGAGAGATAAATGGACTTGTCATTGCAGGTGAAGTTTTTCTTTCTCTGATTTACATAACATTTTATATTTGTGTTGATAGTTAATGAATTGTGTTAACAGGCACCATGATTTTTGTCCTTTGATCTTATCAACTGTCTCTTATCAATCACTGAGGACTTATAAAAAAAAGGAGTTATAAAAAAAAAGTTCTAGGTATTTATTTTTTACTTTGTGCATTTGTAGATGAGCATGTGTTGTCTGACATGTAATGTTAATGGTCTCATGCTTGGTTGTGCTGATTGATTTTCTCTGTCCAGTTACAGTATTTGGCAGCAGGTTTAGCCTTCAGTACAGTCCAGATATTACTTCTAACACAGGATAGTATTACAGTGTTATACTGCAACTATTTACCATACACCATTTGAATAAATTAACCTGTATTACTGTATTTCTAATTAGGGGTTTCATATTTGAAAAACATGTGATGCACAACGCCTTTAAACACGCGACATTTTCCAACATACTACTGCTCTGCAGTGTTACTGTATTAGAGTAGATCACAATGTCGCAAAAATCATACATATTTGTTTTTTGTATAAATAGTAAAATTATTTTTATTTAGTCACATAATGTCTTTCATGTGTTGTTGTGTGTCCATCATCTCTTATTTGAAACTCTTTTGCCTTCCACTGTCCCTTTATGTCGTCTCACAGACTTTCACAGACAGTCTTTGCATTCCTCCCCCTCACATTAGAGTTAATGACCTTGCTGAGAATCTGAGTCATAAACGGTACAAGACCTTTGTATTCTTATCCTCTATCTTTATCATTCTCACTTGATCAATTCTGCTTGATCGGAGTTGAAATGTTGGATTTGCCTTTATTTCTTCATTCTCAAAGCTACAACCCTGTTTGGATGTTGCTTCTTGACTAGCACAGAAAACATCTTGCATCTCACTGCTAGTAAATGAACATTTCCTCCTTTTCCAGAGACATTAATCACAGGATATTTAAGTGCTTGTCAGTTGTGTCACTTCTTTATTTTGCAACATGTTGACACCAAATGATAAGCTTCCATCATACATGTTGTGCTCATTTATTCCAGCTTATTAAAACATGTTGTAACAAGGTTTTCAGTTGATAATGTACTAAAGTCTCAAATAGCATGTAAACAATAGTCACTACTACTACTAGTGTTTTTTGCTTTTTACGATCTTGATGTTCTATCACAGGGTTTTACTTTTATACAACATGTGATCTAAACATTAAAACTGCTTGGCTACTGATCAGAGCAGAGAGCTGTTTCTGTCATGCCACTGTTGGCAGGAAATTGAAAAAAGACACAATTTACAGTCTGGACTTGTACTTAACCTAAACTCTTAGACGGATTTGATTAATGTTTTAATGCATTAGCAAAGGTGCGTCTCCCAAATTATTCTGTTTGTTGGGCAACAAAATTTTCAAATTAGGACACCTTCAGACAATGACATTCCCAAAGTAAAACAAGCCACACGTGAAATAAACTTGGCAGACGAAACAAACACATTTGCATGCGTCTACAGCAACTTCCAACTGCTGTCACTTCCACTGTAATCTAATGACATCAGATTAGGAATGCACCTTCAGTTCAGGATATTTGTTAACGCCAAGTACCTATCACATATGAGTGCTCTCTTTTAACATCTGTATAGCTCACTGTGTTGGACTGATTTCTTTTCAGTTCATAAAAACTGATCCTTAACACTGGTAGTTCTGCTGTAGGCTAATTCTTGAAGAGGGGTGGTCTTTAGATTTCTGATAACATCTATCTTTTATCAAGCTTGAAAGCATTCTCTGCAAGTCTGTGGAAAAAAGTTTCTCCCAAGCAAACCTGATCTAATGTTGTGCCCATCTTCTCTCCTTGTGGCTTTTGATGTAATCGCCACCTGACCTCTATCCGATCTCTTTATGACCCTCTGTGCACAACTCAACAGGTAAGTGCTTTTATTTGATACACTGCAGCCCTGTGTGACCATTTTCCACTATTTTACAACACACTTTTCTCTAATGCTCCAGATGTTGTCATATCAGTGTTTCATTGCCACCTCTGTCTTTGTCCTCCTGCTGTACACTGCATCGTACAATTTTAACTCCACAGATACTTTCATAGTTGCTTTTGAACTAAGAAAGCGATCTCATTCACTAAATAGCCCTGATGATTTATACATTTGTTTTACGGTGATACCTGGGGAGCTAGAAGATTTGTTAGGAATCTGGTTAAGTGAGGGGAACTGTGTGGTGTGTTTGGAGTAGTTAAATTTCCTGTGTGTTTCCCAGGAAGTGGAAATGGCCCAAAGTGTGTCCTCTTTGACTTGGGAACAGAAAGTAAAATAGAGCTTTGTGTGTGTGCGTGTGAGAGAAAGAAGGAAAAAGAGATCATTAACCTCAGTGTTTTGTCAGTGCTATACTATACTGAGCCCACAGGCACCGTTCTGTTTTTTTTCTCTGTATAGTTTACACACACTTGGAGAGCCTTCGGTAACCACCCACAAAGACTCCAGTTCCTTCAGGCCAGCCATAAAGTTTCTCACTGACCTGCTCTCACACCTCAGTGACCCATAGCACATCTCTTCACACTGGTCTACTTTCTGTCTTGCCAACATCCTGTACCTATAGCTGGCTTGTCCAACCAGTTGAACTGGCCACAAGATTTACAAGTCATTTCAATTATTTTAATAGGAAAAATGTTTTTGTACGGAAGAGGAATCTAAACCTGTGCATCATTAAAGGTTTATCAGTGCACAAAAGGTCCCTGGTAGCTGAATACTTAACATTCCTGCTCTGATTCCGGTCACATGTTGCATGTCTTTCTCTTCATTTATCTGTTCCATATCTGCCTCTTTACTGGTTACTGTCAAATAAAGACATAAATGTGCTGGTGTTAGCCAAAAGGCTAGTTATCAAGTATTGTTCCTCAGCCAGTTGTTGAATTAGCCAGTAAGACGAGCTACATAATTATGTGAATTGGGTTGCCAGCAATTAACATTTTGCCCTATTTCAAGATGATAATTCACCACAGTTCAGTTCAGCTCCATTTAAAGCTGCTCCCTCCATTTCTTTTTAGTTTAGCTTAGTCAAACAGTGGAAATATGCCTGTAAAGTTGATCAGTAAGCAATAATCTTACATGATTGATGGAACAAAAAACATCAAAGCAGTTAAAGTGGAGTTGACAGGTTAATGGTATGTTAAGAAGCTGCCAAGGTGACAGATATTTAACCTTTTTTTCAGTGGAGAAGGTTGAGATTGTATCAGAGGGTTTTATCTGTTATTTCTGTGTGTGTGCAGATGTCAGTGTGTAGTCAGGCATAAGTATTTTGAACTCTACAGGCTCTCCTGGACTTGCTTCCTCTGAATTAAGGTCAAATATGTGTGTGAATTTGTGCATGTATGTCTGTAATGCTGTAGGCCACATAGTGACTCTTGTGTCTCTGCAGGTTATTAACTTACCTATTCTCAACTCATTAAATGAGCCTTTGGGCAATAAGTAGATGAACTCTCTGTTCTCTCTTCTTCTGTCTTTCCTCTCGTCTGTGACTTTCCGTGTCTGAATCACAGCATCAAAATCTTAAAGCCCCTAAAGTATTTCTCTATCACATTATATATTTATGATAAATAATCAAATGTCAAAGCAAAAATTCTCAGCAAATCTGTATTGTCCGGTCTTTGTGGTTGTGGTTTGTTCCAAAATTAAACATTGGCAACATAAAAAAACACAGCTATCATTGGATTTTGTTTCAATTGCTGAATCCTAATTCGTGCACCAATCAAGGTGTACCTTGATTTCATAAAGGTTGTAGGTACTTTAACATTGCTTTGTTTCCCTGTAAAAGGTAGTTCTTGAAATATACAGTATGTAAACCAGTCAATCTCAGTTCTATCAAATGCTTACGGACCAAATAAGGGACTGAACAAGTTATTAATCCATGTAATTATTTGACATTAAAACAAAGCCAGTTAGGCTGTGTTGTCTAGACGAGTGGGAGATTGGCCCTAGAAATACTGTGACAGAGTATATGCCACTTGCAGATAACTATATTTACACTATTGGCTAAACCAGTGCTACACCCTTCACTTAGCTTTGTGTCTATATTAGAGTAGTTACTGATGATATGGCTGGACTTTTATTAAGCCTCTGGGTGCTGTATTATACAGTAGTCTGACTCCTCTAATAGAGGAATCCAGTTTGAAAGAATATCTAGCTAGAATATCCCCACAATCTCTTAAAGAATATAAATGTTGCTTTCTTCTTAGTCATTTCTCATGTTAACCTTTTTTATTAGCAGCTTTGAGCAATTTAGATTTGTATGCTGTTGTTTCCATGTGTTGCCAGTAGACACATTAATTTTGCTATCTCCCACCTACATCTTCTCTTCTCCAAATTATTTTTGGCAGTCACTCATGTGTCACATGTGTCCAGGATTTAATACTGAAGGGCTTTCCCTGGCTTTCAGAAAGCCTGGATGGTAATGTCAGGGTGGTGGATTTTTAATGACAATAGACTTTCATGCATTTGTGAAGCATTTACAGTACAATCTATAGACAGAGTTATAAGCATTTGTATTGTTTATTGTTACTGAAGTAACCAGTAACTACCAGTAACTAAATGTAATTTAAGTTCCTAAATGTGAGTGAGTGTTTTTCATTACAATGATGATACCAAACGGTTCCACTGACAGCATTCATATTGATTCACAACTGGTTAGATGATATCAAGATATATCCTTAAATAATCAAACAATCTTCTGTGAAATTTTTCTGTACTAATTATACAATCATGCTACATAAATACCTTTGTATGCCATAAAGTGTACTACTGTATAATGTCTTCTCTGGTGAGGTTTAGGAAAAAAAGGGCATTTACCAGGCAGGTAGTAGGAAAATTTGAATGCACAAAGAAGAAATTAACAGTAGGTGTATTTATCAACCCTTATTAAACAGACGTTCTATAATTTCCTGGATTAGCACACTAGCTTTTACAACACAATGGTTTGAGAAGCAATACTGTAAAACTCACACATTGCAAAAGTTACACAGGTGAAATCACAGAGCCCTGCTCCTGCTCCTTACCATGCATCTCAGAAACATAAGCTGTTTTGAACACAGCTAGAGGCCCTAGAGGTGCAGAAGGGAACTTGAGATACAATGGAAAGATACACAATACATGTCTTGGATGGGGCTGCTTTTCACATTTTCTTTTTTTATGAAAATAACTAAACTGTGAAAATGTGTGTACTGTTACAAGATATGTGAAGAGTGAGGGTGAGTTCATAGATCAGTGTAGATTTGTACCTTATGACTGGTAGTCCATTGTTGTCTGCCTGCAGCAGGAGGTGGTCACTTGACTGGATTTAAAGTGTGCACAGATAAACACACATTCTTGTACAAGTACATAATTGCATAGACAAGAATATGCAAATACATGCACAGGAATCACAGTATCACAGTGTGAAATGCTCACCCAGACACTCGGACGACTGTGCACAGACATAGACACACACCTGTGAACAGACGCAGACAGGCATGATGACCAGCAATACACAGACATGCACACGTACACACAAATGGAAAGTCCCTACAGTCTTGGTGTGCACCGTGGGTGGGTGGCCACGACCAGTGGCCTTTGGCTTTGAGTCCGAGGTGGGCTGAGAGTTTGTGTTCCACCCCCTCAGTTCAAGAGACACAAAGACATGCTGTGTTTGAGAAAAGTAAGACGGCATAATAAGACGAGGAGGAGGGAGGTCTGTTAAAAGGGGAGCAAGACGGAGAGAAATGTTGAAACAGTGATTTGAGATGGACAAACAAAGAAAAGCAAGTCAAGTAGGGAAGATAAAGCCTGAGACAGAGAGATGTAGATAGATGGAGAAGGACGGGGGGGGGGAAGGAAGGATAGAAGTGGAGGGTGGCCAGATGGAACTCTGCTCTCAAACTTTTGACAGCTCGTGGGAGGAATATCTCCGGGGAACTCTATTTTTGAATGATGTGTGTTTGGATACATGTGTTTTGACAGTCTTGTTGCGTTGTATGGTTAATCCTAGCATAGCAAATATAAACTCCCTCATTGTTTATGTTCGTGAGTGTGTTCTACACAGACACTCTATTTTGAGTTGATCTATTGTGTGTTTGTGTGTGCTCCCCATTACACCCATGGTTTGTCTGTAATGTGCCTTAAAACCCCGGAGTGTAACGGCTGGAAGTCACTGCTGCCAGCTGGTCTGGCCAGCAACTGCTGATCTGGACTCTGCTCTTAAATCCCTCACTAAAGGGATGAATCTCTTTAGGAGCTGTTCTTGGATCAGGAGCAAGGGAAGTAAGCCAGCAGGGCAGAAAAGGTTGCAGACAAAAATCTGTGTGTGTGGGTAAATTAAAGCAGGTCTCAGTCCAGCATTTAAAAGGGGTTTGTGCTGGGTTGATGTAGTGCTATTGAGCCTGGATAAGAAGGATGAGCTCAGAATAACGATTTTGCCTGTGCGTGTGTGTGCGTGTGTGTGCGTGTGTGTGTGTGTGTCAGTGTCAGTGTCAGACAGTTCCCAGCTGTAGAGGGCAAAATGCCAGACCCAAAGTCAGCCCCTATTGTCACGGTAACGGTCGGCCTGCCGTCTGCTTAATCAGCATAATTCTCTCCGTCTCTTGCTCGTGCTTTCTTTTTGTCTTTTATTCTCTGTCTCAATCACTTTCTCTCCCTCCCTCTCTCTCTCTGTTCTGTCCTGTGCTCTCTCTATCTCATGTCCTCTGCACTTGGCCACTTTCTCCTTTTTTTTTTTTTTTTCTCCATCTTGCCCTCCTCTCTAAATCAGTGCCAATGTCAGCGCTGTGTGTCTGGAAGAGCTGCAGAAAAAGAAAGTGTGTTTCTGCTGAAGCACACATGTACACATACACACCCAGTCATAAGCATTATAGGTGAGGGCCACACACACACATCCCCACACACTCCTAAGGCTGTACGGCTGTGAGGCTGCTGCTACTGTTATTTCACACATCCTGGCTTTTATTAGAATTTCCCCTCTCTGTGTTCCACTCGTGTACTTGTTAAAAATCTTTATATATGTAAACACATGGCATATAATAGTCACACCTCTTAGCAGGCTATAAACTTGCACATGCTGACAAAAAACACCTTTTCTTTTGTGCATGTTTTTTTGTTTGTTTTTCTTTGTTTCTCTACAATCTTCTCACTTAGTTTTTGCTACACACTCCCTATCGTGTGCACACACACGCACACAAAGGAAGGGGCCTCAGCAGTAGGCTGTGGCACCTGTAGTAAGCAGGTCCCAGTGGGGTTTGATGGACGTGTTGCCAGATTGGACACCTGGTGGGTTGCCAGATTGGCTGTCAGTACAAGAGCTGAACTTTGTCTTCACCTCTGTCTGGTTGTCCAACCCTTCCCCTTTAGATTCTGCAGAAGTCTAACTTCATTTTTGGTAGAAAAGAGGCCCATCTCAGTACTCTTTTCATTATGACACATACAGTATATAATTTTAATTTTAGATAATTGTTCTTGGTAGAAATATGTTTAAATATCACTGTGTGAGGTCACTGTTGAATCATGGAGGTTGATGTTTAGACTTCACGTGGATGTGACACAGCGTTCAGGTTACAGTCATTCACATTTATACACTAAGCCACACTAGTTTTTATATGCGGGAGCAAAACCAATAGAAGAATACACACGTACTAAGTGTCTGTGGGAAGTGAAGTCTTGTGTCTAGTACTAATTATAAAGGCATCTGAAAGAAGGCCAAAATAATTTATGGTGTGTGTTCATTAGCTGTCCAGTGTGTTCACAGTATTAAAGTTTGTGTTCGTGTGGTAAAAACTGAGCCTTCTTCTGTCCTGACAGGTGATTCCCCTCAAACAGCTGTTCGACAAACTGCTATCACAGCTCTCGTAGGGTGGAAAAAAACAAAGCATGTGCACACAAACACACACACACACACACACACACACACACACACACATCTCCTTTCTCCACTTTAGTGTACTGTACCTGTGAGGTTTAAAACAGGTTTAGCCACATGCCATAATTACACAAGCCAAGTTTAAACACTGTTGCAATGACAACCATGCTGCCTAGTTCACAAATACAATATGTAACACCATGTGGATAGTCAAACTAGACTGTCAGAGCTCATCATAAATCATGATACTGAATACTTGAGTTGTTTAGTGTATTATTTGCATGGTAGTATTGGCCTGCTCAAAAAATAAAATTGTTTCATGCTAGGGTTTAGATTCCATCATGTGCTTGAAAAATTTGTTTTCTACACATTGCATCTGTTCCTTTTTAAGCTGTTTAGAGTTTGAATATAACAAAGTAAAGGCTGCATTAAAGTGAATATATTACTGTCTGTATAAACACTTAATATTTGCAAATTTTCACAAATCACCCAAAGTTTCTTTTCTTACACTTTGACCAGATCCACCATCTGTACGTGATTTCATGAATAACATATGCTGTGTAAAAAGTTCAGTGCATATGCAGACCACATCTGGCCTCAGGTCTGCTGGACTAGCTCCACTACTCAGGCATGACTGATCAGGAATGCACAGTCGACCGCACCCTTTCTCCTCTTCAACCACTGGACGCGGGATTGCTGGGTGTGTGTGTGTGTGTTTGTGTGTTTGTGTGTGTGTGTTTGTGTGTGTGTGTGTGTGTGTGTGAATGCCCTACTCAGATTACCAGAGTTCATTTGTCTTGTAAGATATAGTGCCACTCCTTCCTTAAAGTTTTGTTCTTTTCATACTATGTTCTCACCTCATTGTGCTCTTCCCGTTTCCTGCTCTCTTTTTCCTCATTCTCCTCTGTTCAGTGATCTGGTAGGAAAGACTAACAGAGACAAGACCTCACACCTCATAAATTTACAGCATGGATAGAGGGAATCTTAAATACAAGCTCTACAAATATCATCACATGCTCCCCAGCCTTTCATGCTGGACCCAACAGTTTCACAGATGTGCCTTAAATGCATGCCTAGTCTGTGCTTCCTTCTTTTTGTTTTGTTTTGATGGTGGTGCATTTGTTTGTGAAGAATGTATGCAGAAATCAAACCCAGAATTCTCTGATATTATTGCACAAATGTTGAGAGACACACAGTCTGACTTATAGCCATAGTTAAGCACATAATCAGCTGCTCCTTTTGGTCAGGGGTGTTGGTGGTGGTGGGGAGGGGTCAAAGGTCAATACCTGCTTCACATTTCTCTTTGTCACTGTGGAGAAACTGCACTCAGGCATCTCTTAGATACATACAAATACACACATGCTCACATTCCTAAGTGCACACAGACAGGAAGGGTACTTGAGAATGGTGCCCCTGGCAAAGCCCACAGCTTTTATCATAGAATAACAGTATTAAGTAACACACACACACACACACACACACACAGTTCTTTCTGCTGGAATAATAGATGTTGGAATAATGGAGCACGTGGCCAGAGGAATGAGGGGATTTGTCTTCTAACCAGAGTAAATTGACAAGATTTAACTCCAGGAGTTTGGACCGGCTTAGCTGCTGTCTAACAACTCCAGAAAGACCCTGTGTGTGATCGTCCTTGAAGGGGCTGTTCCACACAGGCCAAATTTAGGCCTTGAATGTTTGAAATAGCAGCATTATCCCTGACTGACGATTGCTATCTTTGCTCACACACATGCACACACACACACACACCCATAATCACACAGTTTCCTTCTGGCCGCGAGATAGTGTTTTTTATCGACTGATAAGGACGAGGAAAGTGTTAGGCATGTACATACAAACACGCAGACACATGGATACCCATTTTCTGGCTCATTTATTTTTCTGGCCCATTTAAACTTACAATCAAGGCCTAACCATCAGCGACACTGACCAGCAGACAAGACTTTAGTAGTCAGAGTAATTTCTGTCTGATAGCACCTCCCTGTGGATGAAAATAGTAATTACAAAACATGATAATGACAATGACAGCACTGAACATCATTTAAAGATTTTTTAAAAGACATGGCAATACTTGGATATGTAGCCAATGAATTAAACTATTAGGTTGCTATTTGCTGCGACCTGTTTGATGCATATACTTCAGTGGACAGGGTATAATGTTATGTTTTTTTTGTAGCTGCTTCTACTGCAATTACTACTGTAGGAGCACAACTGCTGTCAGTGTTATCAAAATTCATCACTATCTTATGTTTTATCTTTGTGTCCTCCATTTCTATTTGACTGTTGTCTATATGTGTTTGGGCTTTACATGAACATTGTATTTAGATTATGTTATCAACAGATGAGTTGTGAAAAATCATGCAGGGACCAAATATTTTTGGTGCAGGGCCAAAGTTAGGGGCCCATGGCTCACTGTTTGCCTACCACTGCCCTGGGTCTAGGCTTTTAGTGCTTTCCAACAACACCAGAGGGCAGGTGGCAGCAGCTTGATCCTGCCCTGCTCTGCCCTCTGGTGGTCTGAAGTTTTTAGGAAACTAAAATGATAGAGGGATATTTTATACAATGTGACTCACTTTTTCCTTATCTTCCTCATCTATTTTCATGAGGATTATTCACTTTTATTCTCTGCCATCTCCGTTCCTCCCTGACACTTGTATAATCCTGGTTGAGTCTTATAAGAAAGTTATTTTTTCATTTTCAGTGATGGCCTGTTCATTTCTAATTCATTGTATTTAGAAGCCTGTCACCCTACACCCAAATGATCTAAAGGTCAACCTCACCCCATCCATCTAACCTCCCATCATTCTTAGTGGCAGTTTAAAAGCACCGTGCCACTATATGTGGTTTGTACAGGGATGCCACTGGGGCTCAGATGGCTAACTGAGTGAGTTGTCCTGCACACATACACACAATAGTGTATGCAGAAGAATACTAGTGGTAAATTTTCTCCTTTGGGACATATTCAAGCATTATGCATCCATGTTATCCCACACACAGTTGATGCGGTTTCTTTGACATAGCACATAAACATCACTTGTCTATTACTGTCAGTGTGAATGATGCATCACCTCTTTGCAAAAACCTCATGGGGGTCTGACAAGGCTTTTTACACTCTTTTGTCACACGACAAAGAAGAAAAATGTAAAGAGGTAGTTGAATTAGGCGTTCTGACTTGCTGCCAGTGGAGGTGAGGGCTGATCTCTCAGGTTCGGAACAAGTTGGGGTTCAGAGTTCGCAGCATTACAGGTCAAACAGTAGTCAGGATGAGTAAGCAGATATTACTGTGTTTAATGTTTAGTGTGCATACATTCAGGAAGACTACTTGTTTTCATCAGGGCCAAACAATGAATGCTAAAAATGTTTATTAATGTCTCCTCCTTCAATACGTACCTTCCCTTACCTCCAGACACACTATCTTTACCTTATATTCTCCATTGTTATATTACATCTGACTTTAAAACGTCTTACACACATCTGGCAAATTTTGTTTTCAGTCTCAAGTAGGCTTCTGATGTTGTTGTGTTGTCTTTTGTGATAAGGTAACATACAGACTGACTGTAAGGGAGAGAGGGCCTCTTTACCCTGCAGATTCCAACACCTCTTGTAGGCACCGAATATAGAACTTAGAGTATACACACCTATAAACACAGAGGTTCAGCATACTTTCCTTGACTTACATGACTTCCCTGCATGTCTACTCTAATTTAAACTATAACTATTATATGCCTAATTCAGATCCTAAAACCAGACATCACCCTAAGGCCAGGTTTACGTATTTTACGTAGTTATGAATGTGGTTGCCGCGAAACCAAATTGGGGAAGCTAGTTAGGTTTCCCAAATGACAAGCTGTCCCCTAATCAACAGGTTTGTCTCCAACTGCTGCCGAAACACACACATACACACAAACACCAACTACCATATAACTTTCCCAGTAAATGTGGGGTGTGTGTAGTGTAATAAAAGCCTTCCTCTGTGGTGGAGCTGAGCCCCTGTGTTTAACTGGTTATGTGAATGTGTTACCGCTGAAAAACACACTCTGTGAAACTGTATTTACCAGGATTTGGAATTTGGCAGAGACACTCAGCCCGGGCTTTTGGTGAAATGAAAGACAATTGTGGACGGGTGGATGCACTAAATGCTACTTGTGTGTACTTGTGTTTGTTGTATCCGGGTTGGTTTGTTGATCTGCTATATTTACATTTTGTTTGGCAGTGTGTGGTTGGTGTGTATCAATGTCAACGTCCCATGTCTGACTATGTTACCTAGAAACCAGCTCACTTTGATGTAAGGGTGGGTAACCTGTCTAAAAGATCATATTACAGTGTCACGATCTGAATTACCCTCTAACACATGAGTACAACCAGAGTGGGAATAGAGAGTAGAGCAAGTAATTTGTTGTCAGCTTAGTCTTAAATTAGACTACGTCATTATATTGGTTTGTTGACATAGCCTGGATCCATGTTATTAAGGCTCTTTGAAGTTACTATGTGAAATTTGCAAACAGCAATAAGATGTCATAAAATGACATGATCTCTCAGTTCACCAGAAATGAGAGCTTGTTGACACTTTAAAGCCACTTTCAGATATGCGCTTCTTTCCATTAATCTATAAACGGCATTCTGTCTGAATGAGCACCCTGGTCACTTTTCTGTAAAGGTTGCAACGATAATCTTACAAGGTTGGACCAAGTAATGTTTATGTATCACTTTCAGCAAGGCAGAAGTGTGAGACGTATGCAGACCCAGCAGGTCACGCATAAGATTACTGAGGTACTGATGTAGGACATTCTTACTTATAGTGAACCTACAGTACAAGTCGTGAGAATCTAAGACCTAATACCAGACATTATTCAGAAACTCAGCTCAGTAAAAAAAACAAGTTTTGTAGAATCCTGTTATATATAAATTTACTGTTAAGATGTGTGTGTGTGTGTGTGTATATATATGTATGTACATGTATGTAAGAGTTAGGGATATTTGGCTTTCGGGTGAAATTTATGGAAAACGTAAAACGTTCACACTACAGTGATATTATATCATGA
>JAUMHL010000017.1:10921053-10989094 GCA_032362345.1 Sandelia bainsii
AAAAGTTTAGGGAAGGTCACATTAAGTTCACCTGTAAAGGTTATAGTGCATTTTAGGTTCATCCTGAAATTTCCCCCCGAAAGCCGAATATCCCTAACTTTTTGTGAGTAGTGTGTGTAAGTATACATATATATGTATGTGTATATATATATATGTGTGTATATATAATTCGTTTTTTGTATATTACCCAACTTATAATTATCCAAAAGACAAAAACTAAGCAGCACAAACTGTCAAAGCTAGGAAGCTGTTAGATGTCCACTACAGTGTATTGATTATTGCCACTGCTGTTGCATGTGTGGGTTGAACCAGGATGCTGACCTCACAAGATGACATTTGCCTTTTTCAATTCTCTTTGGGAGTTATGGTACTAACATGGCTTTTCTTCCTGAAAAGAGGAAATCAATACACTAAACTGGTCAGTCTGTGTTACACTCTACATGACAACACACAAATCTGACATCCATTTTTAGTTTTGTAGTGAATCCACAATCCGTATTTAGACAAGAGTAGCTTGGTCTAATTTTCTATCTTCAGTTTGTGCATGTGGAAACAAGACAGTGAATGGGATTGACTAAGGTTATGTGGTTGCTGTGACATGTATACGA
Source organism: Sandelia bainsii (assembly GCA_032362345.1). NCBI lineage: Eukaryota > Metazoa > Chordata > Actinopteri > Anabantiformes > Anabantidae > Sandelia > Sandelia bainsii. Next base: position 10,921,662 of record JAUMHL010000017.1, read on the forward strand.
TATACAAACACGTACAGAGAAGTGCTGGTTTATTGTCACACCTTGGTGGTCACACACTCCCCTCTGCTGTTACACTTGAGTGGGAAAATCTCACATCTCTAACAAAGTCGTATAGCACCCCATAAAGACTTTGTTTCTGTGCCATGTGCTATTAAAACTACATGTTGGGCAACTGAGATTGTGTTGACATTATATTTTACAAAAATATACAGTAATTGCTTAGTTCTCATAAAAATGTTGGGGGCTAAAACCACTTAAGTGCAATAACTTTAAAGTCTGATACATCCATGTTTATTGTATATATTCTGATTGTGGGCGGGTGTCTTCATCACCTCATTAAGCTGTTTTCTGGATTTTCTTCATGTACTAAATTTGTTATGTAACAAGTTGCTACTGGTACCTCAGGCACAATGCCAGTAGGAGTGTCCTCAAACTCATAAACACACCCACAAACTCTTAATATACAGTACATTTAAACACATTTCTTCATGTCTTAAACAGTCTTAAAATATGTCAAATGTAAAATGTGTCAGTCTGACCTTGCAGATGTGCAGTATGTTCTCTCACAGCATGTAATTACTCCATTTATTTACCTAATTCTTGCAGGCACTGAAACTCTTTTATAATTGAAAGAAGCCACATTTTTATTTGTCAGAAAAAGATGCACTTGGACCACTAGAGACGAAAAGTATAATGAGGAAAGTTAACGGAGGCAAAAGTGTGGGGGGGTGAGGGTGTGGGGGGAGGGAAGAAAGGAGCAAAGGAGAGTTGAAGGAGTGGTTGCCATGCCGGAAAATGGATACAGGGGAGGGGCAGCGATCAGGGATCACAGAAAACAGAGAGTGAGGGAGGGAAGAAGGGACGGGCTGACTCGTATTTCAGCTCAGTGGCTACTAGGGTTGGGTGTAACCCTAACCCTAACTCAAAACACACAGTCAACTCTTTCCGCCACTTGAGGACTGACCAAGAGCGGAGTTCAGGGAATCCTCACCGGCACATACTTTATTATAAGTCTGTGTGTCATGTGTTCAGCAGGTGTGGGCTTCCCTTCCTTCTTCCTCCTTTAGTACTTGTGCTGATCAGCTGACAGAGCTGAGAGACCGATCCAGGTGACTGTCAACATCTAGACTTTTTATCACACCAGCTTGCTTACGGCGCACCTCTTCCTCGTTCCTTGTCGTTACGACAATACTCCAGGGAAACGGGTCAAAAAAGCAGGAAGAGGAGAAAGGAGAAGGCGTTGACAAGACATTGGTTAAATTCTGTGGAAACCCTGAGAGGCGTTGTCATCGTTGCCACCTGGAATCTGTACACAAAATACAGGATCTCTCTTTGGGAATTGCGTCAGGGGGATTTCACATGTGCGCATGTTTATGTCAGTGTGTAACTGTGCATGTAACTTCATCAGGCTGGGAAAAGACCCAGGGACACTGAAACCTCTTTGCTCACTGGTCTGATGTGTCAGCTGGTGTGTGTGTGTGTGTGTGCGTGCTAGCTGGAGATAACACTCAAGGGCACAACAAATGCTGACTTGCTGTGATTGAAAAGTGTCTTAATGTCATTTGGAAAGCTCTCCACTTTGTCATGCACCACCAAGGAATATTACAGCCAACAGTGAGTCTGCATACACAAGTGTGTGTATCTGCATGTGTGCCACAGAGGGGCGGTGATTTTCCAGATTGCCGGATTGCCTAATTACACGTTTGGGTTTGGGAATCGAGCCCAGAGTCTTTAAGCACAAAAGAAGAGAAGAAAGGGAAGAAGATTATTTAGTTGGCTTTTTGGCTCGTGACACGGAGATGAATTGAAGGAGTAAGAGGTTGGAAGTTGAGCCTGTCCAGGTCAGAGTCATGAAGTGGAACGGTGCAAGCAAAGGGAAGGAAAACTGGGCTGTGGCTGAACTTCCTTTTGGAACTAATTTAATACTTGTACTTTGAGGCATTATAGGACATGTGCAAATCTGGATGCTGTATTAAAAAATGTTTGGACTCTCATGATTAGAGTGAAGATCTACCAAAGGATAATTTTTCTAGATTAAGACTTTTTGATCTAACATCCTCCTGTATTGAACTCCCTCTTATCTGGGTGAGGATGAGAGGGGACAGGAGGTCTGCGTCCTTTCGAAAGGAGAAATCGGCGGGACTGTCCCGAGCTCTAAGCTGGCTCAGCGTGTCCACCCTGTCCCGCCAGAGCAGACGCATCTTCCACAGCCAGAACGAGCTGCACGCCGTTCACAACCGCCACGCGTACTCTCACTCGCACACTCACCTTCATAGTGCAGATAGAGATGAGGATGATGATGATGATGATGACAGCTGGGTGTACCACCCTCAACACAAAATAGGTGGGATGAAGTGCTGATCTATGTGACTGCTTTTAACCCTGCTTGTTAGATATGATACCTTAGATGCAAATCCACCAAACTACACTTTATGTTTGATTTGGCTGCATCACAACTTGTTACAATGCTCTGAGCTCGTATGAATGGATTTTTGTTCTCACTCTCTACCAGGAAGCCAGTGAATGACTTTTTTACATGCACAAGCAAAGCAAGAAGTGGGTCACTGTTTTTTTATGGCCCCTTGTTCTCTGTCTTCGTGTCCCTGACACTTCCTGGTTTCCGCAGGGAGCGAGTGGGAGGTGTGAGCGGTCAGTGGGATTACTGGGCATTCAAAGGGGACTTTGTGTGTGCCATAGGTAAACGGTAATGTGTCAGGGCAGAAGCAGGTGATGTCACAGGCTGGTGGCGATGCGAGCAGTGAGTTTGGTTCTATGAAGAGCATGGTTTTGTTTGTGTGTGTGTTTGTGGGGGCTTGAATAGCTCATACCAAACAATAATACTGTAGAATTATACTTTTTAAAAATAATTACTTCAGTGACATTTTATATTTGGAATCCATCTTGCTTCATGTAAGAACAGTATTTATGCCTCTCTCAATGTCTCAGGTTTCTAGATAATCATTTATTTATCAGCTCATTGGTTGTGTGTGCGTGCGTGTATGTGTCCATAAGACTTTGGCAACAATGGGTGTAACTGTAGCCTAACCTTTACCTGAGAATGGAAAAAGACACAGATGCTCCACCATAGTCTTACGATGTGCCTGATTAACTTGACCCGTACCACCATCATCTCTGCTGCAGTGACAGGTTTGTCTCAGAACAGCCCAGACTAATTTGACATCAATAATGATCACTCACTTGTACTTACTACAATTTTAATATATGTAAGGTACCTTAGGTACAAGAATATATCTGTTTTTATGACTTTACTCTACTGAAGTTCAGAGGGAAATATTGTACTACAATTCATTTTACAGTTTCAGTTACTAGTGACTTTGCAGATGATTATCAATACAAAATATAATCGGCTAATAAATGGTGATGCATTAATATGCATTAAGAACTTTAGCCATTACATAAAGTGGTTAAAATCTGCTTCTCCTTTATCGCCTACTGCTTTTTGCACACAGGTCTCCATGTATCAGAGATGTTTCTCCCTTATTTTTAAGAATTACTAGAAACTTTTTTTTGTTCTTTTTTAGATTTTTTTTTTTGCCATCTTTTTCACTTTGTGAAGAAAGTTTGTCAATCAAATCTTGACTAGACTTTACATTCACACTTGCAACTTCGTAAAATTCATTAGTGTCTTAAATACATTGTGTTCAAAGTGAAGTACTTCACTAAAAATTTTAAAGCATGTACTTCAACTTGAGTATAGAATTTTAAGCGGTTTAAGTATTTGTACTTTACTTGAATATTGACTTTGTGAACTTCTACCACTTGAGGCACATACATGCTTACCGACATGTTAATATGTGCCGATGTTCATGTACAGTTACTTAGCATTATAATCTTGTTATGACTAGGGACATTTTCATATTATCAATTTGTGCATGAACACTTTATAGTAAGGGTACACGAGTTATCATGAATTCATGCATGTACTGTAATAGTACATGAACTATCAGAATGTCACAAGAATCAGTATCTCCAATGTTTTTGCACTGACACACTCATAAGATGCTGTGATGTTTTTTGTGAAATCCTGATAGTTCATGTAATATTACCATAAAGTGTTACTAAAACATGAGTGGTAAAAACCAGGAAAAAAAAAACAATTATTGCAGAAATGTTTTTACACTTGGCTGCAGTGGTATTTATAAATAAAAGCAAACTGTGACAAAGGTTTGTGCAAAGCAGAAAAATAATCATGACGTAGACTACATGAAGCATGTGAAATCACATGAACAGACAAAAACAGATCTGTGTGAAGTGGTGAAGAGATAACAGAGCACCTCCAGCTCTTTATCTGTAACTACTAAAAAGTCTTCATGACAATAGCTCAGTCTCAACATCATCTAGTCTATTGTTGGTTTTAATTAAAATGTTTAATAAATACTATGGCCCTTAAAGATGTGGAGTTACCTGATCATAAGTTTCCATTACATTGCCCTGCCGGAATGTGGAGCTTGTTGCTGTTGTTGTCTTTTATTGCGTGTCTCAGTCCTTCTGAGTCACTCCATCACCTCCGAACCTGCTCCTTCCTAAAACAGCTCAGGGCCGCACATAGCTGGGATGGTTTGAGGTCCTGACATCTTTCTCAAAGTCAAAGGGTACAAACTGCAGCCAAATAAGGATTAAACGGTCACCAATTTGGAACATCATCATTAATCCCAAGGTTTTAGATGTGGCACCAGCTAGTGTAAAATACGTACTGACAATTTTGTTATTTAAATATTTGATTCATCTTGAACCTTGAAATGTCTACGTGAAACAGAAGCTCATTACAGGTTGTATGTATATTTCCATTCCAGTTGTCACTTTACTACAAGAATCAGAATTGACTGATTAAAATTGTGAAATTACAGCTAACATTGCAGTAAAAAGTTTATACTATAATTTGATAGATTTTTAAAAGTGCAAACCAAGCATTGCGATTATGCAATTATGTGCTCTTCAAATAAGGTGATGTTTACTGGTTACTATATAACAATTTATATATATTTACTTGGTTCAGAAAGTGTCCTCTTATCTGAGTCAAATCTTTATCTGAATGTGCTATACACAGTGTTGTTCCTCAGTTTGATCTCTCTTATATAAGAGGGCCACCCTACCTCTTTTAACGTCTCAGAAAAGGCATTTTGACAGATATTGTTTAAAGCCCTTTATTCACGATCACTGTTTATTCAATAGTCATATAGGTTTTGATTTTTCTCCATTGATTATTTGGTAGTTAGTCAGGAAATTGATCCAAACTGGTCAATTCCAATCTACAATAATTGATAATTGTAAAATTTCAGAGAAAGGAAGGAGGAATGTTTTTTGATTGTGTGATATTACAACAACGAAGCTTGGTGATGGAGAGGATGGAGGATTAGAGGATAAAGAACAGGACATTAACTTACGTGTTTAAGTCAATCTGTTAATACATTTGACTTCAGTTTTTCACAGACTGATTCTCTCTCATACTGTGCTTTTTTTCCTGCCCTGCTTTTTCTTTCTCTTTCTCAGTCTAAATCTTTTTATAGATAATTCTAGGCCAAAGACAGTGTCATAGACAGGTCAATATAAAACTACAGAGCACACACACACAGTACTGTATGTCTACACACGTACGCCTGCGCACTGCACAGACGAAACATCCCATAAGAATACCTCTCCAGTTTGAACCTGAAGTATTTATAACATCTGGACCTTACTTCCACACATCAGCCTGGAACCATTATAATACACATGGACTGACGTGCACTGTTCCTGTGTGTAAATATAGCCCTAAATTGAGTGCCTGTGGCTCCAAAACCTGCAATTTTGACGCTGTCTCCAGCTTGACTAGTCGGGCGTTTGCCTTGGTTGCTAAGGTAACGGGCATGAGTGTTTCCTGGTGTGGTTCAGTTTGACCTTCCTATTGGGACAACTCTGAACCAATGATGTGTAAGGGAGCCGTCTGCTACACAAGCTGCTATTGGCTTTCCTGGCGGATTTTGAATAATGCATTATAAAAACTGTAAGGCTATAAACAGAACAACACAAAACCAACCAAGTATTATTTGTTTGTTTTTTTTGGTTGCTGTAGCAAATTGTTTGACTCTTTTTTTTAAAGTAAGAATTACAGTGAGAATTGATGGAATTTAGATAATACAAATGCAAGGTAATACAGAATAACCAATGAAACGTCAATTTTTAAGTTTGTTTGTTCCTTCTTGAGCTGAAATGCCATAATGCAGAATTTTAGGTATTGCAGCCCCTGGTCAGGCTGCTGAAGCCCCTCTGGATTTGTCGGTCCCTGTCCCTGTCTAGCTTGTGTGGCATCTGTGAATCTGGGCTTTACGTGATTACATTGCTGAACATTACATGCAGTTTATATGTTGTGTACAGAAAGTCACTAAGTGAAATGAACATGACTTTGCTGTGGGCAGGTACATGATTGCACTATGTTAACATGCAAGTTTGGATTTGAAGATTTAGTAGAATCTGGTGTGTGATGTGTTTTAGGATCTACAGCATGTTACTGCGGTTGACCCTTTTTATGCTTCTTTTTTTTTATCATATTCATTGACATATTGACCTAAATATTAAGTATACTTTGGCATACCAGTGTTGTGGCGGCCAGCATCAGAATTGGGTCTCATGTTATGAAATACTGTTAATAAGCTTTTCATTATTTGCTATGAATATTGCATTATTTGTTTATGAATTTAGACTGTATGAAGGGTCTTTTAGGACATACAGAATTTGTGTGTGCGTGAGATGCTTAGTGAAATTTGAGAGGATTCAGATGAGACCAAACTCTTACGTAACAGTCTTTTCCACACACAGAAACACACTCATCATCATTGTGTAGACCATGTGTAAATCCAGATTAGCAGATGATAATTTGCTGTAGTGGGGAGATGTGGTGTATAAACCAGCAAGGCCTCATTAAAAAACAGACAGAAATCTGGTGATGTGGCCTACAGCCCAGAACGTGATGTACACACACTCAGACTAAAAATAAAAATAAGCTCACACACAACAAACATTCACACATAATCTGAAAGATGCATTAAATTTATGCTGTTACACTGTTTTTCTAATCACTTCTTTTGTTCTCTTTCTCTACTATGTGCTGTTGATGACGCTGTTATCTTCAGGTAAGTCCCATCTTTTCATCTCTGACCCACATAACCTCCATTTTATGCCTCTACTAGTTGATCCCATATCAGACTTACTGTCTACAAAACCTGTAAAGCCTGTCGCACACTGCAGCTCAGTTTTAGTCCCACTTTAATCGCATTACCTCTTATTTCCCTCTAAAATCTCTGCATTCTCTTTCATTACCCACCTTTTCTGTATATCATATTGTATGTATCCTATTATTTTTGTATTATGAGACATATGAATGCTCTAACTCTGATGAAAACAGGCAGTAGAGGACAACAAGTGATTATGTTTGTGAACATGGTTTTAGCTTGTTAGGGGACAGAGGTCCAGGGCTTATGTTGATAGGATGCACTGATGTTGCCCCAACACAAACCACAATGTAATTTGGAAGTGAGAGTTTACAATCTTCCTTAGCACGTATACAGGGGCTGTTATAACGTCATGTGAATGATAGGAGTCTTTTATTTTTAGCACAAATCCAATCTTATGGTCATCCTTAGGGGTCTTCCATTTAGTTTCTGCTGATCTGTTTTAAACGAGAGGCCTGGTAGAGTTATATTTTTCCAGATCCACGTTGTCATTGCGTATTTGACTCGTATTACTGAAGCATTATGTTTGCTACAACAAGCTCAGCTTGTCTTTTCTGCTTGTGTTATTTGGTTTCGTCTTGCACGGAGGCAGAGCTCATAGCATACAGTAACATGTCACATGTCATCCTGAAGCAAATGTTGTGTATGTGCAGTACACTGAGTTACTGACTAAGATATCTTATCTTTAAGATAAGACATTGTCTTTGTATCTCATTTGCAGCACATGATTCACCTTGCCTTTTACAACAGTGTTTTATTGTAGAGAAAACTGTATTTTGGTGAATGACAATAGCGGCCAGCTGGAATCCTTCTGAATACATTTTTTATATCCTGTAGTTACAGTATGAAGCTGCCACTTAAGTAGACGAGTGCTGCCACGTATTACATTGCTGAAGTAACATCAACACAGACATCACAGCCTGAACAAAATGAAAGGACATTACAAACCAGAATAATTGTCAAAATGGATGCAACAGACACAACCAAAATGCTGCATAAACAAAAAGTATAAAACTAATACATACAAAGAATAATGATATAATTAATAATTACATTTCCATGTATTTCAGACATTCTGCATCATTTACTCATGTTGAAAAGTGTGATGATTCATACAGAAGAGGATTTTGAAAAATTTGTTGGTGCAATGATCCTCAACCTTTTTGTCTAGTGACCTCTTACAACAAAGCATCAGCCGTCATCATCATTGCGTTTTAGAAAATGCTGTATGTACCATTATGTAATGTAAAAAGTTTGTTTCGTTCCCATAATTTACACTAATTGTCTTTATGTGATTGGGTTTGAGCAGGGAAGGAAATTCACCTCTCTGCTTTTACCACTTCCTCTCTGTGAGAGTAGTGATTATGCAGACCTCAAATTGTTTCAGAGCCAAGGGGTTTATGATGTTAAAGTCAGAGCTATTTGGGCCAACCAGCAGCCAATTAAGGTGGAAGTTTGATGAAGTCAGGTTTAATTGTGTGGTTAGGTGGTTTTATTTGTGTGTTGTGCAGATTATTTTCAGGGCTGTGTTTTTATGGGACTCTTGCTTTATCCAGTTTATACGCACTTATACCAGTCAGCCAGTAGTTGGTGACATCTGGCCGAGGCAGACATGTTGTAGCCTGCAGAGATACTGGGGTGGGATTAACATGTACATAATACACACACACACAAGTATAAACATAGTACTTTTACTTTACAGCTTTAACTACAGACATTGCTGTAATTACCGTAACTGTTTTGCATGGAAGATTATGAAGTCTATTGAACATGATGGTGCCAAACCAAAATGGATGGAGCCATAAACATCTCAAAAATAGTCTTCTTAGAGTAAATGAATGCACACAGTCCATTCTCTATGCTGTGTCTGTTATGCATTTGTCTATAATACATGATAAATATGAGCTTTAGAAGTGAAATCAAGGCAAATAGACAGACTTACATTGTTTACCATAACTCAGTTATGATCACGGGTTGTCGCACCAGGTGCCTCAAAAAGCCAGAGCACGCAAAGTGTCTTGTGACTCTTGTGATTGGTGGTGTTTTGGTGCCGTAATCTGCGTAATCAGTAACTTGCATACTCACAACAAACCTGTTTGACAGTCCTGTATTATAGGTTCAGTAACATAACTTGAGCATTTTTTTTTACATTTAAGTTTTACCAACCTGGAAGTAACAAACTGTGTTTTACTGTATAAGAGACGGCCATTACAGATCGATCGATACATATCAGAAATCAATGCCACTTTCTGTTCAGCTGTCTAGTCTGGGGTAAACCAAACCAAACTTGGTTCCCGCTGTTACTGCCTGACCCTTTTCTGCTTCTGGTAACTGTGAATTGATTTGACATTGGAGATAGTTTTGATAAATGTACTTATTTCCTCCCCTGTCCTTGAGAAACCTTATATCACAAAATCCTGGATACAACATGGACAACAATTAGTTTTTTGGTGATTCTGTTGCTTTTCTATGTTTGTCTTGTAAATTACGATTGTTTGTTCACGTAATATTAGTCAGTAAAGATCAGATCTATACACTATTTTCTTTGTTTGGGTGATCAACAGTAAGAGCTGCTACTGCTATTGTCTTTGTGGTTGTAATAGATGTAAGCAGCAGCTATACACTCAAAGACAAACTGTATTTTGACTCGACTGTGTTTAAACAATCTGTGAGTGAGTCAGTATTTCTGTCTCCCGTGCTCATTCAGAATGACCAGCGTGGAGGGTTTGGGATGCACCAAGCTTGTATCTGCTTCTGATAACAAACAATTGAATTGTGAGGATTAAAGCGCTTATATTTGATGAGCGCACAATGGATCTGCCTCAAGCCGGGGCCCCCTGCACTCTAAACTGCTGACTACCCAAATTTTTTACAATCACAATCCTCTATGAGGCTCACACTCTCTGTGTGTAATTTAGTTTTTATTTTTGCCTAAGAAGTTCATGTCATATTTAAATTTCTTTATAAACGAAATACTGTACATTATAATATACAGTATGTTTCTGTACTTATGTATCTGTATTAAAGAAAGCATTTAGGGGCTTGTGGTTGACAGCAGCTTTAAGAGTTGAGGCTGGGCTCCTAGCTCTCTACCTCTTAACACTGATAGGGCAGAGAGATTTCGGGGGTGGAGGGGCTGTCAGTGTGGTCGAGAGACATTCAGAGATGCAGGGAAAAAGAGAGGAAGCAGAGTAGTGGGGGTCGCAAAGCAGTTTCCTGCGGTGTAGAAGTTGGCTTGCTGCCATTCAGAGCGCGTGTATGTTTGTTCGAATATGTGTGCGAGGGGATACTATGAGGGAGGGAGATGGCAAAGGAGGCAGCGGGAGAGGGAAGTGTATGTGTCAGGATCTGTGTGTCCGTTTGTGAACGCTTTGACTGTGGAGTGTAGAGAAAGAGGGAGAGGGGGAGAGGAGAGGAGGTCAAGAAAGAGCGAAACCGGGAAACAGTGAGGAAAGAGGAAAGAAACCGGTGTCTGTTTCTTGTGGATACATGGGGAGGAGCCATGTTCTGTCTGAAAGGTAAGTGTGCGTCTGTATGTTACAAGAGTGTGTTTGTATCATCCTAGTGAGTGTGGACTTACTCCTTAGATTTTCAGAAACAAAGAAAAGTTGTGGAAACTAATCTCTGTCACAGCAGCTTCACTGACTCGGTATCCTCATGTTTTTCTTTAGTGAAGGAACCCTTCGTTCTTTCTCTCTCTCACAGTTTCTTTGTTCCTTCTCTCTGCGTCTGACTAATTTAGGGTCACTGACTTTAATCCTAAACTTTGCGGAAACCTAATGAGCTGCTGACACTGAAAGGTGCATATGCAACTTGCTACATGCACTTTGAATTTATCACACTTGCGGGAGTATTACAGCGGAGACGAGTGATTGGTGTTTGTGTTGTCCACAGTAACAGCTGGTGAACCAGCAGTTGCTGTCCCGCACAGTGGGGCTATGTGCTGGCTGTTACTTCACTGACTGGTTAAAAGTAAGATAAGGGTAAGAGTGAAATCTCTTTTACTGGCAGCCTCCTATTTGTTTGTCTATTTTTTGTCTTTTGTAGCATATGACTGCAGCTTTACAAACACACACACACACACACACACACACACACACACACACACACACAAAGACTGATTTCACCATTAACAGGAATGGAAGCATAAAACTGTCCAGTAGGTTTTTCCAATTTTTCATGCACTACAGTTAAACTGCAGTGAAATTTTAAAAAAAAATCATTGTCAGCTGCATATTACTAACCAGTCCACACAGTTATCTCAGAAGTGAGGAAATCTTTCTACTTGTGAAACCCAGAATATTTTATCTTTTTGTAGCTTGTAGATTTGTGGCTTCCAGAAATGAGGTAATATAAACTCCACACTTCAGCTATTTGAGGCAACATCCCAGTTCATCAGCTGCATGAGGTAATTTGTGTTGTCAGTTATAGTTTCCACACTATGTGACTCTGGTCACACATGGAACATGGAGAGAAACAGATGTGTTGGAGAGGACAATTCAGTTTTGTTTTGCCAGCACTGAGTTCTGACCAACCAAACTTCTAGCTAACATTAGCTGTAGTTAAAGACAAAAACACCAGTTTGACTTTTCAACTCCAAAGTAGATGATACAGTGACCCAAATACTTTGCATTACATGTAACACTGTGATCTGACCAGTAGATTACTCTACGTTGGTTGCCAGTAACAGAATGTCTGCTTATATTATGAACCCCCACTGTTAGGTAGTTGCCAACTCTAAGGCAGATTTGACAAATTTTCAGTCCATGTTCCTCCACATCCAGCTGTGACCAAAGTGGATCCTCGTCTGTTTTGCCCACACACTCACTCAGCCCCCCTCCTTTTATGCATTAAAGCCTTGCATTTTAGTGTAAGCCCTTTTCCTAGCCAGCCAGACCACTTGGTGTGGCTTTTGGCATGTTACATAAGTTATTTCTGCACTTGAGCCCAACTCCGTGCAAGAGAGCAGACATAAGAAGGGACTGAGTAGGGATTAGTGATTTTTGGAGACCTTGTTCTCACTCAAATTGGAGGTTTCCTGCAGTGTGAGGGGTTTAGAAATGCAACATGTCTTCCCATGTCAAGTGAATGTAAGCTATGTCAAGCATAAATATTGCTGAGAATTCATCTGAGCTTGTTATGAGGTCAGTGAAGGGGCGGGTCAGGTCTTGTCCAGTCTGTAAAAACAAGTCTTTGGCTGAGTGGAGCTTGGTCTATATTTTTCCTGGTTTGTTTTCAAACACTTTGATTGCAGTTCTCTCAGATGTGTGAATATTAAAGCAGCTTCAGATGTTTTGGTTGTGGATAGCAGTTGAAGGGGAAGTGCAGATGTGGTGATCCAGATGCTCCAGTAAAGAAGTGTGAGCTTGGATTATCCAGTTTGAATAAGTGTAGTCAAATTAAGTCATAATGGGTGACTGACTATTGTTAGAAATATTTAATGACTGAATGTAACTCTTTATATGTTTCTACTAGAGGAAATTTGTTCAGTACCGTTTAGTCCATGTTGTGCAATTTATTTTGAGCCAATTTGAGTTGAGTGTTTCAAATATACATTTGGTGAGTCATCAAAAAATTTATCATTGTTATAATTATGATTAATGATTCAAGTCACCTTTCAAGCATGTACAAGTGTAAATTGTACACTACATTTAAACATCTGCATATGTTTTCATGACTGGTAGTAAATAACGTTTAACCACGTTGGAGAAATCACATCTAAATAACAGTTCTCAGCATCTTATTTTAGCAACCCTATTAAAGTCACCCCTTGTTAACCTATTTGAACCTGTAGGGAGACATTCCTTCAATAAACACTGCACCTGTGCTGTGTTTCTGGAGAGACCGTGACCTCTTAAACTGAGGCTGACCCCACTACCTGCCCTCTGGCCTTGTGGGTAGCTGTGTTGATGGATGTTCTCACACTCGATGTGGCAGGCTGCTTATCTCCGGTGGAGGTGAAGAGAGGAGCGGGATGACAGGAGAGAGGTGCTGAAATGTAGACAGTGGAAGAGGTTTCAGTGTGGGGTTGCTGACTTCTAAAAGTACACATGAAAAGCTTTCAGAAGCTTATCTACATGAGTAGATAACATGAGTGGGGTGTTTGACGTGTAATCTGTAGTAATCAGTGATAATGATTGTTGCTGTGTTGCATTATTAGTATGTCAGACTTTACCTAAAACAAAAGACATTTCCTACTGTGTTTAACTGTGGACTAAGAAAACATCACACAACTTTCAGGGATTGAAGAATTCATATGAATACCCCTGAATATATAATTATGAACACACTGATTTTAATATTCTGGACTGCTAGAATCTAGCTAATAAGTGTGTTTTGAAGTAATTTACAGCAGTTATTAATTTATGTATGTCTGCAGTTGTCATGTTGTCTCATGTGATTAAATAATACTAGTGTTAAAACAAGCCTCCATAAAACTGAGGTCCCTTATGTGCTGTATTTACTAATTGACATTTTTGATGAAGCAAACATTAGCACTGGACTTAAATGAATAAGAATGAGATATTGACCTCTGCAAACAAGTCATGCTCCTCCAAAAGATAAGCACATTTCTGGTCTTGATTGATAAACAATAGATGCTGAAGTTGCAATCGCCTGTGAAAGGACTCATGCCAGCCTTTTGTCTTCTGAAAAGAGCTTACAAAAAATAGCTTTTTTGGACAGTTTGAAAGTTTAGGAAGCTGATTAGTAGTCAGCAAACAGGTCTGCGTACTGTGTTCTTAGTGTGACACAGCTTTTTAGTTAGAGAGAGTTGAGCCTATTTCCAGGGACAAAGCTTGAAAGGTTGGGTTGTGGGTGAAGTTTGAGAAAACAATGGCAGACTCCCTGTGGATGAGTAGATGACTTCCCCAGACAGAGGACTAACTAACTAACTCAGCATGCAGGTGCTCCTCCATTCAGACCTATGTGTAGCCATAGTTACCATTGTCCCTTTCCCAAAGCCTTCCGCTTTGGCTTCCGCCTCCTCACAAACAGAGAAAGGTATGTGCACATGAGTTTTCATAGGCACATAGAATAACTTAAATGCACATATGTTTAGATATACACAGTACATTGTCCCAACATAGGTGTTTGTACACACACATGCACACCCAAGCAACACACACATCTCCTAACTAGTAATAATCTCCTTTTATGGACAGTGGGCAGTGATAGTCTGCTGTGATAACTGCAGTGCATGATAGGCAAGACCTGACCATTGTTAGCAGACACACATCAGATATGTTTGTGTTTGTGTGTATATTTACACATGACTGTCACCATCACCACAAACACATATGTTCCTACTTGTAAAATGGCAGTAATGTCCGTTTATCTGCGTGTCACTGTAAGAAATCTATAAAAAACACACTCCTGTTGTGATGTTATGATGCTATTATGTATTTGAGGGTCTGCATAACTATACACCCCCTGATGTTCTCTGTGTGAACTGAATGACCTACTGTCTCTATGTACTTTGGATTTAGGGCAACAACAGCGTTAAATGCAATTTAGGCCACATTCAGAATCTTTTTGCTGAGTGAGCTGTGTGTGTGTGTGTGTGTGTGTGTGTGTGCGTGCGTGTGCATGCGTGCATGTATACTGTGGTTTGTCCATTATATTCTGTCTGTGTGTGTGTTTGTGTGTTTCTGTGCTCAATGGTTTTGGTTTTGTAATCAGCTTGTGTGTTGGCTGACTCACCGTCCTGTGGAAATGATAACCATCAGTAATGGCTGTTTTAGCCTCTGGCTATTTGCTAAGCCTTTGACAGCATAACGACCACACACACACACACACACACACACACACACACACACACATATAAACAAACATGCACTTACACACAATTCCCTATTTCCACTAAGTTGCAGTAGTTTAGGACTTTTTAAACTATTTGTATATGCATAAAGTGGGGTTAATGCAGGTGTTACACACCACAAGATGGAGACATTTGTCTTTAGTATAAACGCCTTTGAACTTTTCTGGTTTTCTTTCTACCACCTTTTTAAGAAATCAGTTTAACTTCTCAGTGTCTGTACAGTAGCTGAGCTTTCATTCGTGGATCAATGTATTATCCAGTCTTCATTTTGTCTACTTCTATGCTGAACCAGTCTCCACCTTATTAATCTGGGCATATCAAGATCAGCCAACCTCACAGCCAAGCTGATTAAGGATTGTACACACACATACACACCCTCACCTGGCACATTAGTCTGAAGTTTTTCCCACTCGTGGCTACTCTCACCCAGTTTGTTAATCTGTGTGTATCTGTTTGTTTGCTGCTTATCTTGTTTCTGCAGTGCTTACATCTGTGTTTGACTGTCCCGCATTACTCCTTGGCCCATTTGTGTATTTCTCTGTGACTTCAGTTCCACTTAAATTAATAAATAAATTCAAATGTCTTCAAAACATTGTGATGCATGGATTTTAGGCTAGATTTGTGCACATTGTAACAGCTGTGAAGGTGTTCCTGAGACAGTAGGATGATATTTGGCCCACATGGAGCTTTCAACAGTTTGTGTCATCTGAGTTAACCATCTGACACACAACATGCCAAGTCTTCCACACATTTGAACTGTGGAGGTAATGTAGGTAATTATCTACAGCCTGGTGTCCATCTGTAGTGTGTGTGCGCTTGTGTGTGCGTGTGTGTGCGTGGCAATCAGAGGCTAGGGGCTGGAGGGTGGATAATCTGGGTTTAGAGATTACAGCAGCATTGAGGAGAAGAGGAAAGGGGAGTAGGAGGAGCTGATAAGAGAGGCCATGTGGATACCACTGGACAATGACCTGTCTTAGATGGATGTAGAAAGAGGGTGACGGATGTTCTTAGATGCTGCAAACTCAGAAGGGCTGATTTTTCTAAGCTAGTATCTATTTTATCAAAGAACGAGTGCATTATCTTTGAACATGAGCTCAATGTTTAAGAAAAGACAAGATGGTTTCTTGATGTTTTTTTTGTTTGTTTTGTTTTTTATCGTCTTTCCACACAGTTTGTGGTGGATACTTCTGGGTCATTGCAAAGGATAAAATCATGCTCTGACCACTGGTATTTCCAATAAGGCGCAGTTCTTTGTTTTTATACGTTATTTTTGCATCTTTGGAGTATCGCTGAAATTACTTGTGGTGACTTCTGAGGGTCAAAATTTTTGTTTTTGCAAGCTGCCGGGGTGTCTACCAGACAGCCAACTGACAATCATGCTGGATTTTTTTAACGACCTAATGCTAAAATAGTTCTTAGGAATATTTGTTCTGGAGTTTAATCTTGTAATCTAACACAGCACACAGCCTTCCTTTGTCAGGCAAATCAATGCAAGTTAATAGGATCCCCTGAGAGAAGGAGAGGAAGGACAAAAACAGTAGGGGGAGAGAGAGGAGGAGACGGAGGGGGATTGGGTCCACTGTGGGTTGCAAAAACGTCTAAACCTCCATCCCATCTTCCCAGGAAGAGAGGGGGAGGACTATTAAGGGTTTGGGACCACGGGGGAGGCCTTCCACACAAACCCTTCTGTCACCCCTCCAACCCCATCCAACCACCTCAAGTGGAGGGTCCAGAAAGAGAGAGGGTTGTGCAAGAAGGAGGAGGAGTTGGGGGCTTGAATTCTGGACGGAGCAAAAGAGGGTGGCTGTGGGGTGGGTTTAGGTCTTAGCCGGGGATGATCACATACGTGCACTGCCTCTCCTCAGAGCCGGTGGTCAACTGCTGGGACAGGGCTTGCTATGAGGACCCCACTAACGAGAAACGAACTCTGCGCTCCTTCAAGCCCGCCAGCAAGATGGGGAACAGCCTCCAGTCTGAGGCCTTCCCTGGCTCCAAGCCCGCCAGGCTGGAGGGCTGCCTGCGCAAACGTCTACTTTCTGTGTCAAAGGTCCACCAGAAGCAGGACTCTCTCTGGACACCCAAACCATTGCTTGGACCCGTCGCTACAGGCTCGCCGGGGAAAACACAGACTTATGAAGATGGAAAAGGTACAGAGTAGAGAGCAGCCCAACTTCACTGTGACTGGGTTTGTTAGCTTTAAGTTGTTGAGTTGGCACAAACAAACCGTTGGCATCAGAGATTATAAGACTAAAGTTAGAGGTTTTTAGCTCCCATCTTTTCTAGACTGTATTCAAGATTTTACAGTAGACCCTGTTCTTTTTAGTACATTTACACTGATAAATAATGTGATTATAGGATGCTTCCCTACAATGCTAGAGCTACTGCGATAGCAGCCTCTGTCAGTGTCTTAGTAAGACTTAACACCACATTCCTGTTTGGCTACAATGATGTTTGTAGTATTTGTTGTCCTGCTTCTAAGTATACTTAGGTCACCTGAACAGTTTGTGGGAAATAATTCAATGTCACAGTGCCAGAGAGTCACAACACATGTGATAGAAGCTTCCTCAAGCCTAGCTTTGTCTCTTCTTATTAGCTGATTTCCATCTCCCTTGTAACTGAGTGATCTGTGCCGTCTGTCTATGTGTGTGTGCAAGTGTGCATCTCTATGTGTGTGTGTGTTATACTGGGCATCAAGTGTGGCATCGGTGCAGATTGTGGCTTTGTGACATTGGAGACCTTTGACCTGTGCTGGGGTAGAGTGTACTTCAGCCAGCAATCTTAGAGAAAGGCTTTCATATATACTGTTACTGATGCATCACCACGTAACCTGCCCTATAGAACATTAGTTATTGTCAGTGAAATCTGTGCTACTTTATGTTTGTGTAGTGATATTTAATTTCTGCTTTATTATATTTAAATACTTTCCTGCTGTATTTTCTGCTCATGCTCATATTACGTGTGTGTATTGTTAGTATAGCATCTTTGTTTGTGCGTTTATTTGTTAATGAATGTGTGTCTATTTGTCTACTTGCATCGAGGCTGTGCTTCATCCTCTTTTGGGACTGTAGCTCTCCCCTGGGTGGTCACCCCTGGGAACAAGGCACAATAGCTAGCAGCTGGAGGTGATAGTCCACGCCTGGAGGGAAGTGTAATAGAGCTGACAGTATGAGGGTGATGGAGCTGATACTCTTGAGGTTATGAAGGTGACCCAATTTCACCTCGGCCACTACATAAAGGAGCCATCAGGGAGGTTTGAGAGAGTGCTAAAGGATAAAAGAGAGACTGAAAGAAGTGTCTTTGACCCGTTTCCAGATTATTTTTACACTGTTCTGTCACATAACAGTAACTCAAATTATAACTATAAAATATTAGTCTGCTATACACATACTAAATTAATGGCCTATGATCTATGACTATAATGTAAGCTATAAAAGTAATTATAGTAGCAGGGCTAAGCATGGTCTTGCTAACGATACAACTTTTCTAACTTTTGTTATTGTCCCATTTGAGTCTTTGTCCACCCACTTACTGTATACAAACTACTCTCTAATGTCTGTATACATGCATGCTTATTTAATACCAAGTTCCTAATTCCTGTGTGTTTAGCGTAACAATATGCTGCCAGATGAGTGCAGCCTGTCCTCATGCCTGCTTTGGCTAACATGCCATGACAGCTTAAGATGTTGCCGCCGTGGGTACAGTATTGTCTGGGCTCTGTAGGTTGAATCAACCTCCCAGTCACTTTGTATTCATGCACCACTAATCAGACAACCCTTATACACACAAACATGCACAAATTGGAGTTTGGCTAATACATCTTTTGTGTTCATTTGTGTCTGTCTTGTTGTATGCATGCTCTTTCTGTCTGTTCTTACTGCCTGTCCTAAGTTCCTTTTTCCACCTGCGTCTCCTATTGTTTACAAAAATGTAAATTTTCTTACATTAGAATGGAAATGGCATAACTTTATTCTTTCCTCGACTTCTTCCCTTGTCCTGCTTTTAGTTTATCAGTTTAGTGGTTGAGCAGGTGTTCCAACAGATCCCCCATAATCCCTCAGTGGGGAGGCAGGTTCTGCTATCGACCAATCAGTGCCAACAGCTCCCGAGGGACGAGCACCTGAGGGAGGCCAGGCTTGTGGAGTAACTAGATGAGGCCAAATGAAATGGATTGGCTGCATTAATGGGGGAAGCAATGCTGAAAATCAGTTAGGATAATAGAATTGTGGCAGTGGGAATTAGGAGGGGGTTTGATCTCGACCTCAGCTCTTTGTTATCGTCTTCACTTCACACAAATATAACCACAATTCACATATTTTGAAGGTGATAAAAACCTAGTTAGTTGGGGACAGCATAGCTCCACCAATGCCAGAGTTTCATTAGAGCAGGCCTCCATTAAAATGCATCCAGTCATGGTACTGTTGATGGAATTTTTGATTAAAGTGTCCTGAAAGTAGCATGTGCAGTCAAAGAGAAGATGGTGCCTACATGTATTACTCTCATCTTTACAAGGTTTTCAAATAGGAGACAAAAGAAGCAACAACCTTAAGGTTTCCCCTGTTTCTCATCTCTTTATTCCTTCTTTCCTCTCTCCTAAACCAATTTATTTATTCCACACACCAGTGCCCCCGTGCCCTTAACTGTGATTAGAGATTAAGGTGACACACTGGCCAGTTAAGTAGAGTGTGAACAAAACTTTGAGTCATTTTCCTCGGTGCAGAAAAATATCTGGTCGAAGCAGCTTGTCTTTTTCTGACTCAGGTATTTTTTATTTTAAGTACAATGATATTCACTAGTCACCTTTTCATGGCTTATGCCTCCCCTCAAGCACTTGAACACAGATGAGTAACGACAACTACACACCACACCCCCAGTAGCAGGTTCGAGGAGGCAGAACAATGGAGAGCATGACACAGCTTTAGAAGAATGGAGCTGGAGTTCATACACACACACACAAGCACTTTCAAGAATTTGGGGTCAAGGGTTGGTTTGAGTCATTCAACTGTAAAATAGGTTAAGGCTCTGTTTTCCCTCAAAGCAACTCTGTCTGCCCCAGTGTCTCCCTCTTTCTCCCCTTTTTCACTGATTTAACCCTGTTTGTGTCTGTGTGTGTGTGTGTGTGTGTGTGTGTGTGTGAGTGCATATATGCTCACTTTTTTCTGTTGGTCCATTCAGAATTTAAGAACTACTGCAGTCTCATTCACATGTTTCCTGTTATGTCCCTGTAGATGTCAATTTGGATAGAAAATAAAGGAGGTGAAATGTAATCACTGGGTAATAGCTATCTGTGTATCTAACAGATGGAGACCTCTCAGCTTGTTAAAGGCCTAATACGTAATAGTTGGCTAGTGATTGGCTAAACAGGTGCTCCTCCATCATGTGTGACCAGAGGCTAATGAAGCCATCACCGACAAATACTGGGAGGTAATCGAGTTGGGTGGAGTTCAGTATGTGTATGTACATCTGACACCCCCGATTAGCTGCTTTTCATTCATTTTTAAAAAATATTTGCTGCTTGTCATTGTTGTGGAGTTTTTTGTTTAACAGATATTACTTTGTTCATTACCTGTGTTTGAGTTTTTGTCGCTGGTACTCGTTTCTTTGTTTTGGTAAAACTGCTTGTTTTGTCCAACCAACAGTCTAAAATCCAAAATGTATAAAGTTTTTTATCCCCACAGAAAAAACTCTGAAAAAACTAAAATCATATAATATTTATATTTTTTGCTTAAAAATTACTTAAATAAATCATGGGCAGCAGGTTTGTCTTTCAGTATGAATGTGTGTTTTCTTTCAAATTTGTTGTAGACAATGTGGTCAGATTAATAGAGTGGGTCAAGGCTCAGCTGACTTTTCATTTTGGAGACTGGATACGATGTAGGAGGAGAGAAGTCAGTTTATTTCAGGAGGGATCAGGTGTTACAGACCCTCAAAGCCCCATTTATGTACAACTGAGTTTTACTTAATGGCTTGACTATCAGATCAGGACACAATAGTCAGATAATCACTGGAATCTGCTGAAAATGTGTTTTCTTGCTCAGTAAATGAATTTTTATTTTCTACTTGCATGCTGCCAGTTGACATAGAGCGCCCCCTGGAGATTGAGTCACTGTACTGCTCTATATGGTACCCAGACGGTGGACAAAGTGAAGGCAGCTCTTGATGATACAGTATGTGTCCAGGATCTCTCCCTTTCGTCTCTCATCTCCTCTTTGTGGTTCTTGTTGCTTCCCTCAGTTTTGCAGAGAGCAGTTTAACCATAAATTGGTCTGTGTTGCAGGCACATGACTGAAAGATCATAGCTTACACTGCTGAGCTGAAATAAGTAAGCACTGCTTTGTTTGTCACCCATCACCACAAAAAAAGAAAACTGACTGCTTTAGTCGGACACTTTGCTCTTCCATCTAATTTGTTTCTTTTATTACTCCAAGTCTCTCATGAGCCAACGACCCCTTGCTCTCCACCTTGTACCCTAGCCTGTGTCTCCTTCTTCCTGCCTTCTCCTCAGCCACAGGCCCCTTTATCCCAATCAGCTGGAGTTTTCATTAAGCTTCAGAAGCAAAGCTGAGCCTCTGAAAAGCTTGTTTCCCCCATAGAGACTGATTATAAAAGGAGAGAAGGAAGGGAGAGGAGAGAAAGTGGTTTTAAAAGCCCCTTTAAATCTGCCTCACTAATGAGTTGTCCTCACCATGGCAACATCTCTCTTTTTTTCTTTTTTTTTTAGGGTTTTCTACCTTTGCAATGGTATGAAAGAGAAAAAAGAAGGAAAATATAGAGTAAAGGAAGCTACAGCCATTTCCTTTGGTTGTAAAACCACAGGGGTTGCTGCCCTGATGTCGGTTTTACCATAATTTTGTTTGTTTATAGTGCAAGCTAAATTCCTAGACTGCTGTTATTCTTTCTCAAAGAGCCGTATGGGATGGCTCTGGAAAACAAGTTCAATTTGTGTCAGCTGTTTCCTACCTTCACCACAAGGTGGCATTATTACACAACAAGCAGAAGGACTCATTCAGCGGATGAAAGTGCAGTGTTTTTGGTCCATAGTTTAAAAGTTGATCATCTTAGAAACATCAGTTTCAACCAATAATGGAAAATGTTAAAATGCTTTGGTGTGTGATACTAAAATAACATTGAACGGATTATGGTAATTACCAAATGATGTTACAGTTCAATTAATTGCCCATTAGACTGTATGCCACCATTTAACTACACGAAAAAGAGACACATGAGGCGTCACAATTTAATTTGGAATAATGGCGGTCTTAAATTTTGGGAGTATTTGATCAGGGAGCTGGTCTTGTTCCCTGGGGGCCCATTAGGAAGGCGCGCTTATTGCATACAAGAGAGGTCTGCGCTTTCTATTAATGCCTCCATTCTTCCATTATTGCTCAGATGGGACAGAAGGGGGAGGGACAGGGAGATCGATGGAGAGAGCGAGGGGGAGGTGAAAGGGGTGTTTTAATAGAGAAGGAAGGGGGAAGGAAGAGAAGGAAGGGTTAAGTGGATTTGGGGTCCTGTTTTTTTCCCCAGATGAGCTCTCAACATAGGATTATCGATAAAGATACCCCTTCTTAGCGCAGGCATGTGCGCGCACACCTCTGCAAAATGCATCCCAGAGACTATTTGACAACTCACATGAAACCACCAGTCGCAGTGTGTGTGTGTGTTTTATACATATGATACTGATCTGCGTCATCCTGTGAGCACTAAGCCTGTCCTGAGACATTTGTAACCCTCTCTCTGTCTTTACCCGGGGATTACACCCTCACTGTAATAATATACCAGGGCTGTATTACTTCATTTCTGTCAAAGTCATTCTGATGGTAATTCTAAAACCAGATTCACACATGAAGAAAATCTTTTTGGTCAGCCCCTGCTGAAGTGTTCTTGAGCAAGGCACTGAATCCCTTAAAGATCAGGATTAGTTGATCTTAATTCTGACATCCCTCAGTTTTTGAAGAGAATCAATAAAATGATGATGATGCTTATGGCAATAATAGTTTTATATTGCAGTGGTTACCCTGAAGATTGTTCCTGCAGTCCTGCTGTGATACAGTAGTTTAATAAAACACTGGTCTGTATGCAAGATGGCTTTTCATATTCTTATATGTTAACTGCACAAACATGTTTTACTTGAATACCAAGCTCATGAAGGTGCTCGATTGTGGAGTTTGATCATTAGCCTCAAATCCTTATATACTGTAAGTCTAGCTCCATTTGTAGGTTCACAAAAATAAACCAAAAGTACAAAGAAGAACTTTACACTGAGTAGCATGAAGTCCCACAGTTTGAAATCAACAGACGAACAAACAACAAAACAAATTGGCAGTGTGATTAGTATTGGTATGCTGTGTCATTGCTGAGTTGTAGTGTGACAAAAAAACAAAACAAAGTGATTCGACATCAGTTGCTTTACACTTGTTAAAGTGTGAAAATGTTCCTTGTAATTGAAAAATTGTATAAATTCTCAGGCCACATTCACATGCCCCTAAAATCCCCTTCCAAAGACTGAAGCTGTGAGCAGAAGGTTAATTTAATATTTAAAAACCATCTCATGCGTTGTTGAGTGTTGATTCTCTAACAGAGACGAGATGTCAGTTGAATCAATCTGATGAGCCTGATGAACAGAGCCAAGTGCAGTGATGCATTGTAATTGTGTTGGTTAATAGCAAAAATCAATGCCACCCACCAGAACTTCCATCCGACATTAAATCCGACCTCCTGTTTGTGCCACAGCCTTGAGGCTGATTGTCTTGCTCACTTCCTAAATTTGTCGGCATTGGTAAATTGGTGAGATTTCTGATTCTTGATTGAATTCTTGGGTTTTGCAAATCCCCCCTCCCCTCCCTTCCACAGATGACCTACTGTTGTTGCTAATGAGAAGTGAGGTGCAATGTGGGAAATGGGTCAAACAGTACAGTGTCAATTTTGCTCCAGTGGTGGAGATAAACATAAATACACACATTGTAGCTGATATGGCTTTAACCTACTTCCCACTGGTGTCCTCGAGTCTCCCTCATACACACATACAAGCACATACATTTAGCTTTCCTCACTGTGATGCAGGCCAGCCCCAGGTGGCTTGTTGCTTTGTCCCCTTGAGCTACCGGAGGCACTTAACCTAAATTAGTTCAGTCTGTCTCTGTGCCACTGTGTCTAAATCAGACCAGACACTCTCATCAGCGGTGTGGCCATGTTACAGTCATGCTGACAGCAAAAGCAACACACTACTGTATAGCTACTGAACTGTAAGATTTCTACGTGTAGATCTTTTAAGGTGTATGTTTTTCTGGTGATTTGTATTGAGACATAAACAGCTGTAACTTTTAATTGGAACGTCAGTTAAATGCCTTAATTATAAAATGTGCAGTGAACCACTGATGCTAATGAATCATATTGTTAAAGCAAATGAAGTCATATTCCAGCTGCCACTTATTGATTGCTCTCATCACCCAGCTTGGACATTATTCACGTTAACATGCATAAACCTCACGGCTGGTCATTTTAATTAAACCAGTGGTGAAGTTTATGCATGAGACACACATGCATAAACCAAGCGCAGCACCCCACCATGTATCATATTCGTCTGTGTTTGTAACAGATTTACTACATTTTGTGTGTCAAGATAATCTTAAAAATTGTATGACTGATTGTGTGCCGCCGAAGTAGGAGAGGGAAGAGCGACCCTTTGGAGAGAAGCGCAGACAACCCTGGTGTTTAATATAGGTCAGGAAACCAATGTGGCATCCAACATAATGTCGTGTATGCATGAGTCCCTACATGCATGTGCATGTGTGTAACAACTTAAGCGTGGTTATATGCTTGCATAAAGAGACTACAGGCACAGTTATTGTCTTATGACCCATATGTGCAATAGTGTTCGAAAACACAAAAAGGGTACATGGCTATAATACATTTCTTCTAGGCAGGTGTAACTTTATTATTTACTTCATGGTCTAGATTAATAAATGTGACAACGTGTGTTGCAGGCACATGCACATTATTATAATCCATACAGACAAAAGCATGCAGCGTTGTGTTAACATGTGCTAAGCCATCATAAAGCAAAGAACCTGTGAGACATCTTATCAGCATGCCAAGGACAGACATAAACTATGGCCACACACAAACACACTTAGATCTTGTGCTTATTGATGTGCTGGGTCCTCAGAGGGTTCACCGGAGAGTGAGAAAAGCCCAGAGTCAATATGACTGGAGACAGCGTGGCTGAACGTTAATGGCTGTTAGTGTAGTCAGAGCACTGCCATGGGTCTGTCTTTATGTTAAAATACCAGTGACTGGATGTAGGCTTCCATTGGGATTTTTTTTTCAACAGCATTTCAGTCATGTTACACCTGCCATGAGTCACACATGAGGAGAAGTGATTTTTGACAAGAATTAATAAAGCTAGTCTGTGGTCACTGTAGCCATCTTATTAGGGTGTTTTAAATACCATCTATTATTTAGATCTTTCAGTCTGGATCAAAGTGGTGGACAGACCTGCTGACTGACATCACCATCCATGCCGAATCCAACACATTCAATAACTGTTGTCCTGCCAACCTACAAACGTCTCACTTTCTAACTGGCTGGTTTCACGTTCAGCTTATTGTCCTGCCAACTTGAGGTGGGCATTTGGGGGTGTGGAGAGGCCAGTGGTGTTAGTTTGCATTAGATTTAAAGCTCTGTTGTCAAGGAGGAAATAGACGGTTAACTACAAATCCATCATGACAGGAACATAAAACACCTCAAACTGCCACCCTCAGAAGGCACCAAAAGCTCAGACGTACAAATCGCCCTGCTTGTAAAATAACGGCATTTAAACTCCCTGCTTAACAGGCTTGTACTGTTTAGCAGTGACCTGCCTTTTATTGTGCTGAAGCTAACATTAGTTTGTAGAAGTTTCCTTGTTGAATTAATATTTAGTAAGGACTTATTTAATGGTTGAATGCTGAGATTCACTTGCACTTTTTCAGCACAAACTGGGCTCGAGTGCAGTCTTAAATGTCCACATGTTCAAATAAAGGTACACAGTATATTCTTTATCTACTCTTCCTGTGTTTCTCACTCTTTTATCCTGACTTGAATTTCAAAGGGAGTCAGTAGGGAGCACCCGGGTCAGACGCCAGGGGAGACAAAATTAGGCATGACCGCCAAGCCCGCTGGGCCTTTGTATATGTTTCTGTGGCTGTCTTCCTGTGTGTAATATCTGTTTTCATTAAGTCTCTACCTATGGATGTTTTGCATCTACACTCTCTATCTCTCTCCCTTCTAGCTTCTCTGCTCCTTTGACTTTTCTCGCCCAGCTGCCTTTATCTCTTTTCTCTAGTTTCTTTTGTTCCAATAAACACCGCCTGTTCTATCCTGCCTCTCATCGCTACTCAGCAAAATGACTCTGCTTCTACCACATCAAAGAATTTTTCTGCATTTTATGGGGGCAAACACACAAATGGAACACACACAATAACACAAGAGCAGGGTCTGATTATGTTAGTGATGGTGTGTGCATGCTCAGGGCGTAGTTTGCGGATTGTCAACCGGACTTGGAGGCTTTTCTTATGGATCACAATGGAGGAGCAGCCTATAGAGGGAGGCCCCTCTCGCTTTTCATGGAGAAGAATAACCCGACATACACACAGACACAAAATACAGCGGTTTTCATTGCAAATTTGAATTCACAGATAATCTACTGGTGAAATTTTTCACTTACTGTGAGCCACTGTAGAAATTCAAAATCTGTGTTTTTAAACTCATTTAGCAATATTCTGATGGACTCACTCATAATCACTAAAAACTAAATTCTAGACTTAACGAGAGGTTTGTTGTCTGCCTTCACAGGAGTTGGGTAAATTAATATATTGTGAACTGTGTGTGTGGGACAGACGGTTGTTGCATCATTTTTCTGTCTCAATCTGTAGGTACACAGTGTGATTAAGTGAGGGTGTGTGTGATTGCATAGGGTGTGTGCGTGTGTAGGTCTGTGTGAGTGAAGGAATCCCAGCTGCTTCAATGGAGCAGGTCAGATGGAAAAGACCAGAAGAGGGGTGAAGGGGGAAGATGGAGTTACCCAGTAACCTCTTTCCCCTAAACAGACATAAGTGCAACAGCAAAGAGACAAAGTAACAGAGAAAGTAGAGACAGGAGGGCTGAGAGTGAGACAGCATGCTGTCAGACAACAAGTGTGGAAGTGTACTGAACTTTATGTGTGGTTGTGCATGCATGTATGTGTATGTGTGACACACGTGGGAACTTTACCCCATGCTAAAATCATTAGCTCCAGAAAAACAGCAATCTCAGCTTGTTTACTCAGCTTAGCCTCTCTATCACCTTGGCTTCAGCATGTATTATGTTTGAGTGAGAGTTGATGTTTATTCAGGAGGGAGTTTGAAGTTTTAACTGCTTAACTGCTCATTTATGAGCACTATGAAGAGAGTTGTCTTCTCCTTCTCCAGGTTTATTTTTTTCACACCTGTCTTTAAGGTTTATCATCATAAAAACCACTATATTATAATATTACTTTTTCTGTTCAATATGTCTGTAATCATTACAGATTTGATATTAGTCATTATTCTGAAACTCCCACAACTCAAAAGATACCAGCTAGTATCAGAAGTTTCATTTGTTGTTACAAGACAACCTTTGATGCTATATGTTAAACCTGTGGTTAATGTGAAAAATCAGCGGTTAAATAATGTGCAATATGTGTGTATGATCATTAACCTCTCAACCTTTATAATGCCATACCATCTCCCCTATTTCCCCCTATCTTGCTGCTAAGAGATTATTCATGCCTTGCTCTGTATCACAGGGAAAAGGCTGATCAGGTTCGCATGGACCCCTGATGCTACGCTTTCATTCTCAGAGATGTAAGGATGAAAGATGGAGAGAAGGGATGTGAAATGAGTTTGTTGTTCTGCATGTTTATTACATTATAGATTTTCATTCACAGAAAAGAGAAGATGAAAGAGAAGTATTAAGTGTCTTTAGCACGCTTCCTGTGTGAGTCCAAGCTCATTTAATGTAGGTTTTAAAACTCCCATATGCAGTACAAATAGAAATAATTTATTACTCACATATTTGAAGAGCTGCTTTCTATCCCTTTTCACATTTCTGTTTAATTAACTGGAATGCTGCACAGATGTTGCATCTTACCTTTAATTTTTAAAGAACAGAGAGGGCTTTTAGTTCAGTACCTTAAGTTCATGGTTTCAAACTGGCCTGTTTTTAACTTCATTCACATATTCAGTTATAGGGACTTTGTAAAAACTCTTGTACTTTGTGCCTTCCACAACACTGGCATATGCAGAGATGCAAAGTGTTTGCATGTGCTCATGTGTGTAACAAACACTTGTGCCCTGCTCAGGTTTTCCTGCTTATCACCACCACACAGGTTTTCTACTGACCAAGAGGAAGGTGTCCCAGGTCAGAGGCATAACTAGAGTGCACAAGAAAAGAAAGACAGGGGAGAGAGAAAAATCAATAAAGGCAAGAGATTATTTTAGCAGCCATGAAAGCGTTGAAAGAGAAGAGAAGAAGAGAAAAGAATTGGGGATTGAAAGAGAAGGGGGAAGAGAGGAAAGCAAAGAGATTTGACTTTGGCAGATCAGGTTGAGTTGATGGGTTTTAGATCGTCATCTTAGCTCTTTCATCTTAAGTCCGATTAGAAAAATAAAAGCTGAGACCTGTCAGATGAAAGGGGATGTGTGTGTGTATCTGTGTGTGTGTACATACAATTTAACAGATGTTTTATAGCCTATAATGTTGAAGGAAAGGAGATGTGTGTTCTGGAGAGTGATAGAACTGAAGTTGGGGGGAACACTAGTTAAATTCATCGTCTGATATAAAGAAATAAAAACCAGGGTGTATGAGAGATCATGTAGCTGCCTCTGGCTGGTTGACGGGGAGATCCAAATGAAGTGTGAAAATGGAATGAGACTGAGACAAAGACAAAGCAATAATGTGCGGAAGAGTCCCTCATTAATCTCCCTCAGTAATTATCACTCTAGCACTTTGAGTTTTAATTACAATGTCTTAAAGACTTAATTATTAATTTTTCACATTGTCCTCCAAATTTGTCCTTTTCTTGTTGCCCCGTAATGCTGCTTTTTAAAGCACAGTGAAACAACACAGCATCTCTAGCCAGTCAGTTTTAGCACAGAATAGAAAAAAGTTTATGTAATCAGCATTTATTAACTGTATAGTGAACTGCTAATATCAGTGGGATTACTCGTTAATCACTATGATAATAATCTGTGATGTTTCCTGAATGAGGTCCTCTTAGGTCCACTGTTCATCCACTGTGTGCGTCTTTCATATGCTCCTTCGAGTATGACCAGATGAAAGATTGATATTGTTTGGGCTGGGGTGTTGTGGGGGCTTTCTTTCTTCATTGAGAATGAGTGGACGGATGTGTGGACGTATGGCTGAATGGACAGATAGCCCTAATCCTAGAGGTGGCCTAGATTTGAAGCCCTTCTTCAGCAGATAGAGTTGTTGACCTGTCTGTAACTGTGTGTGTGTGCGTGCGTGTGTGTCTGTGTCTGTGTGGACACTGTGCTGAGAACAATAGGCTCTTTAATGAGGGATGCTGCCTGGGCTTGTGTCTGCATAATTTTCCTAATACTGTACGCGTGCCAGACAGTACGCCTAGGGTGACGTCTTCATATTGATTATATTGTCCCACAAACAGTCAAAACCTATTAAACAATGATATTAACTGATTGACTAATTGTTTTAACTCTAGTTTAAAGTGTGCCTGACACTGTTCAGCTCTAATATGAAATATTAGGGTTTCAATAATTACATTAGGGTCACTATGTTGTTATTATTAAAGGATTATGACAACCAATATTAGCTGTATTCTATGATGAAATGTCAAAGACAAGTTGAACTCTCAGGAAGATATTTAAAGAGACATAGTTCCTACATCCAGAGCTTCATAAGGACAAGAGTACCCAACTAATACAGTAAATAGACACTTTAGACTGTGCAGGAACAATGGATGTTACTAAACAATATACACACAGATAAATACAAACTGCACTTCTGAGACGGCCTGCATGATTCAGATGAGCAAGGTCTAGGGGGGACTAATGGAAGGAGGAGGGGTAGGCCCTTTGTAGCCACAAATTCAAGGATCATTTTCAGTCCCATTCAGGCTCTTGTTGCAGCCCCTCTGTCTCCCTCCCTCCTTTCTACTCACCCTTTCCCTCCACTCTTCAGTCATTTCAGCCACTGAAAAGGTCCTGAAAGGAGGGGCTGTTATGGGTGTGTGTGCGTGCAGTGGGCATGTTTGCGTGTGTTTGAGTGAGTGTGTGAGTGATAGATTGTGAGCGAATTGGACAATGGGAGGATTGTATCTGATCTATATTCATGTGGCACAGATTCAGCGGCCATGTGTGCACACAGCCGGCTGGGAGTTATCACACAGTGGAAGAGGAATTGATAGAAAACATCTAGAGAGAGAAAAAAAGATTTCTATAGAGATAATAAGCATTTTCAGACACCTTAAATGCAGATAACTGAATCTGTGCTGGTCTTTACTAGTGTTTTACAAAAAAAATGTTGAAAAGTTTGATTTGACTTAAAAGATAAATGCTTCTGCAGTAGTGTGATTTTACTATGTGTGTTGATGTTTTCTGTCACACTTTCCATGCAGGTGGAAGCTGAATCCTCCTAAGAATACTTTTTTACAGGGGGTGGCTGCTAGTTTAATTAGATGCATAAATATTCCCCAGTTGAGTCTGTTGTAGCAGTGAAAGAGACCATGTGCTGATTACTCTTCCAAGAATGGAGCAGGGTAGAAAATACAGAAAAGGGAGCGATGGAATGAAATGAGTATTGACATTCATGGGAGAGTGGCAGGAGTGAGGTTGTTTGCTTTAATAACGCATGTTTAACTTTGAGCTATATTCTGAGTCCTGCAGAGCAAAGAAGAAAGCGAGTGTGGAGAGAGAAAGACAGCGAGAGTGAGCGACTGATGATGAGAAATTAAGGGAGAGGCAGCCAGAACTCCTTGGTAACCACAGCACAGAAGAGCAGAGGGGCCGGTCCTACACCCTTCCCGCTGTGTGTTTGTGTGTGTCTCCATAGACTGGACTGCCTGAGGGAGGAGTGGTGGTGGCTGTGTTGAGGGGGAGTGGTGGACCGTGTGTGTGTTTAGAGAAGGAGATAGGGGTAGAGGCTGTCCTCCAGGCATTGTAGACGTTCACACACCCTCTCTGCCGAGTCGGCATATAGCGAGAATGTGAGTGGAGGAGAGCTGTCGCCAGCACTCCTTTGACTCCTCGCTCTTATTCCTTGGATTTGTCAGATTTTTTTTTGTGTGTCTCATTAGGACACTTTTTTTTCCAAGTGAGAGGGACACACACCAAACTGGAATAATGGTGTTTATTGGGACCTCGTTAAAATCTGTCATTAAATACTTCAAAAGGAAGGGTGAGATATGTTTACTCCTGTTCTATTGATCTCATATTTTGAGTAGTTTGGACTTCACATTAAAACTAGAAATGTCTTTTTTTGCATCATTTTCATTTTATTAGGGTGTGAGCGTCCGACTTTTCCTACTGAATGACATGTATTGTTTATTTTAAATAACCATTTTCATCACTTCATTCATACTTGTTGTATATAAAGTGGATCCATACCAGCCTAAATAATTTGTATATAATTTTATTACAACTACTGGTTTCCTGTGAGCACACAGGTTCACCGCTGCCTCTCCTAAGCCCAGACACAATTCTCTGTTGCACCCTGTTACCAGGTAACCACTGGGTCAAGACTTCACAGAGCGACAACTATTAGCAGTTAATGACCCAAAAGCATTTGTAAAGGCAGGCACTTAAAATCGGGATGACTTTGTTAGAAATAGATTTACGATGTTCATTTTAGATTTCAATATTCTGGCTAATGTGAGCTTGATATTAAGAGACCATACTAGGTCTGTGTCTCATTTATGAACAGTAGATTATTGTTAGGAGGATTAGTTAGGCTAATGCTCCAAGACTATTATTTTCTCAGTGGCTGCATGTTAAGCACGTGAGGATGTTCAACAAAGACGTGGTTGATGCAGGACAAGCTGATTGTACTGTCTTTAGCCTCAAGTGTATTTATAGCCTGCATATGTTGAAATAAAGACGGAGGTAATATTGTTAAACATTAGCTCTGTGTTTTTCTGTGTTTTCTTATCTTGCCATCTTGCACATGTCTGCACTTTGCTCCTTAGTTGGGCACATTGCCCCCCACCCCCACCCCCCGCTACATTTCAGTACTTACTTTGCAATTTGACAGTAAGCATTGCTCACTGGGTCAGCACAACCTTGAGTATTAAGGTCTTTGATCAAATCAAGGGTACATAAATATTAAGTTATTGAAAGACAAAACGATTGCAAGTAAATCTTAGCCACAGGTTTAAAAGCTATCAGTCAGGAACACTTTGACATCCATGGCATCTGACTACTTATTTAGATTTTATATGATTAAGAAGACTCAAGAAGGACCATCTTTTCCTTTCTGCTCAGGTCTCACATAACCCATTTTCCTTTGTGTTATATCTCAAAAACTAAGTAGAACCTGACCTTTATGAAACACTGAGGGTGGTATGGAAACCAACACACAGTTTACAGGTGGGCAGTTGTGAACTTCAGGTTCAGGATTAGCATATACAGTATGTCATCCATACAATTTGATCACTCTTACTGATTATGATGGCTAATACCCCTGGTGTGTGTATGTATACAGATGCTTTTTCCAAGGATTACTGTATATAGTCTTTGTATTTTTAGCTCTGATGCTCCTTGTAGCCAGAGTTTTCAGTACACTATTTACACTCTTCCTGTGCTTGTTAATGGGCATAGGGAGAGCTAAGATGTCAGTGGAGAGAGGGATTAGTGGACTTCTGAAAGACTTTCGCGCCAGAGTCCAGCGTGTTTGAGACAGAGGTTTGGGGCTAGGGGGTATTGTGGCACTGAAAGGCCTGATGTAGAGAATGATTCAGTGAGACAATATAGGCTTTGTGTCCACAGTCCACATGTCTTTTCTGTGCCTGTAGCTGGACAGAGGTCTGTTTAAACCTCATAGTCCAAAATGGATGATGGGGGAGGGCTACCTGTTCTCTGTGAGAGAGCAAGAAAATTATAATTTTGCCTGATTTAAACACTTAAATCAGATGGTGGAGGTCCCAGATTCAAACTACTATGAATCTCACCTGAGCAACTGTGAATGAGTTGGTCGAGCAGTCACCCATGGATCGTCGGGTCAGTGGTT
Organism: Sandelia bainsii; assembly: GCA_032362345.1. NCBI lineage: Eukaryota > Metazoa > Chordata > Actinopteri > Anabantiformes > Anabantidae > Sandelia > Sandelia bainsii. Next base: position 10,954,968 of record JAUMHL010000017.1, read on the forward strand.
CAATTCCGGGTTCCTCCTGGCCACATGTCGAGGTCTCCTTGGACAACACTTTGAAACCCTCTAGTGGTGCTATCATATATGTGCAGCTTCGGAACAACCATTTCCCCATGGGAATCAATACACATATATTATTATTATTATATTTACTGCTACAACTGAACTGTATGTAAGTGTGTTTTGAGCTAACTGTATGACTTTGCATGCTGGCCTTGTGCAGCTCTCGAGTTTTGCCTCGTGATGTCTGTGATTGATTATTTTGACCAGTACAGACACACTGTAAAACAGCATGTGTAACAAAACCAATGCACAATTTTAGTGACACTCAGTTTGCACATACAGACTGTTCAGCAAGTGCCACTGTGTGACACATCACTTACTAAATAATGTAGACTGACATGTAACAAAAGGTAGTTTAAGTTTTTAGTGAGCCCCCTTTATCTGTGTGTCTATTTCTCTTTTTGTCATGTTAGCTTCAAATATTTACCTGGTAAAATTATTTCTGATAAATTCAGGTCACAGAACCTGCATATCTCACATGGCATCCTATTTATTTTATTTCTGCTGCAAGTATTCCCCTAGGTGCTACACATCACCAGTGTGGTTGTTATCGCTGTAAGCAAACAATCATTCTTGGACCCGGACTTGCAGGGTATGTGTGGTATTTGCATTTTTACATGACAGAACATGTAGCAAATGTGTGTGTTTGAAGGTAAGAGGAGAAATGGATGAAGAGAGATAGTGATTTGTGAATGAATGGGTGTGGGGAGTGTTACAGAGTGAGAGGGGACATGAATAAACACAATGACACCACTCCTCTGCTGGAGAAGCAGTTAATGGCTGCCCGTTCCTCAACAAGCATTACAGACAGCAGCGGGGCTTGTTGTTTGGTCGTCTGTTCCATGTAAAGCCATCAATAAAACTATGTTCTTTGTTGTACTCAGACTGTGGACCTCTTATTGTGTAAGTTGGACTGGCCACAGAAGAGATTTTGAAATGGTCAACCTTGAAGCCTATTGGAAGTTACATGTATATCAAAATAATTGCTTAAAACGTCTGCCAATCACCAGTTTGTGGAGTCTTTGGTTCCTGTACTATTCCTCCACCTCAGAGGCCCTCCCCCAACACACATACACACTTGTGCTATGCATCGTACTATGTCTCATTAGCACCTGTGAAAAACCCCTCAAACAAAAACACTCCACACATACTCCCAGCCCCTTTTCATTACCCGGCCCCTTCCTTCTGGATCTATCAGGCTTCTCCTGTCCCAGTCAGATGGATGTGTTGTTTTGGTCAGGACAGGCACACACTGATAGTGGTCTTGACTAAACTTTGGTTGAATAAATGGAGATAGTACTACATCCTCGATCACCAACTTTGGCTTGGATACGCTCACTGGGTAAGCCTAACTTTTGGTTAGTGTGTTTTATGGCATTAACACTGCAGCAATGCAGCCATGTGGTGATAAAACTTACACAGTGGGGCTAAGCACAGACAACACTGGAATAAACTTCAGTTCTGATCATCAGCAACAAGGGGCGCAAAGGTCAGCACCATAATGTCAAAGACAACAGACAGATTGAGCTAAAAAGAGTTTTTTTTACTTTGGTTGATGCAGTTTTCAGCTCAGCTGGTTGTGTTCCAGTCTGTGTTATCTGAGCTTGATTGTTGAACACATTAAAGTGTGATTTAGAAATTGAATGTAGATAGAATATTTGTAGAGTGTTAAACAGATGGTGCCTTTGTTAGCAGTGTGGTCATTATTCTTTTATATTCACTATGTTTTGAGAAACCTGATGGAATTTTTTGAGCTGGATATGAATGGTGTTTACCTCCAATTTGTTCCACTTAAGTTTGTCCCTCCCCGTCTGAGGTGTGTGGCCTACTAACTGTGTGATGTTTCAGATAAGTGTCATGTTGTCGGTGTGGATACTGACACCTTAATGCAAAGTACTGTTTTCCTTCCTCTTCCTCTCCTCCGACAAATAGGAAACGGGACATTTTGTGATCCACAATATTTTATTTCTTAAAGGGTTGATCTTTAGAATTAGTGAACTGATGAATCAAGTTAGTAAAACTACCAGTTTGACAGCAATACTGTTGTCAAGAAACCAGATGATATAAGTATATGAAAGATAACTTAAGATAATTTCCTATTCTCTGTGTGACTCTGCAGCGGTGTCTAATCTGGACGAGGAGAGCAAGTGGACAGTTCATTACACAGCTCCGTGGCACCAGCAGGAGAACGTCTTCCTACCAGGCAGCAGGCCACCCTGTGTGGAAGACCTCCATCGCCAGGCCAAAGTCAACCTCAAGACCGCTCTGAGAGGTAAGGTCATTTAAATCCATACAATAACCAGAACTAGATACGATCCAGCATGATCACAGACAACATCAGCATTAGAAGAATCATTTGGAAGTTTCTCGGAGAAGCTGTTTACTGTGTTTTTGTTAAAAGTCCACATAGTCATTATTCCATATGTAAAGAAATCACTAGCCACTTTTGACCATTTCTCAAGACAAATATATTTATCTGTAAAATAATCCTAAATTACTAGCTGGTTACTTAGAAGTAGTTGGAATTTTAATTGCATTTGCGTTTGCGTTTTTATCCACAAATAAAAAATTATTTGGCAGTTGGTATTACATATTCCAAAATTAAACATGAACGGGATCTAACAAAGGTGTCTCCATAGTAAGTGATCTTTAGCTAATAATATATCATTTACTCCCAGATTTTTTCTAATCAGTCCTAACATACAAATTCACAAATCAAATAGTGGGAATGAGGCTGGATGTCTTTACATTGCAGGGCAATGTGTCATGGCATCAGAATAATGTGTGTTTGGCCAACAACAGTGTGAGATCATCATCTTTCTGTTTGTCCAGTACAAGCATAGAAAAACTGACACAGCCTTGTTGTCAAACAAACAGTGTCAAGTTATAGCAGTGACAACTTTTTAAAATACCAACAAACTTCCCAGGACAGGAAGTGGGAATTCCAGTAAATGCTGGCAAAGGTTTTCACTCAGAGAAACATGTGGGAAACTTGTGTTTTCCGCGTATTACTCAGATAACAGTTTGAGAAGCAGGCGTGAGAAAAGCCCTAGAGGTGTTTGTATGGGCGTGTGTGTGTGTGTGTCTGCATGGGTGGTGTGTTACTGTAAAAGCTTGTTGTTTACATGTTAGGTTAGCCTTGTGTGTCAGCAGATAAAAGACACTGAGATAAAGGGAAAACGAGAGATAAATGGGGAGGAGGCAGTTGTAATCTGATGCTTATGATGTGCGAGTGAGTCACCTGCATGCACGCACACACACATAAGCAAACACACACTTTCTTTGTCTTTCCCATTGTTCGACCACTGTGACATTGCTGTTGCATATTTCTTCCTGCAGTATTGATGCTGCTAGGTATGCAAACACACAAACACCACCTGGGAAGTGGGATTAATGCAGTCCCCCTTCCTTCATCCTGTCATCAACCCCCCAACCCCAGGGGTTCTAACTGAAGCCAACAGGTGTCCAATGGGAGCACGTGTGCTGTCCATGTGTGATGTGTTTTACCTTCTTAATTCCAGCCCAGCTTAAAACAAATTTTGTCGTTTGCAGTAATAAACTTTATTTAATATTATCTGCAAGTACAGCAATACTCGTGTACAAAAAAACCTATTCCGCCCATAGCTGTAATATTAAAAACAGTATTTTAAAATATGTCTTTATATCAGGAGGTTAAACCATGTGCAGCCCCTTTTCTCATGCACATGTAACCAGGCACAATATCCAGTGATACCAAACTGACCATAGGAACATACACGAGTTTGCCTTGTGTTATGCGAAGCAGAATAATCAATAACCAATGAGAGGGCAACGTGCATCCTCTCTTTGTTCGTTTCACACACTCACATGGGTTTTGGCTTGTGTTTAGTGGTAAAGCTTTTGCAGGCAGCTTGTGAGTTTCAGAAACTTGCCAACATGTCGAAATAGATCAGGGAATTATATAATACTGACATGTCAGTAATATCCCAAGAATTGTGCATTCGTTTTAGTGTTGTAATTCAGTCATAGCAATGGGACACTGTTGTGTGGGCTGTGTTTTTTAATAATAAATAAAATGATAATGCACATAAAGTTAATATTTGAATATTTAAACACCTGTTTTAAGGCTACTAAGAGAATCTAAGACAATTAAAAACACTGTAATTATCATTCAGTCTCAGCTTCACCAGTATTATCATCATCAGCTTTTTATGTAGGTTTATGTTGACTAAAATTTAAGAAAAGTTGCACAAGAAATGCTACTATGGGCTGGCTGGAACACCTATGAAGAGCCATGGAAAGTTAAAAGGTCATTGCTAAGGGGAGGACAAAATGTACAATAATGTACAAATTACATTTAAGATAGTTTTGTGGTTTGTCACAGATTACTACAACAAATAGGTGTATTCTTATGCAAATGACTTTTGCTCATGCCTCTTTTGAACACTAAATAGGCACTAAATTGCTTCTGTCAATTAATATTTACAACATTAACATACAGTACATGCTACAGCAAAATGTCATTATGTTATTTATGTCCACAGTGTCTTTTTTTGTTTCTGCTTGTCTTCACTACTGATCCCCTCCTTTCAGTTCTGCCTAGTAACACACAGCACTCAGCTCATCTGGGCTCCTTTATTTTATCAACCATCCCCAATCATGCAATACCAATCATCTCAACAGCTCTTCTCCCTGTCATCAGTCTCATTATCATCATGCTTTCTAAATCCCTTCTTCCACACCGTTACCACATCAGCTTGTTGCTACAATAGCTACATTTACCAGCCCCATTAGGATCCATTAATTGACAGTATTATACATGCATCAGTGTGTGTGTGTGTGTCTGTTGAGATGGGCTACAATTAGCTATGGAGATAGATGGCACATAAAAGGATCAAAGGCAGCATCTCTGATCTAATAGCGATGTGCATGTGCTTTGGTACACGTGTTATTCACTAAAAAAGGATTTTGATTGTGTACTGAATAAATACCCAAGATGCAAGACAAAAGACTGGCCCAGAGGGGGTTTATATTTATATGAATAATACCTAAGGAAACACACAGAAAACTCAGCATAGGTGAGATGCTTTCCAGATAAATTGTTCTTTATTGAAATAGATACATGTAAGGTTTCCCATCCCAATTGGTTTGATTGTACAAGCACAGACAAGACTCTAATGAGGCTTTAAAATAAAATCAGATGTTAAAAAACTAGACAAGGAATGAGATATTAGATATATTTGCAGCGAGAAAGAGAGAAGGATGATGTGCCAAATACCCCCTGGGAGGGGGAAGAGAGGGACGCCTCTTCCATCTGCATGTGACAGACTGAAACTGATACCCCTCCTCTGGTTACACATACAAACACACACACACATTTATATTTCTGTCTTTGTGAAGACACTCATTGATATAATGCATTTCCTAGCCCACTACACAATCCTCAAACAGCACACATAAAGGCCCAACACCAACCCTAAACCTTATTCTAGCTGTAACCCTAAAAACAAGTCTCAATCCTCAAACAGCCCCTTAAACGTGTGTTGGAAACCTGTCCTAACTTTTAAAAAATATCTTCACTCCAAAGGTCTACAAATCTAAAAAGTGGTTCTTATAAACAGCCACAAAAGCACACACACATTAATTACAAACTCTTTTCTCATCACATCACACTCACATATATCACAGCAGGTGAGCATGAGCAGAGGCGTGAGCAACACTTGGCAGCATCCAAGAGAAATCAAACACACACACACACACACATCCAGTGATATACTAAACTGATCTATTAAGTGTTACACAGCTATGCCTTACGAATATTTCACACATCCCGTTTAAAGTGATGTTATTGGCCAATTTATTCTCAACACTACACAAGAGACAAATTAGCCTGTGTGTGTGCAATATGTACAATAACTTTAGGCTTTAGAGTTATTAAATAGTAAAAGTTAAAATGACATGTTTGTGACATGTATACAGTATGTACTGTATGTACTCTCGCTAGAGTGAGAGATTGTTTAAGCAACAAAATGTGTTCTGTTCTCTGCCATACCTTTAAAAACAGTTTTCAAGTACTGTTTCGCTTAATAACTTTTTATCACAAAGAGCCTTTTGATCATGGTAAGTGGCTCTCAACATGGAAACTTTGAAGGCATCATACTTATGACAAAGTAAAAAAGATAAATAGGTATTGAAATTTCTGTTTTGTCTGTAACCCGTTTCCCTGTCTTTCCTTGTCCTGCAGAATGTGACAAGTTGAGGAAAGATGGTTTCCGGAGCTCCCAGTACTACTCTCAGGCTCCCACCTTTTCTGACTCCATTCTGTCCACCAGCAGCCTGCCAGATGATGAGGATGATGAAAATGAAAAGAAGGTATACATGTGCACATAAATAAATACTTACACTTTGAGTAAATACAGCCCACAGCTCCCTTTTAACTCTAGTGCTGATTCAGCAGTGCAGCATCTGACCTCCAAAAGTTTAAACAGTATCACTCTGCCCTCCAGTGGTTTGGAGGTGAAAATACAAATTTTATCTGAACATCAATCTCACATAACGTTTCAATTTTATATTCACTATTTTTTTTACTTTCTAATGTTAATATTATCACTTCTAAATCTTAAAAACTTTTAAAATAAACAAAAAGTTAACAATCACATTTTGTTATGAGTGCCAAGAGTGATCAGGAAAAACGGGTTGAATTAATCACAATTAACTCACTCGATTTTATTTTATCTTTATTTTTTTATTATTCTCTGGATTGTCATATTTTTGAAGGCAGCAGTAGGTCTAAAAAGAGAGAATAAACTAGTTATTTTTTTGATTACACTTGTCTTTTCTCTGCACTGGGTGGCGCTGTTTGTTCTGAATCACAGAACTGTTAATTTCAATGGAGTAGGAAAGATGGAGCGGTAGGATGTGAGAGAGAGAAAGGCATAGAAAACAGTCATTTTGCTCTTTTGTCTGACAGACCATTAGTGTGAAGTGTACATGGTTCGACAGGCAGATATGCCTCTTCTCCTTTCCTCTTCTCTCACGCACACATTCACACGTGATATTTGGGGTCCTGAGAGGGTCAGGGGGTCTTTCACTGTTATAATCAGGGCCTCCTTTGTCCCCTGGAGCCCCTCCATGCCAGTCACGCCTGCCTCGACCCTCGAATTTCATAACACGTTGTTGTCTTCTGTATGTTTGTGTTCTTTTTGCACAGTCACCCTCTCTTTTCTACTTGAGTTCCCTTACTCTCTGACTTTCTTCTCCCTTCCTTTCCTCCACTGTTTGTCCCACTTCCTTTCTCTTTCCCATCACTTCCTGTTTTCCTGAGGCTAGTGAGCCTAACGTTGCCTGACAGCAGCTTCAAAAGGAGAAAGAGGGTTCCTGGTTGAGCCACAATGATGCAAAATAACAAGCCACGCTGGACACAAAACTCACTGAGGGGTTTTTCCCCAGCATCCTCCCTCTTCTCCTCCTCTGATGCCTCCCACTATTTACCCATCTATCTATGTGTGGTCTGTGTGAAATCACTAATAGGCATCATTTGTAACCATCCCATTGTCGGGACTGTTAGCATAACAAAACAGTAGTGGTGATTTCTGCTAGAAATGCTGGAAGACTTTGTTCTACCTTTTTTTTTTTTTGTCTGACCAGCAAAACAAAACACTTGTTTTTTCCTTGGACAGATGCAAGCAGGTAAATTTTGTGTAATACAGGGAAAGTGAGAACTGATGATTTTGCTTCTGAAACTGATCTACAGCCAGACAAAGTTCCAGGTTTACTAGGGTTCACTGGGCTGTGGACAACACATTCTGTCATTTAAGAATCTCAGCTCAGATGGACTTTGACATCGACTTCAGCAAATTGGAAAACTGGGATTGCAGGCTTTAATCAGAGGTTTTATCGTTAGCAGCTCAATTTAAAGTCTGGGTGCTGCACAAAAATGTTGTCTCTTCTCTGCAGTGAAGTCTGTGCTGTGAATGACAACCTTTAGTGTGTGAACACAGTTTAATGCATGAATGATTCTTTCTTTTTCTCCTTGCTGTCGGTCGCTTGCTCTTATCCTGCCATCTCCAACGGCTCGGTCAATTTACTCTGATAGGTTTTGTGTGTGGTACACTGTATATGTGTGTATTTCCATTTGGTTTTGATTGATTGTCAGATATGTTTACAGCACCACAACTTTCTAAAGGTCACAGCAGTGCAATATATTAAAAGTCTGTTTGTGTGTGACAATACATCCCAACCAATCTGGCGGTTATGGTTTAGACTATTAAGTTCTATAATATTTTTTTTAATCCGTCATTTCTGAGCTCTAATTCTGCATGCATAATTTCTTTTCCATTGCCCTTTGCTTTTCAGTGAGCTACATCATTTTTCATCTCTCACACCTCTGTCACTCTTTTTCTTTTTCCCTTTTGTATTTCTCTCTCTCCCTTCTCCCATCTCGTCTCATCTACTTGTCTCTGTCTCTCTTTTTCATTCCTTGTTTCTGGTATCTCTCTCTTCTCTCCCATGTTTCCTCTGCTCTTTTTTCATCTATTCTGTCTTCCAGTCTCCATTCCCTTTTCTCCACCCCTGCCTCTTCCATAATATTTTACGTCTCATTAACTCGTTCTCTCTCTTTCTCCTGCAGTCCACAGCTTCATCAGCGGAGGATGACAAATCTGAGATCTCTATGAGGCCCCAGACCCCGCAGGGAGGGGGCGAGGAAGGGGAGGAGTCAGAGGTTGACGGACAGTTGGTATGGAACAAAGCTATGCCCCTTCCCACCCCAGAGGAGAAGATGAGGCAGGCAGCTAAGGCTGTGCCCACAGACATAGTTGCCATCAATGTGACAGGTAAGCCACACCTGCTCTCATTAAATCATTTTGTCCATCTCTCAACCAGTCTACCTTTAGAATGTAGTGTAGAGTGAGTACTCCACATTAGTGTTGATAAATCACACGTCCTGGTCCTGTAGTTCCATATTTTGTAGCAGTGTAGAAGACTAAACTACTGTAAGTTTGATCTGGCCTCATCCATCCCTGTTCTCTATTTTGTAATATTAACCTCTCACCACTGATCACACATCTTGGTTTTGTTTTTTTTGTCTTAAAGGAATTATCTGACATGTTTTGATTATCTATCTGTCAAGGAAGATGTACGGGTGCAGGAAAAGATAAGCCAGAGAAAAAGAGAAGTTGTCCACACAGTGGAATCACCTTTGTTAATATACATAGAGAAAGCTCTATGATATGTTCAGTGGCTAGTTCCTAGCTTCCAAAGAGAGTAAAAAATAAAGAAAATGTCTTATGAAGACATTGGTCTTGATAATATTGACTGTATCCTCTAACTCTAACTAAGGTAACACAAAATTGAGCTGGATAAACAAAACTGTCAGACTGTTCCTTTAATCAACCCTTTGTGGCTAAGTGGATATAGACTAATTAATTAATGTATCCAGTCATCCACAGAGGAAAAAAAACTCCATGTGTCAGGCATAGATGTCTCCCTCCTCTGTGTATTGTCTCGCCTTCCATTATGCTCCCTGGAGACTGACCTTCACCTTACTGTATGCATGTGTGACCGAGCGTTTGTGTGTGAAAATTGTTTGACAGCTAATCCAAGGGTCAAGCCTTTTTCACTGACTTTATGTCAGATCACAGAGTGTTTGACAGATGAACACTCGTACACAGCAAAACGTGTCTTGGCAATTCCCTTGTTAGCACGTCACATCCTCAGCGCTATCTGCCACACTCACACACACACATACATCTCATTCAGCCAGCTCCATTGTTTAATACAATACACTGACACATGTCTGATGAGTCACTCATAAAACATAAGCTCACGTCTACTAGGGGAAACTATGTGTGATTTGGGAATAAGGTGGAAAACAGATCAACAACAGCTCATAGACAAAAAAATTTGTAGCTCAGTATCAACATCTGAATTTTGCCGGTGTCAAGGCCAATATAACTGCAAGTCCATCGTACCCTTTGGATACTAATGAGTAGGTAATGTGGTCCCACTCCACGGAAATCACTGCAGTCTTCATCTGCTGTCAATTTAGATTACTGAGGAAGAGAGACTAAAATAAACAGACACAGAGAAAGATCAGGGACTTTTCTGTCACTTTGAGGGAGAATGTGATACTATCTGCCCTCATAACAGTTTTTTATTTCCCTGATGCCTACAGGCGGTAACCAGCTAGCCACACAGTACAAAGATGATCAGTTCATAGTGAGCCTTTGCTTTTCCTTCAGGGAAACTGGACAGAGTGAGAAGGATATTGGGATGACTGAGACTGTGTGTATGTGTGCATGCGTGCATGCTTCACCTTTCATCTTTCCTGTGTATGTGTGTTTTTGAGATAAGAGGAGGCACTCTATAACTAACGTATCTTACATATACTGTATGCCTCTAATAGTGGTAATACCATTGAAAATAATTTTGGTTCTATTCACCAAAGTTTAGATATTTAGCTCTGTGATTTTCTACCAAAAACAAAAGTATTTCATAGAGCTTCTCAACAAGCTCACAGCATTGCCCGTGCTGAACTGTCAACAGTTATCAGTAGAAGCAGACCAATGAACTGGCTTTACCAATAAGTCGGCTGATAAATATTTGTACATATAATTTATTTGGCTGATAAGTAAAAAGGAATTGCAGCACAGAGTTGTAAAAACTAAGTACTAGGTGAAATGTTTAAGTTTAAAGAAAATTATAATGATTATTATTATTATTATTATTATTATTATATATTTTTCTTTGAACTCCCAAATATCATCCTCAAAACCCCTGTTTCGGTGTGGTAATTATTTACAGTGGTAAAGTAATAATATCTAATTATTAGATATTGCTGTTAAATTTTTAAATCCAATATTTCAGTGCTGTGAGCAGGTTTGTGTTCTTCACTGTATTGAGGTGGCACCAGAAAACATAAGAGATTTTAAACCATGGGATTCAGATAAAACCAAAACTATCTGCATGGCTATATACCACTAGAAGGATACATGTTAAAAAAAAGTTTTATAATGTAGTTGAGCTGGCCTTCACATTTCCTGCCCTATATCTGATGCATGTTCAACCTAAAAAAAAACAACCTGCATGGTGTTGAGTTCGTTCTTTCTACTAACCGACTGCTGTTTGCCTGTGTGTCCGCCTGCCATGCTCTCGCCCTCCCGCCTACCAGGGGCAGTGTTTGACCGACAGGCGAGCATCCGACGTTCCCTCATTAACACTGACACCGTGTCCCGTCGGCCCAAGAAGGTCAAACGCAGAAAGACTATATCAGGGCTGCCTGACAACATCAACCAGGAGCTAGGTATGAATCACTGTGGGGCTATATGTTGTCCGCTACTGTCCACAGACCTGTACCAACACTCTGGACGAGCATCATTCCTTCTTTCATTGCTTCCTATAACCCTGCTCTCCATGGATCCTTATTCTTTTGTCAAACATACCTGTACAATAACTCGACAGTTAACTCACCCCACAAGTACTTCTTTAAGTAACTCGCGTTGAGAGGGAGAAAACAACACATGCAAGTCCATAGTGTTGGATCAAGGCCCTGCAGCTGTTTCAGTTCTACACATCAAGTGTCCTCATTTGCTCTCCTCCACCCTGTTTTAACTTTACCCACAGCGAGGAACCAGTTATGAAATACTATTCTCATAGTTTTGTGGTTTTCATTTTCCCATTTTTCTCATCTACAAATGTCATGTAGGAGAAATTAAGTGTAAAAGTTGTCAATCCTAAATATGTATTGCGCTGTAATCCTTTAGGCTCAGATTTCTTCAGCCTCATTTCTGGGAAAAGTGTGTGTTAATTGTGTGTCTGTGTCTTAATCCTCAGGCCATATTGATAATCTTAGCATGTGTCGCATGTGTGTCACATCACGTAGTGATGATTAGACATGTGGCCCCTGAGCACCTAAAAACAACCTTCTTCTTTTGCCCCTGCTGTACAGAGAACAGATGAGGGGATATATAACAAATATGAAGGTTCAGAGGTTCCTCACCCTTAGTTACTCAGTTGAGCTGGGTGTTAAGCTGACATTATTCTGTGTTGATAGCACCACATGGATGATGTTTGTTTACACGTCTCTGAGTTGTAGGATGGAAGCAGCATTTAAATATAACGCCATTTATCTGAGACACAAAATCATGGGACAAAAGCTTTTAAAGTCTGGTTAGTGCCCAGTTTGACAAGACCCTCTGAATGTTATGATTACTGGGCTGGTGTAATTGTCCCAGTGCTTCATCCCTCCCTTTCCTTGCTCTAGAGCTGCCTGCAAAGTAAACCTGCAGCTTAATCTATCGCAGCAGCAGCAGCAGCCAAGCTGTCACTCCAGCTTTTAGCAAAGGAGGAAGAGAGTGTATGTGTGGTTTAGAGAGAGCGAGACAGTGGAGAGGGAGAGAGGAAAGGACACAAGAGTGTGTATGTTTTGGAATACAAGCATCAACAGGAGAGACACCACAGATGGGAGACACACTAGACATCCTCTTCTGTTTTACAACCCATTGTTTGTTTACTAGTAGGTATGTTCAGTGTGTGTATATTTGTGCTATATCTGCATTCCTGGGTGTCCTTGTATCTGCATATTATGTATGTTCTGTGCTGTATGACCTGTGTCAACACTGTATGTGCATACATGTGTGTCTTTGTGTAAGTTTGAGTACATGCATGTGTGTGTCTTCCTAATGTCTCACCAGCTGCCTGTGCTGAACCCTTGGAGAATATTTGTTGTTTTTTTTGGTCGCACTGAGCCACAGCCAATATAGGAGGGGGATCCTAGTAGGGCAGCTCTTCTGTATCTCCCCTTGTAGCCTCTCCTTAATGAAGAAAACCAGAAGCATGAGACAGGGTCACAGCTAATTAATTTGCTTAGCTTTGTGACCACAGTTTATCTTAATAGTCCAGCTGAAGAGCAGATGGCAGTGTGGCTGAAGAAATTATTGAAAAAGAAAGGTAGTGGAATACAAGGAAAAACTGATATTTTGACTGATCACATTTATCTTATTTTCTGTCTTCTTTAACAGCAGCAAAAAGACGAGGTGGAGAGCTCCGACCGCATTCCATGTTCATCCCGGGACAGTACTCCACTTTAGGCCGAGTTGGGAGTGCAAACTCAACACTTCGAGTTTCAGATACCAGAGACTCAAGCTGCCAGACAGAAGAAGTAAAGATTGTACCCCCATCCATGAGAAGAATTCGGGCACAGAGAGGACAGGGAATCGCGGCTCAGATGGCCGGCATTTCTGCCTCGTCCTCAACAGGAAGTATATCCATCTCCAGTAGTGACAGCTCTGGGATCTTGATGCTGCCACATCACTTTAATGGAGACCCTTCCCGTTTTCACAGTCTGCCCCGACAAGGCGCCAGGGTGTCTCTCAGTGCTGACCCCATCTATAGCAGCACCCCAATCAAGTCAGAGGAACAAACTACACCTCAGAGGCAGATTGGAAAGCTTCAGGTTGATGATACTGTGGTGCACATGAGAAGCGCCCCAAGGACAGGCACCCTGCCCAGGCCCAAGTCTCAGGAGGTGAGGGCGACACAGTCGGGTGAATGGGGTGGAGGTCCAGCCTGTGTGGTCTCACCACATGCTGCTTATTCCACATCACTCATCCCCAATGCCACCATGTCTAAGTCCACTGAGGTCATTGCCCTCAACAAATCTGGTCAAATTCCCCACTCCTCAGCTTACTCTACAGCTCGACCACTCAGTCAGACTTCCTCCACTAACACTGACCCTCCAATATCCAGTCCAGTGCCCCTTACCCACAGCTCCAACTGCCCCTCCCTGGCCACTTCTACTCCCACTCATACAGCACAGGATGGTGATCTGGTCATTGCAGCACCTGCTAGTGAGTCAGGGCACTCAGACAGCAGCGCACATAGCCACAGCACCCTGGCGGCCACGCCTCCATCCCGTCTGCCAGAAGAACAATGGATCTATGACACACCAGAAAACGTGGTGATCCCACACCGCACTCTGACCTCCAGCTGCTCCACTCCTATCAACCAGCTCTATAGTAGCCTGGAACTCTCCTCCAGGACCACTACTGATTCCAGCTCCCTCTATTCCCAGGACAATGATGGATACTACACCTCCATGCACCTCGACTCAGGCCTACGCTCTCGCAGCCATGGCAGTGGGCACGGGGCAGCAGCAGGACGTGCCACAAGACATAGCATGTACGAGTGCCGCGAGATGGCCAATGAGGAAGACTCTGGTAGCCTATACAGTGATCGCTCGCTATCCCGCAGCATCTCCCTTCGCAAGGCCAAGAAGCCTCCTCTGCCCCCAGCCCGTACAGACTCTCTTAGACGCAAGCCTGCTGCAAAAAAGCCCCTTGGAGGTGTTAGCGCCACCAGTGGCGCTAACGATCCAAATGGAGCCATGCTTAATGAGTCTCTAATTGCTAGTTTACAGCAGAGCCTACAAATGGGGCTGAGGGGAGGGAAAGGAAAAGGCGCTTCACCGTCATCACCCTCCCACAGCCCAAGCAGCGACTACGATGATCCTTGGTTGCTGCGACCACGTAGTCAGAGTAGCATCAGTGCAGGTAGCTCTGCAGCATCACTAGCAGCTAACACGAACTGTGGTGGTGTGTCTAATGTGTACTCACTATGCCATGTGACACCTGCTCACAGTGACACCAGCAGCTTGCGTTCAGATTATGCTGACTCTTGGGGTTACTATATGGACTACCCCCGTAACCATGGAGATCAGAGGGCACAGACACCTCCAGCCCACGCCACAGAAACTGTCTCAGCTGGTCCTCACCCAGGAGGCCTACAGAATGGAGGTGAAATTCATAGTAACAGTCAAAAACCTGGAGCTCCAGACCAGGAGGGAGAGGTGGCAGTGAAGCCCAAAACATCCACCTCCTCACCCGACAGGGTGCACAGACTGACCTCCCCTTCAAGCGGCTATTCCAGCCAGTCTAACACCCCCACAGCTGGAACCCCAGTGCCGTCATTCACTCGGTCCATGTCTCCCTCTGGCAGCCGACCCAAACCTAAAGTGCCAGAGAGGAAGTCATCTCTCCTCTCCTCTGTATCCATGTCTTCCTCTTCCACCTCGCTTTCCTCCAACACTTCAGACTCACTTAAGAGCTCAGGTCCTCCTCCACCTCCACCGCCACCCCCACCCCCACCCTTCTTCTCATCCTCAGCTCCCAACACGCCTCTTAGCCCACCCCCACCCTTTCCTCCCCCTCTACTACCAAGTTCCACTGCTGGCACCCCTCCACCTGCTCCCCCATTACCAGCCACACCAAAGGGGACGTCTCTGAACCCACTCCCTGCTTGCTCCACCTCTCCAGAATTCCCACCTCCTCCATCCCCTGAAATGTTAATCCACCCTAGTTCATCCTTCAATGGGAGCTTCAATCCCCCCCCTCCACCACCCCCTCCTGTCCTCTCATTGAGACCCCCTCCACCTCCACCGCTGCCTGCTTTTAATCCACCTTCCTTCTCCCCATCTTTTGTTAAGGCTGTAAAAGATGCTCCCAAACCAGCTACTTCCAACAACCTTACACAGTCACCTAAGCCCCTGATCACCCCATTTGCGCTGCAAAGTGTTCAGCTACGCTCTGTTAAATGGCCAGAGAAGGAAAATAATGACACATCAGACCACATCAAGGAGGACCTCCCTCAGGTTCAAAAGTCACAAACCCTGGAGAAGTCCCACTTCCAGGAGCATCCCACTGTGTTGCCTGTATTTAACAGCTCTCCTGACGAAGACTTACATAACTTCTCACCATCACCTGTGTCAAAGCTCTTAGAAGAGTTGTCACTAGACTGCAGGATCACAGACGAGACACCAGATAGTGCCATCTTAAATGGAAAAGCTGAAGATCAGAGTTACCTTCACTTAAATGGAAAAGAAACAGATGGAGGGCGGGAATCATCGCAGAGCTCGCCAATGAGCTTCCATAACTCTCCTGTTAAACAGAAGCCTCCAGCAGTCCTCAAGAAACCCAAGCTCTCTTTTCTCCCGTCATTTATCCCTGAACCAGTCAATGAGCAACTTCCATCTCAGAATGAACATACAACCACCCTGTCTCAAAAAGACCAAGTAGATGCTCTGCAAAGACAAACAAAGGATGAGGAGAAAGGAAAAGAAAGTGAGCAACAGGAGGAGGAGGATTTTTCAGAAAGCACTGAGCCATTAGCAAGGAGCAGTGAAGCATTCACAGAAGTCAAGAATGAGTATGAAATCTCAGCTTCTGCTAGCCAGGAGACAAGTCTTGACTATGGGCTGTGTACGAATGGAGAGGCTCATGAAGAGGCAGAAGAGGAGGGAGACGGAACAAGCAGCACAACTGGATCCATCAGCTCCAAGGAGGATGACGCAGGTAAGTTTGACTGAATACATTTAAGTACTTTTCACCCATAAATGTAAGTTATAAATGTTGCTAGATATGTTCAGACTTTGTAAAGAGGAAACACTAGTTTTAAGTGGTGACATTCCAAACCTTCAATTACTGATTAGTTAAACCCATTACCATAATCCTGCGTGGTTAGTAGCGATGCTGCTGCCTGCCAGTTGTGCATCTAGCTTCTCAGGCAGCTGTGAAATTGATTTTGCCCTCAGAAGCAAAAGGATCCAAACTTGAACCCACAATCTTTTTAAGGTTTGAAAACTGTGAAAATAGCACGGGATGGCTTATCACTGGCACAGCAGTGCTGCAGCCTCTTGAATTCATCCTCTCTTTCTCGATTCTGCTCATCCTTCTGTATTTTATATGCAGAGATCTCGTGTGGCTACTGTCCCTTCGTTTTCTCGCATTGCTTTTCTCTGCCCCCTCACACGCCCCAGCCTCCACTGTCTACTCAGCTCCTCTCTGCTAACAATTCTCATTTCCAAATATATAATTTTTTTCCTCTCTGTGTTTTCCTCTCCTCCTTTCTTAATCTCTCATTCTCTGTCTGTCCTACTCAGATCCGTTTATCACTCTCTGAGGTAAGAGAGGGGGCAAATGTCCCAGGGGAGATGCTTTTCGTGGTTGGAGGGAAAAGGGGGAGGGGCTTTATTGTATCTGAGGGGAGGGGAACAGATCTGGTAAGGGGGTGAAGGGGAGATGGGACGGGAGAGTGTAAAGTGAGACTGCCTGCAGCGGCTCAGGCAGTTGAAGCACAGACGTGAGCGCAAAGGTTGCAGAAGGAAAAGGAGGAGAAAAAACGAGGCTGAACTAGAGGAGAAGAAAGGAGACAGAATGTAAGAAGACAGTCTGTCACCTCCTCCATACCACTTCAGATTTCATAGCCTGCCAGGTTAATGCGACAGGATTGTGGATTCATGACTGTGTGCAACCTAACGACTGTGAGTGTTTACTCTATGTTTCTCTGTCTCAGGTGAGGTGTTTGACTCCAGTACGGCTGAATCATCTCCAGCCCCATCAGCCAACGGGGCCTCTGAGGAGAACATGGTCACCCCGACATCCACTCGACCCCGAACCACTGAGGACCTCTTTGCTGTCATTCACAGGTACCATGATGCACATCTCTCTTTTACACTCCTCGTCATTCCTTCATCTACTCCAAATACTTTGCTCCTCACCTACTTAAGCTCCCGATATATAATTTATTCCAGTGAGCAACTATATTTTTCCTGTAGTTCTGTCATTAGGTTTCCTCTATTTTTCCCTTTCCTTCCTTCTTCCCTCTGTTGGCATTTCATTCCTTTTTTCTCACGCCGTCACAAACCACAATTCTATCACAGTGAAGTCCAAACTGTCCTTTCACCCTTCAACACGTGATTTCTCTTTTTCCATCCCCCATTTTTCATCATCCTCTCCTCCTCCTGCTCCTGCTCCTGCCCTCCACCTCCCAGTCATAACTTCACCAAGCACTGTCCCATCTGCAAGTGTACACATCTGTCAAATAGCTGGTCCCTGGAGTCTTCCAGCATATGAGAGGGTGGCTTTTTCTGTTTCTGGCAGAATTCAGGGAGCAACATGAGTCAATAGTGAAATGTTTATCAAGGCATCTGTTTTAATGCAGTCACATTTGTGTTGCTGATTCTCGTCAGGAGAAAAAAGGCTCCTGCTTCATCCATTATTTAACTACTTGACACCCTCTGGTTCTAATCTAGGTTAGAGGCCACCGGAGAGAGCAGCTTGTGCTTTTTCTCTCTCTCCCTGTCTCTGTCTCTGTCTCTCTTGTATTGTGCGTGTCTGACATATATTGCATACGTGTTCCCATGCTTCAAAGGGAGCACACACATAAATTGCTAATGCAGCCTGCCGATTTGTGTTTCACGGTCACGTGTGGTGGTAGCTGGAGTTCTCTTGAGCATCACAGGCTTTCATTTCAAAGGATTTTACTTTTTTACCCGGCTACAGATTGTTGATGTACTTATTCTGACCATGTCACGTGTGCACAAGGTGAAGATTGTGTAAGAATGTGTGCATATACCTTACCTTCAATCTGTGGTGGTTTATCACTTTCTCTTCACACCTTGCCAATATGGAACATATAGAATAATTTTTACAGATATATGTAGAGTGGAGAAGTGATGATGAATTCCTGGTGGGGCAGTTAAAATTAGAGCAGCTAAGAACTAATTAAGAATTAAGTTAGAAAACATGGGGCAACAAATTAAAAGCATCTGTTTCTCTTTCTCACCTTTTCAATAAATTTTGTTTTGTATGTTATTTCATTTTCATGTTCCCTGTCTTTTCTCTCTCACTCTGAGAAGACTGATGACAAACTTTAATAAAATGCTTTCACAGCTGCAGGAGAAAGTACAACTTCTCGGGGGGGAGGGGTCCTCCAAACTAAATGTAGCACAGCCAAGAGAGTGGAATCGATCATCCACTCTGTGCTGTGTCTGCAGCATTATTTACCTCCATAACTGAGTTTTGTATGATTGCCAACTCTTTGTCACTGGGACTTCAGCGTGGACCTGTCTTGGTTGACTGAATTCAGGTGTGTGAATGTATGCACGTGTGATTGTGTGTGAGAAAAGTCTTATGTAATGCTGATGGGCTAATGTGGCGATGGAGCTCACAGGGGACAACGCTAGATGGAGGGTTGAATTTAGGGCACCAACACACATTTTGCAGTGTTTCTAAAGCAGAAATAAAACTTAGATACTTTCACAAACCATTTACATTCCCCTCGTCTCCTTCTTGTTTGACCTTCACAAGCATATTCTCTACATATTATTTATCCTTAAGGGAAGAATTTCTTTCTGTAGATCTAATCTGCGGATTAAGGATTTTGTCTTACTGCGTCCTTCACACTTCTCTTTACCTTTAGCATCAAACTCCTGTCCCTTATCACAAAATCTGTATTTTTCATGCCTTTAATCATCTCTGTCTCCCCTCTCCTCCTCTCTCATCCCCTGTGCAGAGGGGGCATGCAGTGGGTGGGTGCAACCATTCTAGAGAGGTGCGAAGTGGCAAGTAGCCCCAACCCTTTAATTAGCAAGCTTCGTATCTGCCATTGCAGTGATTCTACCTACCTGTACCACAAATTAATGAGACTGTTCCCCCTGCTAGTCCTAATCTCCTGTATTCTGCCAGTTGCAGTTTTATTGCTGTGCTTTGGTGAAGAAAATATAGACAGTGTAGGCTGAGTGATGCCACGCTTTGATTCCCCCCTGCTGAGAAGAGGCTGTATCGTCTTTGTGTGATTAAAACTGCTTTGGGCACCTCTCCCAGTTTTGTGTTTTTGATTAATTTCATTGTCCCACATCTGAGCTTTTCTTCAGAGTTGCAGCATCTGCAGCTTCTTTTGTAAAAACAAAAATATTTAATTCCTCTTTGCGATCTTTGTGTTTTTTGAGATACCACACCACCTAATGCTCATTATTCTTTGACTGTTTTAAGATTTGTGCTGTGACGCATTAGTGCTAGGGGCAGTGCTGACATATGGCAAATTTGGGACAACACTGGAGGCGTGTATTTAAGTGCAATCTTCTTTTTAAGCTACAACAAACATTCAAAGGCTGGGCTTTCTGCAGGGATGTATGAAATTCCATATGCTCAAGCCTTTAAATTTGATAATTGATTATTTGAAATGTTTATGAAAAACTGGCACCAAATATTGTGTTTCTTATTTCTAATTAATTTCCTACTTGCACCTCTGTCAGTTCAACTGCCCCTAAATTATTTTATTCTTTACAAATGAATTAACCCTGCTTGCACTCACTCACTCTGCAGAATTCCTACAAGCATGTCATTAATCTGGCTGTCCACATCTTACCCTAGGTCGAAACGCAAGGTCCTGGGTCGCAAAGATTCTGAGGAGGACAAGTCCCGGGCAGGGAGCCACCCACAGTCTCCACCTGCCACCCCCACAGGCATGTTGCCAGGGACGGTGTCCTCTCTGCCCCGGCAGAGTGGCTCTATCCAGCGCAACCTCCGTAAGTCCTCCACAAGCAGCGACAGCTTCAAGGCTCTTCTCCTGAAGAAGGGCAGCCGCTCTGAGACCAGTTTCAGAATGTCTGCTGCTGAGATGCTTCGCTCCACTGACCCACGCTTCCAACGAACACGATCTGAGTCAGCATTAGATCCCCCTGCTTCACCCTCCTCTCCAACAACACCACACAGCCCCTTCGCCTCCCCTGGCCGGGGTAAACGGGCAACAGATGAGTGGAACCGCTACGAGTCGTTGGCTCTGTCCTCGCCAACTTCACCATCTTATTCAATGAGCGGGTCAAAGTATGGGCGTTCTCGCACGCCGCCCTCTGCTGCCAGCAGCAAGTACAACGCACGCAGCAGAATCCTTAGCAGCCCAATGACTGTTATCTGCGAACGTGAGGGGGAGCTGGCTGAGAGTGAGTATGGAGATACTGCAGAAAGTCTGGCTGGACCCACGTCCCAGACTCCCCCTGTGCTCCAAGACTCCAATGGCACTTTATCTGAAGAAAGCAAAAGTTAAGGAGCATGGATTGCCCCTTAGATCCGGGGAGCTGAACTCATTCATTGTAACCAGGTAGGGGGCAGGAAGAGGAGCTAATAGAAGCCCTCTAGAGACACCTTCCTGTGCCCCACCCCCTCTGCACTACATCAGAGGAAGTGAGCATTTCCGGTCCTGATGTGAGGTCAGAGGTCACCCCTTCATGGACTGGGCAGAACTTAGTCTGAAGTGGAGAACTGGTTCTGGTGCAGCTTTTCAAGACTCCTGTGTTTCTCATGCTCTCCTTCGTTTGGTGACTCATCCTTTGTGTTAAAAGAACAGCGTTTCTTTGATGCCTGGTATTCTTAGTTTGTTTTCCATTTGTTTTGCTGTTGTTGTTTTTTCACTTTATCCTGTCCTTAACATTCAGGAACTATTTAGTTTCCTTGAAAGAAGATTCAGATGGCAAACTAAAGTGAATCAAAGGAGTTGAAAAGTCACAAGTTGTTTGCTTAACTTTGCTGCTGTGGTGCTACATAGCTAGGCAGTTGGAAAGAGTGGAATGTGAAGGTGAGCTGGACGTTCGCCTCTTAAATCTTCTCAGCTTCTGGTTCTCCCCTGTTGGCTTTGGAAAGTGTCTGAAAGCACAGTGGCTTGCGAATGTTGGCTTTAAACAGCCCCATAATATTATGGGAAAGAACTTGAGGAAGTGGTACAACAGACATTTCCGAAGTACAAGTTCAACTATGGTTGTCACCAGGGTTTTGCTTTCTGCTCTTAGGGTCAGTGGTTTAGTTTGCAGAGCTGGTGTGTTCAGAGGTCCATAGGAAGTGCGAAGTGCTCAGCAGTGTCACCTACTGAAAGGCAAGAAGTTGACGACTGTTTGGAGTTCAACAAAAAAAAGCAAATTTACTGAAAATGGCTCATAAAACCTCTGAAATGAATTTAAGTTTCTAGATTTTGCACTGTGCATAGGTCTTTTTCTTTGACTTAAAAAGTATGTTTTAAAGATTGTATTAATAAACACGTGATGTCATGACTTGTGCTTAGCTAAGTATGAATTTCTAAATGTAAAGCCAGGAAAAATTTGGTAAAAAGCTTATTTACTGCCCGGGTCTTTTTGTGATCATGTTGGTTACCAAAGAGTTAAAAATTGAACTGTAGCTGACTGTGAACAATCTGAGAGTCAGAGTGCTTGTCTGACACTTCATGCATATGGTCCAGCTATTAAGTTTGCTGAGACCTACTAGAACCTTGTTAGGGCTTAAAGGATTTCTCTTATGTTGCTGACCCTTTTGCTTCTGTTTATCCCTTTGCAGTTTTATAGTGATCAGTATGTAAATACATAGAGAAATTAGTTTTAAGTAATATTTCAACTTATTTTCAAAGACTTTGTACATTTTAGAGCCCTGTGTTTGTAAGGGAGTGGTTTTCTTTTTTGTAGATTATTTATTTTCACATAGCAGGGCTGCAGTATGGTAAACTGGTCAGGCTTAACAGGCTCTGGACATGGAGGCTCTGAGAAGAAGGGTTAAGAGGGACCACCTTTACTACTCTGATACCACTAGGCCATTTCTTTCTTTTAAAAGGTGCTTCAAAAATATATTTAGAAAATGCAATAATGTCAATATTTATGCTTCAGCCTTCTACAACCCTTAATCTTGAATCATGCAAATCCCATGCTGGTGCTCACAGCTAAGTAAATGTGGTCTCTTTGGAGTCGTAAACTGAGGTGACAAGCGTGAGACTGACAGTCAATAACATGCTGTGGTTTAATCACCTGTGACCAAAGTGTGCCCCTGCTAGCTCCCGCCCGGCCATGATTGAGCACTTGGAGCCTGGGCTTGTCTCATGACAGGAAAACGGCAAACGTCTCCATCTCAGAGAGCTTGTGAAGAGACGAGAGGACAGAAGAAGTCGTGAAGTAGTGGGAGTGGAGCTGAAGGCAGGCTGCTAACGCTCTTGTGTATGTCTGTGTAATAAAAACAAGGTGATATTTAAAAAGTGGGTCTATGTGTAATTTCTCTCTCTCTATGTGCGTGTGTGTGTGTGTATGTGAGATTCACGGCCATCTGCCAGCACAACACCCGAATCACCACCTCATTAGCACCGTCACCATGGCACCCATATTTGTCTGTCATCTGGAAAACTCCAGAGGCCATCATTTACCCCTCCCATCCTCCACACACGGGGTCATCATTTATGTCTCCTTCTGGACATCCTATTAGGACACACTGAATCACATACACAGCCCATAATAGACCTTTTCCACTGTTGATTCTGACAGTGCAAAGACACAGAAATACCGAACAACAGCCTCTTAGTATTTTCAATGAAACCCCTCTGGCTCAGCAGTGTCACCTGCCCTCTGACACCCCACAGATGACGCTGCATCCATCTGGCTGACAGACAGGAGTCAATACAAACTCCTCCTAGCTATAATCACACTATTGACTGTTCAGTGTTTTTCCTCTCCTCTTTTATTCAAGAGCCTCTGTCACCTCATAAGGATACTGTATTTTGTTTAAAAGTATATTTTATAATTGCGAAAAAAAAGACTTTGTTGAAACTTTTCCTAACTGGAGCATTTAGGGAAGCTCCAACTTCCGAGATTTAATAGCAGTTGAAAAGTGCAGCATCAAACAAGATCATTTTGCAGCAAGGAATTATAGTTTTTTCTTCTTTTCCATCTTGTTAATTAGACTCAAAGTAACTTAACTAAAAAAAGAAAGTAGTTCTTTTTCTTCTTATAATTACCTTTGAAGTAATTGTCCGACCTCTGCATTCGAATTTTTTTTAATCATCCTTCACACACACACGACTCTGCGATGATTAATCATTACAAGACTGTCTGCAACTATTTTGATAACAGTCATTTGTATTTGGGTGAGGGTTTTGGGCTTCTTGGAAGAACAAAACCCGCTATTAGAAAACATCACTTTGCACTTTTTTTTACTACTTTTTGTCTTTTACAGACTGATTACCAAATTACCAGAGCGAAGAACAGTAAGATTAAGTGATAAAAGAATTTGTTCCTGACCTAATCTTCGCAGTGTAGTAAAATGAATGGAAACCAATGGCATCCTGGAGGGAATAAAATTAACATAAAAACTTGCTTCAGAAAAGCTGCCAGGAATGTAAATTTAACTCACATGCAAAGAAGATTACCACTCACTAACAAACACCTACTGACACCTCCAATTTAGAGTCTTTGGTGAGCTTGATTTGCAACGTGAGATGTATCAAGTAAAAATACTTTTTAATCATAGGCCAGTAGAAACTACATTACAATATACCAGTGAACACTGTACATTAATTTTACTAAATGAATCTCTGTCACCAGAAAATTAGTTATGCCATGGAAGTATTTTTACACCCTGTCCTCTACATCAACTCAAGGTCTCCCCCAGGCTGGAGGGGGTAGATCAAATTAAAAACCATGAGTGTGGTGTTTGGAATAAAACAGAGAGCCTCATTATACATTTCCTCTGTGCAGCAACGTTTCACCTCACTGAGCATGGCCTCCGAGATCGATCTGACTGGTGAACAACAGATGAAGATGCAGTGCGTATAAAAAAAAAAAAGATGTAATTTCTGCTGAGTGTCAGAACATGATATTGGGAACAATTCTGCCAAGAATAAAACATGTGACTCAGCAGACATGATGATGACGACAAGAGAGAGAAGAAGGTGAGAGAGGATGGAGGGCGACACAAACTGAGGCAAGAATTTCATCTAATAAAAAGGTCATGACCAGAGTGTAGAGTGTAGAGGTATGAAATCAGATCAACAACTCACAGTGGTTCTTTGTGCGTTTGTGACTCAAACCACAAAAATAAAATCACAACGTGAAATAATAACACAAATTATCACTGTAAACAGTCATTTAATTCTATTTATTATCAACAAGTTTAACATTAGAGGTAAGTAATATTTCCCATGACTCATACATCAGTACATGTCTCTTTTGTGGAAGACCATCTTGTATCCCCTCTTCAAGATTAAAAACATTATTTCAGGTATGTATCTATATATGAGCATTAATATGATTTTATATATAAAAAGTATTATATAAAACACAGTGTTTAGGTTTGTGTCATTCTTTACTTAGTAGTTGCCATACAAGGCACCAAAAATGTTAGATTAAGCACTTATTAGATATTTTTTAGTAGATACAGGTTCCAAAACTTGTCTTAATATGGACAGGTGCTGTCAAAGGCTTTTGTGACCCAGACTCAGTGAGCAATCTGGCAGCAGTGCAGAGATATTCCCTTCTATCCACTCGGGGAAGGTTGATTATTTCAGTTTTACTTACATGTTCTGTAGCTTCCTATTTTTTGTAACTCCAGGCCAGAATCACTGAAAGACATTTTCTACTGTTTGAAGCAGTCAGTATACAGGATACACGATACTAATATACTATGCAAGACAGAGGACAATTATTAATAGGCTCCTTCTTGATATATTTTGATCAACATGAGCGTTTCTTTCT
Organism: Sandelia bainsii; assembly: GCA_032362345.1. NCBI lineage: Eukaryota > Metazoa > Chordata > Actinopteri > Anabantiformes > Anabantidae > Sandelia > Sandelia bainsii. The sequence continues at coordinate 10,980,334 of JAUMHL010000017.1, forward strand.
AAAATAAAGAGTTTGAATTGTACTCTACAAGTGACTAACTAAACAGATAAAAAAAAGGAACAGACTGTAGTTCTTCACAATCTCATTACAGAAACACACTGTAAACTGTTTGTCCTGGTTGATGCTGAAACACTCAGGAAAGCAGTATCAGTTTTAATTTTTTTAATTTTTTTAATTAACCATTCTGTGCTACAGCTTTTAAAACTGCACTTGTTAAACCTACCCTCAAAAACGCAGCTCAGATCCCTCCACGCCAAGCAGTTCCAGACCAATTTTATATCTTTCATTTTTAAGTAAAAGGTTAGAGTACACCAGATTCTTTTAAACAGACTGAGGGAACACACTGAACTGCCTGAAATTGATTGCATTCATTTGCTTTTATATTGACGTTTGGTTTAATTAATCCTCAAATGCTTTTCTCTTCCGTTTTATTTATCATTGCCTCGTCTATTTCATACATATCTAATTTTAATTTAACTTGTCTTATTGTTCTTTACAGTGTTCTGTTGATGATAATCTACATAACATTTTTTATATAGTCTTGTATTATTTTTTATTATTTTATTCATCTATGTGCATGTTTTATTGCCCTCAATTTGCTGTAAAGCACTTTGAATTGCATTTACCTATACAAAAGGTGCTATATAAACTAAATCTGACAATTAGTGTTGGTCCCTGTATTGAAAGATGTGTCAGTTATTTTATAGCAGGTTCCAATGTTGTATTTTAAATATGACAGGATTTAGACTCACTCTTTACTAATTTCTTAAACCATAACATGATTATAATGCTGCTAACGTGGGGATACAATGTTCTAGTAGAAAACAAAACAAGCAATCTTATAATTTGCAGAAGTAAAAAACACTAATTTTAGTGCAGTAACAGGTACTGTAATAAGTCTCCGTGAATGCTCAGTAGGTGCTTTTGGTATCTATCCTATTAATGTTACAATCAATACTCAACACATGACTTCATAATGATATTATCATTACCTAACCCTACTGACGGGTTCAAATTCACTATGTGACTGAGTCGTTTAGCATAATGCCGTGATAACAGTCACAGTGTGACACGCAAGATCAGATAAACTGTGATTTACCAACATTTTGTCACACTGCCAGACAGTTAACGTCCCAACAAGAGAAAAAAACCTGCTGTCAGACTGTGCAGATGACCTGTTAAGTTTAAAGGATAGGTTCATGTAGGTTACTATGAAGCTTCAGCAGTCTGAGTTTGACAAATCAAATGAGTTTCTTTGCTAAATTAAGTATTTAATGAAGGAATAGTAACATAACAACAGAATTCTGTAGTAGAAAAACTGTATTAGTTTAACCCACTGTTACAGCCTCACATTAGTTTTGGCTCAGCTTTAGGCTTAATTTCTGAGGACTGTGTCCCACGTCGCTTGTGGTGGAACTGCATTTATAGCAATCACTTTGTGGCCAGTATGGACAGAAGTAACATTTACACTGACCTATAATATTGCATTTAGACAAAACGTTAAAAATGTAACGTAAAATGTAAAAGTATCCTTTGTTTTTAAGGCTTAGGTGTAACCACATAAAAAGCTACCTCAATATTGACATTTTAAGTGCTCTTTGACTTTTAAGAAAAACAGAATAAATTGCAAATAGTACAAATAAAAGCAAATCTAAAACAAAATGGTGTAGTATTAAGTAATTCATTAAAAGGTGAAGATGTACTTGTGGTTTTCTTAACAAAATGCACCAATTCAGAAAAAAATGTTTTCGGTCCACTTTGCTCCCCCTGCTGGAAATACCACTCCACTGTGGCCACATTACTTCTAGGCTTACTGATGTGACCTGACAGAGCTCCCTTTAACACGTGTTTGCTCACTTTATTCAGTTTTATACTGAGTATATTCTTCCATAACTTGTAATCATAGCAGTCAAAGCAAAAGTTACAAACAGTCAGAAAAACAAAACTATTTAACAATGTTAATTCTTAGCATGGTCTTTGAAGTTAATTAATGATACTTCTATAATTTCACTTCACAAGTCATAAGTGATATGTTATGAAATTATCATGTAGTATTTTCAGATGAAGTGGTGTGTGTTGTGTGACCTTTGCGCTCTCTACTTCTCCTCTTCTGGGTTCTTCTTGAGGACCCAGACCTCGTTCCTGCGGTTGGTCAGTTTGAAGGGGCTGTCGTAACCAGCGGCATAGAACGGTTTGTCAACATATTGGACTCCGTCCCTCTGAAGACTCTCCATAAGTTTCAGAAGCTCTTCTCGCTTCATATTCTCATTGGAGAAACCACCATGTGTCCTGGAAGAAGAATAAGAGGATCTGAGATTGAGTTCTGTGTATCAGGGCCTTTAAGTCCTAATTATATACATTTTCTTTCATTTTTATATACTTTTTTTCATTTTTTTTTGCATCTACAATCAGTTGGAAGATTTGGTCAAGAATAAAATAATGATAATAAAAGCATAATTATGATGGACAAATCAAATAGTAGCAAATCTTTTGCACATTATCAACCTTAATTAGCATTAAAATCAATCTGAGGTTGTGCTCTACCTGACGTAAGCTGTGAACTCCTTCCGGTGCTCCAAAAACACCTCTGGCTCACTTGGTTCTGGTGGACTGGCCTGATGCTCCTCAGGGATGTAGAAGGATACAGTGAACCGAGATTCACATGCAGGGCCAGCCCCAGGCTCCACGCGGCAAGTTACAGGGGCCGTCATCTCCACTTTGACCTCTGAGGGAGCAGTGAACAACACATTTTTAAGAAAAACACAATTTTAGAGAGCAGCAGACATGTGTGACAGGCATGACATTAATGGAATTAAGACAGAAAAATGACATTACGTGATCAGTCTGACACATGATCAGTTATTGTAGGATGTGCAGATATTACATTTTCCCTCAGTTGCTCAGGTGGCAAATCAAAACATTGGCACATAATGATGCTAGAACAGATGGTTGGCAGATGTATAGGATTTAACATCATGTTTATAGATCACACTGCAGGCCTCACCAGTCAACAGCACAAACGATATATATTCTCATAAATTATCCTGGTGTACACTGCTGAGCAAGACAAAAGCAGCAGCGTTCTTACAAACTGCTGAGCAAGATCTAAAGTGCACTTTCTCTTGCATTTATTCATCAACTCACATCCTCAGACCACAGTTTTCCATAATATTTTTTTGCAAGATTTGAACATTATTGTTTTTGTTTTGGTTGTTAATGTAGATTAATGCGTCCTTTTAGACTCACTGTTTATGTTGTTGCCTTTGATATAGTTGAAGAGTCTGCGGAAGCCAGCATTAAAAGCTGCATCCATCTCCATCCCACTCAGTGAGGTGCTCACCCAGTTAGTGGCATGGTAGGTGCGGACCTCATAGTCTTGTCCCTGCAAAAAAAAAAAACACACACTCACTATTATTTCAAATAATAAATAAATAGTTCAGTCTAAAATGATCAGCAATAGTGAAAATTCCCACAATGCTTTGTATTTTATAACCTCAGACATTTTACCTGCACTTACACAGCAAATGTGCTCTACTGTGACACATTTGTATATCTGCATAACAACTGAAAAGTAAATAATTCAGCTTGGAATATGCATTATTTATATAAGCATCCTCCTTCCCCTGCTCACCCATCTCACTGCCTCTCCATCCACCCGCAACAAGAGAATAAACAGATGGAAACATATGTAGTGCATCACAAGACTTTTAAAGGGATTATTAAGGTAAAGATGATCCATAATCAACATATCTATATGCACCACACCACTGATGGAGTGAATTTGAAGGTTTCCTGCACTGGATCCAGCCACAGGCGCTTTTAGGTTGTAGTTCTCATTTAATAACATTACTTGCAGATAACAGGGTAAAAGCAATCCAGTTACTTTTGAACGCATTTTACAAACATGCTCCCGCATCCCCACATCATATGGAGGTAACTGACTATACTGGTAGAGTTGCTTGTACAAACTGCTATTTTTTTTGCATTGATTCAGATTGGAGCTTACCTCTGTGATCAAAATGGTTAACACATATTTTCCATTTAACTGCATTTCTCCAAGACGTATTGATCAGCTGATTTTTTACATATTTACAGCCACTGCACAATTCAATCCTCATATCTATTTCATGAATACTGGACATTAACAATGACAGAGAGAAACCTGTGAACAGACTTTGTTTAAGTCTTGAGGCCTTTATAAATTGAGTTTTCAATTTAAAACAATGTAAATGAATCAAAAAAGACAAAAACAATTCCTAAACGCTAAAAAGAAGGCCAAAGGTTTCATATCCCTTTTTTGTTAAACAAATATTGTTACACATTTAGGCCCACCTTTTGCTCCTCAGCTGTGAATTTCGGATTCTGGAGTCCAGAAGAGAAGAAAAGTTGTCCCGCGGCTTTCAGCATGGTTGATGTGCAGCTGGTCGAAAATGTCGAAAAAAGCGTCATATAAAACCTCAAACAGGTGTTACATCAGGTGTTATGTATCTTATGCATCGCACAACTCTAGAAATGCATCTTCACAGAAATTTATGTGCAACAATTACATTTTTCACCACTTAATCCAACGATTTTGTTAAAACACACATGACTATGTAAATGATAAAACAACAACAACAAAAAAACAACGTAAAAGACAACGTTACCTGTTACTTCACGCGTTGGGGTGGGGAGCGCGTTTGTAATGTTTTCATAACATCGCTTCCGGTTACATAAATCTGACGTCTGATTGGCTAAGCGGATGTGAACTTCAAAATAAGAGTCCGCATCTTAGATGTTTACACAATAGAGTAAATAAAGACAAGTTAAAATTTGACTTCTGTTTAAACTTACTGTTTTGGTGTGTTTGAGCTCGATGTAACAGGGTCATGTACAGAGTCAAATAACGCAACAAACCCAGATGAGGGATTACTATAAAGAAAAGTACGAAGCGCCATTTACCAGTAATAATCATAATCAATCCACATTCAATTATCAAAGTGTAATGAAAAATCAACATTTAACAGAGAAATTTCTTGGAACAGAGCTGCTACCTGGTGCCCAGCAGAGTTACATATACAGAAACAATACACAGAGTAAGTGGACTTGTTCAGACTTCATGTAAAAAAAAGCTTATGTAGCAGTAGCAGTGAAAATCAATATGCACCATCATATTTCACCAATGCCAGATAACAAACAGGTATTGTGGTTAAGTGCCCCAGTAACCCACACATCCAAGGGGCCCTGGGTCAAAAGGACCAGATTCAGTGTATGTCAGTTGGTTTTGGCATTTGTTTGGGAATAATTATTACTTATTATACCAGGAGTAGGCAGCCCTGGTCCTAGAGAGCCACAGCCCTGCTTGTTTTCCAACTATCTCTGCCCTGCCCAGTGTTGTTTACCTGGATCAGGTGTGTTCAGCCAATCAGAAGCTCTAAGTGCATGGCTAGTTGGAAAACAAGCAGGGCTGTGGCTCTCTAGGAGCAGGGTTGGCAACCCATGTAAATGATGCATAAAGAAAGCTGGTTTCCAGATCTTTCTGCAAAATACATTATAACAAAGCCACAATGTGCAGCGTGCTGTGTGGACTGCACTTGATGAAAACTTCAAGGCAACAATGACCTCTAATCCAGCCATGGATTTCATTACTTGCATAATAGTGTAAATCTAATTTCACCAGGCAGTTGACAGTATGTTCTGGGGTAAACATCTCCCATTTATTTATGACATTATTTACATCAAATAAATTGATTGCTAACTTTACAAGAGAAAAATAAGTCATTTACAGCATTTAAGAAACACACAGTCCATGTGATATGAGGCACAGTCACAAATAGGAAACAAATTTAATCCAAACAGGACACCTTCCAGTTTATTAACACACACACACACACTCCGTGACAGATGAGGTGTGAATGGGAGAAAACTGCTACATCTGTAACTGATATGAATGTTGAAATGATGTTGAGAACAATTGAAAACACATTTGTTGTATTCAGGCTTCAGCTACAGGTTTGCATGACATGAAGACAAGCAGTTTGTTGTTGTGACTGGGTAGTCTCTACAGAGACAACAAAAGGAGCAGTTGTGTTTAGTCTTGAGCAAAACAAGCAAGAATGTGTTTACAGATATGGATGCATAGTTTATTATCCTCATCTGTCATTGCTAAAGTCATGTATGCAAACACCTACAAGCATGGTGTGGAGTAGGAACTGTTTAAAATTGGATCTAAAGGGACATGCAATTCAGTGTAGAGACAATGGAAGCAACTTTTTGTTTCCATGTTGTACTACAAGGCGAGTTTTACTCATTAAAATTCATGGAAGCAAGGGCAGAGCAAAAGGCAGGAAGACAGAGTAGTTTGTCAAATGTCCATTTCTCACGTGGTGTTCAGATGTCAGTGTTATAAATATCAGCAAACAAATCACTTTCAGCATTAGTACTCCAGTTACAACCTGCTGGTTACCGAATGTGGGTGAGCTAGAGGGTGTTGACAGATTTGATAAAGCACTTTATTAAAACCACTAGGTCTTTTTTATATCTGCTGATAGGTGTAACTTTTTCCATGTCTTCTTTATTTAACTGCATTCTGTCTTCATGTTGTAGCAGGTGGAGCTCTGGGGTTCAGGGCTGGTAATTCTGGTGGATAAATGACAAAACATCATTTTTGGACAGTTTCTCCGGGTCCATCCGGGTCTGAGAATCATGAACTATGACCCCGTCCACCCAGGCCCAGAAGAGCCGCTCAGAGTGGCAGATGCTGAAAACAAAGACAAAGAAAAGGATACTGTTCATTCATATGATAATCATGACTACCAACAGACATTTAATAATTATTTAAACCAATAACCTGTCACGTAAAATTAATGCAAAACTCCAACATCACCACTACAGAACTGATTCTTTTCAACTAAGCCAAGCCAAAATGTACCAGGGCAGGTCAGTACGTACTGGAAGGGGGCAGCAGAGTTTGGTGGCATTTCGTAAGTGGACTTCTTGGTTATTTTGTTAAAGAAAAATTTCATCTTGGAGTTTTTACTGTACGCCATCGTCCATGGTTCTGATGGGTGGAGAGAGAGTAGAGGTTTGAGGTGTTACAGATATTTTTGTCATTTACATTAGAAACATAAAAAGAGCCAACAACACGTGACTCTTCTGACATTTTGACAAATTATACTGTTCACAACACTCTACAGTGTTGAGTACAAATATAAATACAGTGCTGTGAAAAAGTATTTCCCCCCTTTCCTGATTTGTTTTTTGCATATTTGTCAGACTTAAATGATTCAGATCATCAAACATTCTGTGGACCGAGCCAAAAGAACTTTTCTTGAAGGTGTGCATCCTGTAACATCTGGCGTAAAACTAACACAGCAATTCATAAAAAGAACATCATACCAACATGGTGGTGGTGCTGGGATGACCTTAAAGTGTAGTGGCATAAACTGAAACAGGCCGTTCATGCTAGAAAACACGCCAATGTGGCTGAATTAGAACAATTCTTCAAAGAAAAATGGGACAAAATTCCTTGACAGCGATGTGAAACACTCATTGCCAGTTATCACAAATATATGATTGCAGTTGTTGTCCCTAAGGGTGGCACAACCAGTTACTAGGTTTAGGGGGCAATTACTTTTTCACATAGGTTTGAACAGCTTTTTCCCTTAATAAATGAAATCACCATTTAAAAACTGCATTGTATTTGGGTTATCTTTGTGTAATATTAAAATATATTATTTGTTTGATGATATGAATCATTTAAGTGTGACAAATAAGAAAATAAATACAAAAAAAAAATCAGGAAGATGCCAAATACTTTTTCAAAGCACAGTATTTTGCCATTTCCTGACAATGAGCTACAACATGCAGACTCACTCACTCACTCACACATACAAACCATTAACAGTCTTAATGATGTAGAGGCCTGTGGGAAGGAAGTGCCGGTCATCTCTGCCAGTGTAGGACAGACGAGGGACTCCACCTGAACTCTTTGTCACCTTCATTTCTAGTCTGGATGAGAAAAAAGAAAATAAACAAATGAAAAAGGCTCTTGTTTCGGTTACAAAAGTAACGTCAAAATTTACTAAATAATTATATTTAAAACTATGGACATTAATCTTGCCATACCTGACAAATATTTTCTCCATTTCCTCTAGTCTGTAAACTTCCTTCACTCTAAGAAAAAACAAATATTACATTTTAATATCATGACAACCATTTTACAGTCTTAAGTACATTCACTGTACTTAAATACAATTTGCTATTTTTACTCCGCTACAAATTTGAGGAAAATTAATTCATACATTAATTTTAACATCATTAGTTATTAGTTACGTTTTGCAGGATTGGATCAGATTCTTATAAAAAAAATTATAAATTAATTACAAATGCCAGTGTATCATTTTTGAGTTGTCACAATATACGGTGGTTAAAATCTGCTCCACCTTCACCGACTGCTGTTTTTGTTCGCTAACAACACATTTAGTCATAATTTTCACATCATTACTTTTCTGAACAGATTATTTCCTGTGAAGACTGCAATGTATCAGCCAGTCTTTCCTACGTTTCTATGAACTTGTGACACATGAACTTGTTTCCTTTCATACAAACAGGATGGCATTTAATGCGAGCTTTGGGCTTGTAACTCTTGGGCCAAGCATGTCTTTGTTTTGATGGTGGCCAGAGCGCTGAAAGCAGTCTCTGACAAGTATGTTGTTGCGAACGGCAGGATGAATCGCAAGTCTTATTGGGGCGACGTGGAATATAAGATATTCAATGTAAG
>JAUMHL010000017.1:10989194-11040440 GCA_032362345.1 Sandelia bainsii
CAGCGCTTGTCTGTGCGTCATGCAGTGAAACATCAGGCAGTGGGGCGCTTTCTATTTCAAACGGCTGTTGAAGCCTTCATTCTTTCCCATCAGGCAGAAAGTGAATTATTGCGTGCTTGTCATTGCCCATATCGTGATGTTTATTGTTTTATTTATAAGAAATAATACAAACTTCTACAATTTTAGTTGTTTTTTGTCTTGCGCACACATAAATTAAACGCCAAAACACTTCAAATAAATAACTAAAAATATATATATTTTGGCCTCCTTAAAATCGTAAAGTCCTGGCAACCGGTCGGGACCCCCAGGTTGGGAATCAATGTTCTACACTATTGTTACCAACATCATCAAACTCTACATTGTTTAAAATACAGAGTTTTATCAATGGAGTACTTTAACTTTTGTACTTTAAGTAACATTCAGAGGTTGTACTTTTATTTGAGCAGAAAAATCAAAGTGTACTTCTATTTGTAGTACTTTTTTGGGCAAGTACTTGCACTTTTACTTGAGTATTGAGTTTGTGTACTTTAAACACCTCAAACATTTATGATCAAAATCATGAGTGTGGGATTAGCACAATCAGAAAATGTATTATTTTGTATTAAGACTTGATCTACCTGCAGCAAAGCTTCACATTAATGTTTTCACTATATTTTAAATTGTTTTCTAATCTCAATGTGCTTCCAGCATCAGACTTTGACTTCTCATGCTGTCTATTCTTCCAGTGCTTTTACGATCCAAGCACATAATTTACAGAGCTGCAATAAAAATGGTTGATGTTATTCCAGTTAATACCTGATAGGGTTCATGTCTGGTCTGCTTGGTTTGGCCACCGCCTTCACAAATTTCTCAGCCATCTGGATCCTGGACATATGGGTGTCTTTTAGTAAACTATAATAAACAGTGAAAGACTTTCACTGCTGAGCATACAGTACTGTGTCCATGTTCCCGTGCTCAGCAGTTCATACAGAACACAGTGTAAATATCTGGGCTGAGGTCGGATATACAATGGCGTCTGGTAAGAATGTTTGCAGCATTGACCTACCGTTGGTTGAAGTGTTGATCTCTTACATCGGTGCCATTTAATATTAGTGCGTCCATTACATGAACTGCATTGATTCTCCGCTGAGCTTTGCCCTGAGGAACAAATATATTGTATTTATACTTGTAAAACCATAACCATGAGCAGTACGTATCTCACGTGTTCAGATGTATCTCTAACAAAAGGAAAAATGAGCACAAACAAATAAAACAGAACCTGAACTGTGTTCACATCATCTAGTGAGAACAACTGTCATTATTTCAGAATTAAGAGAAATAGAGCCAAGCACAACATCTGTTTGATCTTTTTAGCCCCTCCTCTCACCTCGCCCTTCAGCTCTTGGACGATCTCCACACTTAGAAGTGTATCTCTTGGCAGCTCTAGCTTGAAATTCTCCAGTTTCCTCCAGCGTAGAGGCATCTTTCCATCCCACGTATATATCTGAGACTTCTACACAAGTCATATGCAAATAAAGAGAACAGATAAGAAGATGAGGTAGAGGTAGATGAAGATAAGGTCACTGTGCATAGAAACAGTTTCTCTATCTTAAGAGGTGAATGACTTGGCCTGACTGTTGTATTTTAACATTTTCCAAGACATGGAAACAATCCGGCACATAAAACAGCTAAATTTGATGATACCAGTCTGGGTGTTTGTTTTAATAACAGGAGCAAAACATAAGGTTCCTATCTGACATCAAATAAGAAATCTAAAAAAAATAATCTTCAAATATCTTCTATTCATACAAAAAAAGAGGATTGTGCAAGTTGCATAAAAGACATTATTACAGTACAACAAGACAAAACACAAGTTTAAGACCTACATTGTCTCTTAAGACTCACCCCCAGAGCTAGGAGGAAGATCTGCTCTCCACCTCCCACAATGCACCTGTGGTCCAGGATATGACGCAACTTATCGAGTGTGCTGGAGTTCAGAGGAGTGACCTTACACTGGAACGACTCCACATCTGAATTCTGGTGCAACAGCCAAAATTTATCAGCCCACTGATAACACTGATCATCATTACTAGAGTTTATTTGGACAGTCCTAAATAGTTTTACCCAACCCCTAAAATAATTTTATATTAGCATTACTAATATAGAGTTTAGCTCTAAATGAAAAGTTAAACATGTAGATTTCTTTGATATACCGATTTAATGATGCATTCATGTGCAGTGGTATAGACTGTATAGCTGCACAGTTGCAGACAAGCAAGTTTACCATTTGCACAGAAAAAACCTCCTCTACTCCCCAAACTAATCATCAAGGGTATGAGAAAATATTGATACACGTGAGTACCGTAATATTTGTGTTGTGTTATACTGTATTGATTCTCAAAACCACTGTATTGATTTTTAATTAGTAATTTACTTGTTATTTAATTTACAAAGACTCATGGCAGTGGTTCATTTTGGATGGCAGTGTATTTTGTGAGTTCATTTTACTCAGAATTTATGCATATGTTGTTCTTGTGTGTGTGTGTGTTCTTCACACTATGACAGTTTTCATAAAGTTAGATTTAAAAAACATCACAATATATTGAATCATAACCCATGTATCAATACACAGCCCTAAGGACACTCATTTCTTACCCTGGGAAATACTGTGTAGGATTTAACAAAGTGAACTTAAATGCACTAGATTATGTCACTACTAACACTTATCCACATTTATCCAGTGTATTTTCCCAGCAGAGTTTCTACAATCCAAGATTTATTAACTGACCTTAATCAGTTCATAGAATTTTGACTTTGGGTCTGAAGAAGCAGGAGTGACTCTGGCTTTGTCTGGGACCTGGAAATTGACAAAAAACATTTTAGAAGTTGAATAATGAAAGTAGATAGAATAGAATGAAACAGCAGTTTTTTACAAAATAACTATTCATTTTTTTAATTCTGTCAGTTTAGCACAAATTTCACAGTTTCTTCACTCACCCCCCAGAGCTTCAGACACTCCTTCCTAATGTCAGCTTGCCTTGGCTCTGAAAGGGTCCTAGACAGTGCAACAAATTCAGTTCCAGACATTAACACCACAGCCCACATAAAGCTTTACAGCAGCAGAGATAAACTGATGGGTACAAAAAAAGGTTACTCACGGCTCTACAACATAAGCGTGGATCTTAGCCAAAGCCTTGATCTGTACTGCACAGAGGCTAATAGGACAGTAAATTAAACCTTTGTCAGTCGCTGTGTTTAAAATATAACAGTCTTTGTAAATATTGGGTGTCTCTCGCTACCTCTCGTTGGAGTTGACCATAAACTGGTAGAAGTCGGTATCTTCTTTGATGATGCTCAGGGGAACCACTTCCTTAACATCTCTCTCTGTATTTCTCAGCATGTTTAGCTTAAGGTTGACTTTGAACATGTATTCCCTGACGGCGTCTGAACCAGGCTTCAGACCACGGCACACGATGTACCTGTAGATTCACAATAAGAGTTTTCTGTACAAATCCTCTCATTTTAGTTTAAATTAAAAATCGGATCCAAGGCAGAGATACTGTTTTATTTATTGCCAGTGACTCACTGACATATTTTTGTAGATTTATTAAAAAGCAAACAAAATTTAAGAATTGTGGTAAGGTGCGCTTTGTTTAAATTTTTCTTTAGATGTGTCTTGACTGCAGTCCACCTTTGGTAAAACTGTTTGGACATTTTAGAAAGGCACATAAAATTACATTACACAGTAAATTAAATCCACAGCACAGTAAAATGTGCAAAAATGGGTCTGAATACTTTCTGGGGCAGTGTATAAGTCAACTTTTCCGCCAAATTCTATTATAATTTTGAGCATGGTTGCTAATAGAAAAACATTACCTTGTTAAGGAAGTAACAAATCCAGACTTGAGAGCAAAATATAAATAGTATTTACTGTATAAGCTGGTACTTTTTTCCCTGTACATCACATGTGGAAAAACTACCCACTGAGGTTGGATTAAACAAGGAAAACAATGAAAATAAGTCACAGGAAACGTCATGTGCCTCAAATGTGCCTCCATTCCACATTATATGACCATGTACCAACAACATTAACACATACAAATACAGATGCGGCCCCACCTCTCTGAGTTGGCAGGCCTGCTGGTGACAGGTTTGAAGAGAGAGATCCTGTCAAAGCAGAGGTAGAGCAGGTAGACCAAACCTACACTGAAGGGAGTGAAGAGGTCAAATGTCTTACAGACAAAGTGGCCACCTGGAAAAGACAAAAAGTGCCACTATAACTCATTCTGCATCTTCACAAAAATATACAGAGACTATAGTAGGACAAGTACAATGAAAACATAATATATAAAGAATACACAGAGATAGTTTATGTTTTAAGAAAACTTAAAAACATCAGTAGCTGTTCACTTTGCCAGATATTTACTAACAGACAATAATGGACAGGTACACAGACCGCTTACATGACTCACTAACTGATGCACACACACCTGTCCTGAGTGTAGAAATTGCTGTGAGGAACTGACAGAGCAGCAGTTGTTTGCTCAAGATCTCCTGGATATTCTCCTGGCCTTCCACAGAGAAACCCTACCAAAGACAGAGAGGCCGATCAAACCAACACTGATTCAATCACGAAACAGAAAACTGAAAATCTGAATTGAACCAGCAACAATCATATCATAAAATTTGCATGCTTTAACGCTAATTCAGAGTAAAATATCCTCACTCCATCTGCCATGAGGAAGTGCAGCCCTCTTCTCTCTGTACTCTCCAGGACGAAGTTTCGAAAGGCGGTCACGTTTTCTGGCCGAGTGATGTCTCCATCTCCATCCACCCCTCCCTCACCTGGGACACACAGAAGTCAAGCTTTCACTGAATCATTCATCACCTAAAACATCTCCTGGGTGTCATATGCAGGTTTGTCTGAACATACCGTAGTAAGGCTCAAACAGCTCACTTGGCGCTGCATAGAAATCCTCCAGTTTGAAGTCACAGGGTCCTTTCAGTGTCATGCCAAACCCCTTAGCGTGCCAGCGCCTTTTCCAAAGTATGTACTCTGAAAAGCCTCCAGGCCCCGCACAGACGTCACCAAAGTACAGAAGCTCACCCTCACGGTCCTTTGTCAGAGGTTTCTACATAATGAGAGTGGGACGAGGCATCAGTTGGTCTCACCAGGTCTTTATGGGCGCCTGTGTCTACTGAGCCATCAAAAGTTCAGCTCACATATCAGCAGTTACTTTGACCCACTCACCCCATGTGCATCCTTTGGGTTGGTGAACATATAGTCAAAGCAGCAGTCGATGTTGGCCATTTTCATAGCTGCTCTAAATACAGAGAACATGAGAAAAAAAACTTGACATTGTATTTAATGGGTTGGCACCTCACAGAGTACTCATTAAACCTTGTGAAAATTAATGGTTAACTGCTGCAAGCTACTTATCTATAGTTTATTACTAAGAATGTGAATGCAGTGTCCAAATTATAACAGCACCATGTGTAATATGATCTAAAATATACTATTTTTTTTATCTGTGTTTCTTGTTTTCCAAATGGTGAGAATTAATCATAGTGTGTTAATTAATACAGATTTGGTCATATACAAATTACAAATAAAAATGTGTGTCAACAGCACCCATTTAGTGTTTAAAGGCTGAAATTCTGCCAATCTACCCTAAGATATACAGACAGACGAATAATTTATCACCCCAAAATAGCAAATGACTAATACAATATGCACACAATTATGCACATTGTTCATTTCTCCAACTGGCAGCAACTCCTGAAAGACTGACCTGTTGAGGAAGATACCTCCTCTGATTGTCTCGTGAGGGTTGGAGCGTGTCCGTGCTCTTCTCATCTCCTCACCCTCCAGGCCATCAAATATTGTCTGAACATCGCGCAGACAGTGAGTACCCAATTGAGGAAATTCAGAAACAGAATTTAGAAAGACATCTAAACCCAAAAGTGAACACTTTAGATTACTCACAATGTAAAGTCATACTTAATGATTTAATTAGAAATCAATCTTATTCTCAACATAAACTGTTGCTGCGTCTTATTATAAGATATAAGCTATTTAATGTTTAACAGTAAAACTAAATAGGTAATAAAATTATACAGGAATGAACAGTAGATGTTTTACCTTGCACCTTAGAAGAGTGTGCAGGAGATCTTCGGTGCAGAACTCTGTCTCATCCTCAATCTTAAGTTTTCTCTGTAAGCAGTGGAAAACAAAACTTTAACAAAATGTACATACATATCAAGCAAAATGTTTATGTTTATATCTGTACAGATATATATATAAATCTGAGTGGCTAAGTTTTTATTTACCTCTCCCACAGACATCCAGTCCCTCAGCTCATCTGCATCTGGGATCTCTGTGGTACATTCTGGGAACCAATCTACCTTCTCTGTAGCACTGGGCTGGTCAGACAAACAGAAAAAGTGATAGAAAAATGGCAAAGATCATGACAACAGGGCAGCTGCTTTATTCTCATTTTGTATTTCAAACTAAAATCATTGCTCTAACTCTAATTATGTCTGAAAAAAATTACTAAGTATTTACTGCTATGTACCTCTGGTTCATCTTGCCAGTCGATATTGAGCTCCCCTTGGAAACCCTGCAGTGTGAGACCGAGACCCCTTCTTCCTCGCTGGGTAGAAGCCTCTACAATCTCTTTACGTCCTTGGCCAAATTTCCCCAGACCCTCGCCTTCACGGAAACCCATTTTGGCCTAAGGCGTGAGAAGTAACAGAGAACAGGCAAATTGACAAATAGTTGACAATAGTTCAAATTGACAATAGTATGTGTTACTGAAAAAATCTGTCAATAACACATACTATCTGAAATTCTGCAATACAGATTTTGAGACAAATGACTGTGCAACACTTTAAATTAGTGAGTTAGTAGTTTCAATAGTTTACCATGAGCTTCTGTGACACACTGTTGTACATAGAGAACTTGGATGAAGTCTGTGTAGAGGTGTCTGTGTCTTGGGCATCCAAGGATGATACAGAGGGCATGGAGAATCCAGGTCTGTGATCCTCCTGGTCACTGAGGGAGTCATTTTGGCTAGAATCTGGACAGGACAAAACCACACACACAGGTATAAAACATTAATTCTTGAACAAGAACAAGCAGATGAACCTAAATAGACAAAAATACTAATCTCAACAAAAACACTGATTTTTACCTTACAAGTCTGTAGGTAACAACACATTTTTTACCATAATTTTCACCATGGAGAATTTCTCAAACAAATCTGGACTAGACTTCTACATTCATGTTATCAACAGCATCAAATTCTACATTGATTAAAATAAACTGTTTTTTTAGTAGAGTGATTTTACTTTTTTACTTAAAGTAAAGTTTAGAGAATGTACCTTTGTACTTTTACTTGAGTAGAAAAATTAAAGGGTACTTTTACTTGTTTACTTTATTTTTCTGGGCAAGTAGTTGCACTTATACTTGAGTACTGAGTTTGTATACTTTATACACCCCTGACAATTACAATGTTGTCTCAACTTTGACGGGATTCAACTATACTAGAAAAAGACCCCCAGTAACATTGTCTATTAAAATTGGAAATCACATCTCAATTGACTGACTTAAAAAATATAATAACAAGCACAGTATTTTAAGTGACCCTAATCACAGCCCAAAGTAGTGCATAATGTTATATCAATCAGGTCTTCTGTGTGACTTTTGTTAGAGCAACAACAGTACGTAGTATGAATTCTACCACATCATGCCATACATTGCTTAGAGGGGGAAAACAATTTATCTACCCTGTCTGGATAATCGTGACTCTTCATCTGAACTGCTGTCATCACAGCGCCTTTTTGTCTCGTGCAGTGGTGCCAAGGATGCCTCAGCTCTTCTCTTCATTATGGCTGAAACAATGCAGAGTGCACAGTAAGAAAAGAATATGTGACACACACGGTGCAATAACACAAAAAGGATTTAAAATGACATTAACCTGTCATAGGCAGCCAAAAGCACTGCAACATCTAGTGCTGAAGCTTGAACAATTAGTCAATTAACGGATCAGATGGGTGGGATGGGTTGAAAATCAACATGTATTAAAATATGTATGTTAAGATGCAAGTCGACTGGCTCATTTTCTATCATTTGCGGTTATATCACATGTAGAACAAAGTAGCACAGTCACCAACATCTTTTTTATATTCATCTTATCAATAAGTCTTCTTGCATGCATTAACAGCTCAGGTCATATACCCTCAGTTAGCGCCTTTCACGTATTAGCCTGACGGGAGGCGTAAACTGTGGTTTGTCAACATCACATTTAATGACTTTACTTTCTAAGCCAATATTTTGTTCCTCCACGGTGTCAGAACTTGACTACAATAACATTACAAAGTCAAAAGGTAAAAAAAAAAAAAACTTTCTGGAAGTAAGAACAGTTAGCCTACCTCTTTAGGTTACGTTATGTTGTTGTTAGCAGCAGTCAGCTAAGTTGTGGTAAAGTCGACCCATGCCACTCTCCAAGATACAGTTTATTAGGAAACCACAGCTAAAATACACTGACTTAGCAGATCAGTGTCAGTGTGGATGTTTTCAGTGTTTTCTAGGAAATGAAACTGCGCAGCTTTAGCTATTAGCTTTATAAGTTAGCCAGGTAGTTGTTACCAGCTCAGAAGGAAAATTTCAGTCTTCTGTGGCGAGACAGCGGCGACAGAACGTTAATTCCACATGTGTTTCGATATTTAATGTTTTATTAGCATGTAAATTTTGGTTATAAATACAGAGTTGTTGCAGTTTACATTAGCCCGCGTTCTGTTTTTAGAGCTATCAGGGGTCCTTCTTTGTCTGACGACACGTAGCAGTGACGCGCTGATCGTCATGGCTGTCCAGACAAGTGCCTGATTTGAAGTTTTTTGTTTCTTACGTTATATTTATTTGTTTATTTGCTGTGCTCATTTTATAATCCATCCTTGTTTGGATAGCTCCATTATAACTGTCAAATGCAGATGTAATTCATGTGTGCTGCTGAAATAAACAGAAACAAAAGGAACATGTAACAGCATTGCTGATTACTTTACTATCTAGGTGATTTGACTCTGTCCTCCAAAAGTGACCGAAATAATTGTGTTCTTAAACAGCCAGAGGTTGTGGCACCTACTGTGAGCAAGCATTGGTTATAAACAAAGGTTGTTAAAACACCACTGCTGAAAAGAAAAGAAACTTTAAAAACTCATTAAAAAGCCTTCATACACACTCTCCATAAAATGTGACCACAGTAATCTTACATTATAGCATTTAGCCAAGTGAAGACAGCTTGAAGTCTAAGAATAACATTAACTAAGACTAATTTACTTTAATTTAGTTTTAATTGCATCATTTATGTGAGTGATTAAGTGATTAGGTTTTCTTTTAATCAGTCTTGCATGTCTCTTAGATCGGGCTAATCTGTTCTTGGAAGGTGTATTAAGGGATTCTGAGCTGTCCGTCAAAACAATTAGGTTGTTTCCAGTGGTATCTTACAATGATTTAGGAAAATAGGCCTCTGTGATTTCCTGTGAGAAACAAAGTCACCAAGAAACATGTCAACATTGTGGCTGCAGATTTTCTGTACATTAAGTGAAATTATTTTTCTCCTACAGGTTAAATGTATAATCTTCTTGGTGCATTTTTAAATTGTGAGCACTGAGAAAGGTACTGTAGAAAAGGCAGGGTTATTAAGTTTCCACTTAAAGTTCTTTCTTTCGTGATGCAGGTTGATGCATCCTTTCAGTACATCGCATGTCTCACTGATGAGTGTGAAATCCTTCTTAGAAGAAACAATGTCAATTCCCTGCTTTCGTGACACCAACAAAATAGAGGAAGCGCCGCTTCCTGACAGTAATTTTTAGACAAAGATAAGTCCTTAGATTTACTATTAAACTGTAACACAATTTGTATTAAAAGAGCACACAGCTATTCATCCTGTTTCATAATATTACAAAGTAACTTTACTCCATTGTTGGGAGATAATTTTGTATTCTGTTCTGTTTTGTATTATGTTCATTTAACTGCTTATTGTTTCTTGATGCATTTTTTACATTTGGTGTCTTTGAGAAAATAATGGATCTCAAAATAAAAATCAAAAGATGAAAAGTATTAGTAAACAATAATAATAACAAAACAACAAAGTCAAGTGAGTTGAACACTTTCAGTTATTCATAGATGTCATTATGAATGTGTGTTTAATATTTGTTTTTTTACAATAGTCTCAATCTTTTTTACTATTTACATTTCTGTATTATTGTCAGTCATCTGTGCAATGCTTTGGATTTCATGGACCTGTACAAAAGGGATGGGAATGTTTCCCTGTTTGTTATAGACACCTGTGCTAGCGTCCATTTTGACACTGTTGCAATGCAATTAGTCTTTTAGTTGTACATAATTATTTACCCCTCAGCAATCTGTGTGGACGTCATTGTCACGTCATTTGTCATCCATTGATGTAGTTGAGTTTTTTCCATTTATAATTGACTGCCAATTGTCTTGGGACCTTTTTTTTATGGCATATTAATCCGCCGCAACTCAGCTAATCCCCCACTGACACAAAAGCACATACACAGCAAGATACACACAAACACAGTGCCCATGTGACTATCTTACGCAATGAAGCCAAGGTTTTATATACAACCTATAGGTACCAGTGTCCCTCAGGGGAGATCATTACAGTGCAGGTGTGTGTTGGTGTTTCTGAGAGAGTTAGTGAGGATTGTGTGTGTCTGGACACAGGGGACAGCTGCTGCTGCTGCTGCTGCTGCTGCTGCTGCTACACTCAACCTGGTGGAGAAGACAGAGGCCAGAAAGGCGAGGGCACAGAGGGATTCACTGTGATAAAGTTGCCAAGCAGAAAACCCCAAGGGCTGGTTGCAGAAGAGTTTTTGTGGTCTCACCTGTGAAGCCCTGGAGAGAACAACAATGTTTTTTCGTATCCCTCGACTGACCCCTGGATATATTAGATACCTCCAGGTGCGTAAGATGCTTTAGACCAATTTTCTTATTTTATAGATTAATGATTAGTCTGGACATCAGTGGGCATCTGCAGTTGTGCCACAGTGGAGAAAATTCCATTGGAGCCTTTAATAACAAGCAAATGATGAAATAGTCCAAGCTATGCACATTTTCCTATGCCTGAGTAAAAAGGTTGGTGTTGAACTGAAGTGTGTAGATTTTAAACATAACAAACTCTCCTCATACTGCCTTCAGTAAGTATATTGAATACATAAACTGTTGTTAACTGAGTTAATCTATCTAAATATAAATTAGATTCTTGTTGAATTTATCAGTTCAGTGCTCTGAAATCACAAACTGATACCACCGAGTCATCGCTGTGCACGAATTACCCATCTTTGTATGTGTCATGGTAGGATATAGAAAAAAGGATTACAGCAGCCTGTCTTTAAATGGATTTGAATAAGAGATGCCTTAACTCCCTAGGGTCAGTTAAATGCCCTCTAAATGGATCTCCAGGGGAAAAACATGATGTCCATGTTGTCAGTAATCCTGGTGGGTATTTCGGAGACCTGCAGCTTGATTTAAACATTTATGGTACAATGTATTTGTTTAAAAATGCATAAACAAAACATTTCTGTAATAATTTTAGTGCATTTTTGTGTGAACATAACAATCTCAATGTGCTTTGATGACAATTAAACAACGTAACAGTTTAGCTTTACAGCAAACCATTATTCAGATAATACAGTGGGGTTTTTAGTTCAACTTGGAGAATTTTCTCAATCCTTAAATTAAGTCTTAATCCTTTAGTTTCTCTAAAAAAATCTGAAACCCAAGGTTTTTACTGGACCAACACAACAATGATGAGCTAAGAAAATAACGTAACTAATATCTGACCTTAGGACATAACTTGGATTGGCCCAGAACTCTGAGATGTCTCCAAACATGCAGAGGACTGTATGGGTTGGTTGAATGTGTACTGAAACCTGGCAAAAATGGAAGTTATAGTGCGGCTCTTCCCGTACGGTAAGACCATCGCTGGGATGAGACAGGTGTGTGACCAGGGTCACCTGTTTAAGGATTCCACTGCAGCCAGAGCCAGGAGGAACATTACTAGGCCGCAGCCTTGGTCATCATCATCCTTGGCAATGATCGTGCCCGGTGGTGACTGTCGTGGCTACGTGGGTGGTGGTGTTGGTGACCCCTGCTCTCTCTTGCAGACTCAGGCAACCCAGACTGTGCTGCAGAACCAGGAGGGCTCTGCTATGCCACGTATGGCTATCCTGCTGGGTCTCATGGGGATCGGCATGTCCGGCTACAGCTCCCGCCAACTCGCACTGCACTACAAGCCGTCAAGTCATCTCTTTAGATGAGACAGATGGAGGACAGCAAACATATGCTACACACACGCACACACCTACACATAATATTATTTATTGAGCTTTAAAAGGGCTGGTCAGCACATTTTGTTAAAGTTTGTTATCATAAAAAAGTATTTGAACCTAATGGCCACTTCACCCTGTTTTTATTCTGTGTGCTAAGCTAGGCTAACCAGCTACAAGACTTCATAAACAAAAACGAGTTTGGCATCAATCTTGATTAACACAAACACAAGAAAGAGCAGAGGAGAAACAGATGATCAGTGTTATTAACAGTGACCTTAACAACAGTAGATCAATACTCTGCTCCGAACTCATGTGAAAATAAAGCAAAAAAAGATCCAGCACTGTTAAACTATTCCTTTAATAACAATAATGAAGGAACAAATATACTATGTTTCTGTTTTGTTTTTCTCTGTGGATCTGTACTAACCCCCTCCCTTTGGTTCACGTGTAATGGCATCCTTTTTTTGATTTATTATGATTTTTTGTGTTTAAGATTGTTGCCTTGAGGCTCTGCTAGTGCAGTAAAGACTAAAAAGCTCCCTTTTTAAAACTACCTCTCCTTTTATTTACTTTGCAGTTGTTTTTCTCGTGAGTGAATGCTATGCAGAGAAACAGGAAGGCAGCTTTTGATGTTTCTGTTGAACTTGGTTGCTGTTGCAGTTGAACCACATTTCCTCCCCATATCCCGTGCCTTATCATTGGAGAATTCAGTCAGATCAGGGCTTCAAAAGTAATTCACAGTATTAAGTTTTTTTTTTTCGAATTAATTGGACACTTTTCTAAATGCAGCGTTGAGCCTCAACAAATCTCTTCCACACTCCTCAGTCTTTTAATAACTATTACGTTTCTTCTGGCATTTTAGCAATTTCCATGATGTAACATGGAGCTTACAGGTGCCTCCTCTTCTGGAGGAAGGCCAGTGTTGTGACGACTTGACCTATTTGCTCTTTTAGGATTTCTAAGATCACACTAGTCAGAAATGGAGAGAGATATCACATCAGAAGCATCTTCTACTCAGATAATCAGAACTCTATAGCCTAACTGAACTGATTTTACTGACAGTGTGAGTTTTGGACTTTGGATTTTTCTTCATTCTGTGTGTGACAAAATACCAGAGGAGCAAGTAAAGAATTGCTCTTATTATTTTTTGACTGCACTGAAGCCCAGCACATGCACAGAGAAAATACTCAAACAGAAACATAAGAAATGTGTGACTCTCCATGTTTGATCATTGCTACTTTGCACTTATTTGTGTACATAACTGTACATAGTGAGGTACATATTATTTTGATGCAGAATGAGATAAGTAGAACATGACATGGAGTACTACCAGCTTGTCTTGTGAGCTGGACTGGGGGATATCTGGCTGGAATGACACACATTTTGCTGTGCTGTTGTCAGGCACAGGGATCAGGACAGCCACCCTGGATCCCACCTGAACCAACATCAGAGTCCTCCTGGGTCTCTCCCAGTTTCACACCACTGTCAAATAAGATGAATGTAGGTGAATGGCCAATAAGGTCTCTTAACACTGACAGACTTTTTCTTTTGCTTTGTAATGAAAAAAATAACTTTGACAGCATATGAATGTATCACTGACAAAGAATGAAAATTAGCCATTAAACTCTGTAGACAATGTGTAAAGACAATGTGTCGTTATCTCCTGGTGCAAGCTGCGTTTGAATAACATAGCAGTAATTGTTATTAGTTGTTGCTGCACAACCAGTTTTTATTGTTTAAAAAAACATTTTTTTTGTTTAAAAAGCTTCTTTATCAAGTTGTATTGAATGTGGCATATAATGTCTCAAATACTCCTATAAAGAATATTCTCTTCTGAATATCTGTATCTGGACCTATTTATTTCTGGTTTATTTATTTCTTGTATGATTGCAGTCAGAGACAGAGAGAGTTAGGATATTGTCTGTTTTGTAATACTGTTTTCTTTAGGTTTGCCTTTGTGACTTGAAGCATTAAACATTTTAAACAGGCATTGTTTTAATGATTTAATCAACTGTATATATATATATTTTAATAAATCATTAAGAAACTGATGTCCAGTTTAGGCATGTGTCTGAAATCTGTTGGGAAGACTAACAGCTTTCTGTCATGATACAAAGAGGAAATACTTTTTTCATTCACTAGATGTCAGCACTGGCCTCAGACATTTTCTCACGCTAAAGTAATAAGTCTCTGAGCATGACTTGTGATTTAACCATTATGCTGTGGACATGGACAATTTATGATTGAAGGAAGTGACCAGGAAATTACTCGACTGACAGCTACGCATTCATAAAGCAAATAATTTGATGAACAGGTATTTTCTAAAACTCCAATCCTGACTAGTTTATCAGTTTGTGGTGCGTAGTTTGTAATTTCCCATCTGTAGTTGTTTTCCTGCTGATTCACCCTTGCTCAACTCAAGCAAGACGATCTGATTAAGAGAGAGACACCTCAGATGCTGCTACTTAACTACTAGCAATTCATGGTCAGGGCTATGCCACAGAGTTCTGACCCAGTTATAGGTCTAAGCTGCTTTGGGAACAAGCCTAAATCTTCCCAGCAGGAGCCAGTCATGGTTACAGTTGTGCCACTCTGGATTTAACAGGAGCTTAGAGTTTTATGCAGAAAATATGTGGAAATATACTGGGAGCCCCACAAAAACTACAGTGATTATCATGGGCTTGACCACTCGTTGCACACCAATAAACCACAGCAACGTGTCAAAAGCCTTTTAAGCAGAGAAACACACCTGTTAGTCTGCACTTTTTATCAGGTTCCCTGCCTCAGGGTAGAGAGGAGTCAGGAGTCAGGAATAGGCAAACTACATTTCTTTACTCTCTGCAACTCTCTCTAAGTTCACAAATGCACGTACACACACAGGGGTCCATTGTGTGTCTGTTTCAGTGCTGTCTCCTCAGGAGGCTCTTGTTACCATCTCGTACAGCCAACAACAAAGAGCTGAATGTCTTTGCTACCAAAAGGAATGGACGAAAAATGGGTGAGAGACATATCCACAAGGTATTTTAGAGTTTCTTACTCTTTACGCTCCCTGAGTGTGAACTTTCATGCAAGGAATGTGTCCCTGAGGAGTCAGTGTTATGTTTGTTAGAATCTAATGTTACAGATCATACCTGTATCAGACAAGAGCAAATACCAAGAGCAGCCTGACATACAGTATCTTATGTACAGCTGTATCTGTGTTAAGCTTGGTACTAGCTCTCAGCCAAATCAGTTCTGAAGAATCACTCCAGATGAACATTGAAAAGGTCACACCACAGGAAATAATATATATTTAGTCAAGTCAAGGTTTATTGACATTTCAACAATATACACAGTATACAGTGAAACGAAACAATCTCCAGGTCTGTGGTGCTACATACAAAGACGACACAAGACAACTCAAACTGAAAATAAGACTAAACATGAAACTAAACATAAACGTAAACTATACTAAAACTAAGATTAAAGTGCAGACCTGGCAAATTTTTCTTTTCATTTAATCAAAAGATGTTTAAATAATGAACAAAACTATGTTGAAAGAATGCATTTCAGCCATCTCACACCTCCTCCTCAGTAGACATTCCCAGGTTGTGCAACTTAAGTAAAGAAAACGATGATAATGTCGTTACACAGAGATGTGGAGGCAATACGGCATTAGATCAGCAGCAGGTCATGCAGGTGATAATAAGCAGTGTGGTCACTGAATACAGCAGATTACCTGGTTCAGTCACAGGTCCAAGTCCCCACGTTGGCAGATATCTAGTAAACACCTTCGTGAAATGTCCTTGAGCAAGACACTGAATCTTTGTCAGAGTGAGGGTGGTTCCTCTATTGCAGATCTTGACCTTTGACCTCCTTACAAAGGAGCAGACAGAGATTCCTCTCCTGGGTCACACAATATGTTCTCATATCTAATCACTTTTAAAAGCTTAATATATTGTAATTAGTCAGTTTCAAAATGTGTTTTCTTGCGCCTGCTTGAGTAATGTTAATTAAGGTAACAGTATCTGTTATTACTCTGTTAAGAAATGGATTTTCTACCCTGTCTATCTGAATATTATATTGTGTTTATCATTACAGCATCTAGGTACTAGTCCATCTAGTAGTTATTAATTCATGGCTTTCACAATTTTTTTCTCTTTTCTTCTTAGTTGGAGCATTCTTAATTTTACTCATTTGTTTTTATAAGTCTGCTTTTAAATTAGAAAGAATGAAAATAAAATAGTGAAAGTAGACATGGCGACACAGTTAAAGCTTAACTTGTAAATACATGATCATGATCTGGCATGATAAAGCACAGTTCGTTTTTTAGTGTGTTGGATTTATTTGTTTGTCTGTCCGTGTGATCTCAGTAATGAAGGACATTCTTCCTCCCTTTAAATGGCTTAAACAGCAGAAGAGCTTAGCCTTGTTTTAAATGTGTTCTCTACCTTGAGCCCATTAAAATGCACAGGAGCTCTTTTTTTTCAGTTCCTTTCATGCTAACACACTGTATGCTTTAATGCACAAAGACACAAAAAAGACACAGATATTAGCAGATCCAGGCATATAACCTAAGAGAAAACATATTATGCACATTACTGTACATTGCACTACTTTATATTCTGACAGAGGAAATAACAGTTGTGTGGACGCGTGTTGTTACCTGGCAGCTTGTTACTAAACACAGGGCGGTGAGTATGGCAGGACACATCCAGTCTGTTTTAGGTCTGTTGGGCAAACTTGATGAGGTGTGACTTAAACAGAGGAAGCAATCATGTCATTGATAATGGTTTTGTAAAGCAGAATTATCACGTGGTTTGTTTAGAGCCAATGTATAGAAGTTATACAGTCTCATGCAAGTCTGAGTAACCTATCGAAAAGAAATCTTAGGTTTTATGTACATAAAAGCCAAACTACAGGGAAAACATATATATTTAACAAGTTGTTGTACTAAAAATCTACTAACGACTCCGCACTTCAAATCCACTCAACTACCTGCTCTGCAGCTTCAAGACCCCCCAATATGATTTACTTTTCCAACACCTAATCTCCCACCAATTCTATCACTGACCTTTGACATTTTCTGGCAAAGACTCTCAGTATCGCTTTCTGTTTTCCTCTGTCCACCTTTCCAGCAGAGAGCACCGTTTAATGAGCCGGTCACTGACAAATCTTCTCTAAAAAGACAGAAACAAATCAAATCATCACTAAGAAGAGTATGTTTTTTTTTTAGATATAATAAAATCTTAAATCTTGGTATGATTCTTTGGCTTGCAACTGTAGAGTTAGCTGCTGCAACCTCTAATATTTGCCGTGCATCACTATTATAAGGTTTAAAGGCTTATCTGCATGCTTCATGTGAGAACGTGCTTTTCTTACTAATGATTTACTTGGCGATATCTTTGTTACTCTGATTTGTCCGTTCTTATTTTTCTTATTTAAAACAAGATTAAAACTAACTTTAAACTGAAATTATATACACATTTTCACATATAAAAAGAAAATTAGCGGAGCTATTTAAACTACTTTTCAGATTCTAACTGTTCATCAAGACACCATCAAGCAGAAACTCTCTAAAGAACTTATTTGGCCTGTGAACATGATTAAAGCTTTAATCTCTGTTCCTGGCTAACAAGTTTTGATGTGGTCCCATGGTTTGTGCTGGAGAACCCTGTGACCTGCGAATCTCATCAGATAGTTGCTGACTCATGGTTAATCTCAGCTGGCTCCTCCCTTCCTTCCACAACAGGCCTAAAAACAAAACAAAACAGCACAGATTCCTATTACGGGCAGGAACAAGTTAAAAAAAGACTGATTTTCCATCTATAAGTTGTTCCATTTATCATCCAAAACTTAAAATGTAATCAGGAACCCTGTAATCCAGACCCTCTACTATGGCTTTTTAGAGCTTTTTCACATAAAACAACTGAAAACACATGAGCAAAACATTAAAGGTGCAGAGTGTAAAATTAAAACAATGAGCTGAAAGATGCCAAAGCTCCATAAAGCTGAAGGTGCACAGTTGGGTTACACAGCACTAGTTATGTGATCTACTGTCAATACAAAATATGTAGATATAATATAAATATAGGTGCTTTAAAATAATAAGAAAAAGCAGTGATTGACATGAATACTGAAGCTGCACCTCATATTGCCTGGCACATACACTTTGTAGTTGTTTCAACATCTAGGTGAAGCTCATTTGTGAGGCTAAGCACACTGTGCAGGCACAACACTGTCCTGGACATTCTTCAGACCTCAATCAGCAGTTTAAGCTGTTCAGTCCATCTGTGTCCACGTGAGACAATTGAAGCGGGTTAGATAATCCCAGCTGTGCCCCACTATGACTGTTTGACCCTGTGACACCTGATCTGTTGTCTCATTTATCAGAACAGCTGACGTGACGACTTACTGTATGTGCTCCTTAACAAAACACATGTACATGATGAAATTAAACTGATAAACAGGACCCGATTATAAGATAAGGTTGTTTATTTTCTATAGTATATATGTGTTATTATTAACAAATTACATAAAAAGACTAAAACCAACAATAAATTGCATCTGCTCACTGTAACATCTGTGAACCTGATGGTTGCTGTGACCAATTATAGCTCTTTTCTTTTTTTTTTTTAATACTACAGTCACATTTTTCATGAGAAAGAAACACGTCACTCAGTGTAACAGTGAGGCTTACTGATGTGTTTTTAACAGTTTTCAAACAATTGTGGAGCTCTACAACACAGATGAATTAGCTTAAAACAGGTCTGGATTCACAGACTTTTAAATGAGTATACACAATTCATTTCTGGTTTCTAAAAAATCAAGGTCTTATCCTTTAAGCCACAAGAGGGCCCCAGGGCAAAACTGAGATTGATGTCAGTGATAAGTAATTAGTTTGTGGTTAACAGTAACATTTTACTCTAACCACAATTAGAATTTATGTGCAGTATATGAACCTTGAATAAATGATTTATAACACTTCATAACTCGCACTTTAGTTGCAAGCAGATAAATTATTTCATGTATTTGTCAACAACAGTATAATGATACAGTATAATGTCTCCTGTGGTCACATAAGTGGAAGTGAATGGTGATATAGTAAAACATAGTCGTCTTCATCAGAGAATAAATGTCAGTGATCAATAACGACTTGAAAATATATTTATATGTGCTATCCCTCTAACCCTAACCCTAACTATAAAATTATGATGTGTCTAAATGTGCATTTACCTTTTATTAAATGTTTATATGATGTCTGTAAATGCTAAATCTGAGGTTTAAATCAATTGTTATACTCTATACTGAAACAATAAAGGCTTTAAAGCTAAATTTTAACTACATCTACAAGAAATTGAGAATAATAATAACTGCAATTTTGAATATAATTCAATTCAATTAATCTCAATGCAAGTTATTTATATAGCACCAAATTACAACAGAATCATCTCAAGGCACTTCACTTATCAAGGTCAAGACCTTACAGAGTTATAGAGAGAGAAATCCAACTTATCTGTTTTTAACACACTGTAATTACAACACAGTATATCAAAATATGTTCAGTGGATCTGAATGACGATTCTGAAAAAGATTAAAGATATGGTATTCCTATGCAATATAGTCAATACTGTACCTAATGGATAATTTAACCTCCTGATACAGTATGAATGAGTATATGTCAGTCTATGATCGATTTGAATTCTAATTCTAATAAAACAAATGTTTTTAATTTGTAAAAAATGGTCACTGTAAGGACAAAGACAATCAGGAGGATTGATTAGGGACGTAAATGTTTGCAGCCAGGGCCACCTAAACTGTAAATAACCTCTGTAGTGGTACTGTGGGAATGCATGTCCGAGAAAGGCTCTCGAATGAACAGTTGACCCACTAATGACCTTCAGTGTCAAAGGTCACTGACCTGCCTACTGACAGGTGATGGACATGCCTTTACAACCATGGCTTGTGTGAGCTGGCACCAATGAAGTGTCAACACCAAACCATATAAAAGCAATTAATTACAAACACCAGAGAACAAGGGCAAAGATATACCTTTATTTAACTTAATAACATACATAGTATTTGTTTCTGAGCTATAAAAGCATTAACATTTGTGGCAATAGAACTACTACATTGCTACATTCAGATAACACATTGAATGAAGTATTGTGTGACTATAAGGACGTCTGTCTCACAATATTTACTTTTCTGGGCGGAAAAGACACAAAACTCCCTCTCTCTGCGTTTCATCTGATATCACTGTTTTTTCCTGTGCATTCTTACACGTCTACCAGGCCACATTCCCAACGGACTTACTGTATAATGTGGACGTTGAAACAGGAATTTAAGGACCTTTGAATCAGGTGAGTGGTCTTAAGCGGAGCTGCTGTGGCTATTTTCAGAGGTCAGCCCACCAGTATAATGTGTCATTTGTTTCCCCTGGCGTCAGAGATCTCTGAGAGAGCGACAGAGTGAGAGAGAGAGTTTGTTTTTAGACAAATAACATCCACAAACCCTAAAAGCACTGACTTCTCTTTGTAAACACGTTACATTTACATTTTTACTCATTCTGCAAGCAGGAGAACATCTTAATGTGTCACTGGTGGATACTAAATCTTGAATTGTGGATTTTATGTAATATGACAAACAGCCTCTGTCTACAGTAAATATGAGATCAGAAAAAGAATAACAAACCTATGATCCAGCTGTTTTTATGTGAAAGACTTGATTTTGTTGCAGAATATTTTATTAGTTTTGAAGTTTGGGTGATAAAAGTCAGTAGAGACGACCTTTGACCAAAATAACTCATCGTTTTACTTCCACGTGTTGATCTAATAACAACTGAAGATTGTATACATTATTATTGAGGTCATAGTGGGTTGTGGAGCTGTTCTGGAGTACATTGTGTTAAGATGTGTTTCTAATGTTTTGATCACATTAGTCACATAAACATAAAAAAATCTTTACT
The DNA here is from genome assembly GCA_032362345.1 of Sandelia bainsii. NCBI lineage: Eukaryota > Metazoa > Chordata > Actinopteri > Anabantiformes > Anabantidae > Sandelia > Sandelia bainsii. The sequence continues at coordinate 11,010,478 of JAUMHL010000017.1, forward strand.
GCATAAATAAAACACAACCAGGCATCTGTATTTGTAAAATGCGCCCCCATGTAAACTGCACAATTAAAGACCTTCAATGTGTGTTTGACAGCAGCTTTCAAATATCAATTTCCGCGTTTATCCTGCGTCCACTTTATTCAAATATAAAAAGGGTTATCTTATTTTACAGGAACCCGTCGCTCAGTGATTTCTCTGGCCAGAGATGAAATGTTTGACCCCGTCCTCTAACTACCATGGCAACTTCAGGGAACCGGAGTATGGGGGATATGGGAGGAGCGACGGGTCGAGGTCCAGGTGGTCGAGTCTGCGTAAAAACGCACCGAACACACGCCAAACACTTACGAAACGCATAGTAAGCGTCAGTGAAAAAGCTGGACCCTCCCAGCTTCTGGCACCTCTATGAATGAATAAGCTGTTTTTAGTAAAGTCTCCTGGATTTGCTGCTGGAGAAATAATCAAAAGCGAGGAACGCGCTTCGGTGGTGCGTCGCTGCGAACACAGCCGAAATAGAGGGGGCCGAACAGCTGGTGCTAAACTTTAGACTTTTTTCACCGACGTATTGTCAAAAGAGCAAGACGACTTGTTTCAGCTAGAAGTGGAGATATGTTTAAAAAAAGCAAGAGTAAAGTGCTGGTGGATTGTGCATCAGAGGAAGACGACATGTCCTGGCATTATCATCACTCCTACAAGGTAAGAATGAGAAAGATGAAAAGGAAACGACGGTAGGCATCGCTGTTATTGTGTTTTTTAAGTATTTTCCCTTAAACAACAGGGTTAAAATGGACACAGTGGATAGTTCTGCTCGTTCTGTCCACTGATTCACTTGTGTTAGAGTTTTTAGGAACAAGTGCAGGACATCAAAATGAGCCTAAAACCCCCCAATAGATTTTAAGACTAAATTAACTTGTGGATTCCATTGTGGGCCTATAAACAAAGTTTAAATCAAATATATGAGAAATCCCTTATAAAGTAAATAAAGCATAATGAATTGGGCACAAAGCTAGTTCTCAACTACATTTTTAAAATTATTCTTGTAATTTTCTAAAATATTTTTATAGTGAAGTTGCTAAACTTTCTAAAAAGTAAAAAAATACACCTCATGTTGTTGATGGTGGAGCAGGAGGGGGCTCAAACTCAGGTAAGCTGAGGTTGAAATGATGACAAGTCAGAGAAGAAATAGCCCTATGACTCCCCAGAGCCCCAGAGCCTGTGTTCTTCATACATCATTACAGAATATAGTGGTGATATAAAAGGGGACATCAAATAGCAAAAGTCACTATAACTGTAAAGGTCAGGACAGGTTGTGATTGGCTGACACTTAAGAGGAAACAGCTCATAATCATGTTTTTGATATGCGTATGCAGTACTTATCGTTGACTCTTAGTCTCTTTTTAGTAATATTCTGTGTCACTGGAAACAGGAAACACATACACAAAACCTCACATGTACAAACCCACATCTCCCAGATGAGCAGCAACAGTGTGTGTGTGGTGTTCTGTATCAGCACTTGCAAGCAAGCAGCTGGGTTGTGTCAAGGTGTAGAAGGGCATAGGGGAGAAATCATGAGAAGACACACATACATGAAGAAAAGGGCAAAGCGTCTCCACTAGCCCTGGTTCATAAGAATTAGTAACAACAGCAAAAAAAGTTTTATACAGAGAGTTTGAGACGTGGTACAGTATTGTAGAAATAAATAAATAAATAAGAAAAGCGAAGTAAAAAGTCAATACATAAATAAATCATTAAAACAGTGTGAGCTTGTGATAACTTACGTAGCTGTTATATTTTATTGACTCAGTCCTAGTAGTCTTACAGCAGCAATGGAATTGTAAATGTGTTATATAGCAGGTGAATGGGGAGGTAAACAAAAACCATTTTGCAACGTCATTTATCAGTTGTCTTGATAATGTCAAGATCTGTGACCTTTGGATGGTTTTATTGGCCGTTCTTAATGTCCACCCTGGGAACCAATGCATGTGGCCCTTACTGCTGGAGAGCTGTGCTTTAGCTCAGTTTCTGACCCTGTCCCCGGTGGTCACCAGCGCTACTTGGTTGATCAGAGCTGATCTGAGATCAGAGTAGAATTCCTGGGAAAGTCATCAGGGAGGTCTCCACAAGTTTCCATGGCAATGAAGTACATCCACGGGTCAGGGGTTGGATCATAAAACGTCATAAACACAGTGAGGAGGCAGATCCAACCCAGCAGTGATACAGGATGAACCAAGAGAAAAAGTTAAGATAACAGTCTGGACATGCAGACTTTTACTTCCCCTTATTCAAATCGTGGTACAGTAGCTTCACTGACTGACCTTCCTCATGCAGAGAGAGTGAAGTAGAGAGAACAAAGGATTGATAATGTTTGTGTCATGATCTATCTTTAGATTAGGTCACCAGTAGATTTAAAGCAGGATTCAAAACAGGGCTACAAATCTTTGTTTGTTCTATAACGTGTTAGAAAATTGCTCATTACAATTTCCCAGAATGCAAGTTATTATAGTCAGACCAGCAGCCCAGACATCTACAGTTTTATATCATAAAACCCAAAAATAGCAACAAATCTTTATCAAAAATTTTAAACAGTATATTTTATGTATTTACTTGATTTGGTTAAGAGGTTATTTTTTGCCACTCTAGAAATAAGGTCTTATTTTACAGCAATTTACAGTAATAGCATTGAATTCAGTTATTTATTTAAAGTACCAGTATTGTTTCTTCAAATTGACAGATTAAGAAAATACTACATACTACAGTAATACACATGAGATAATCAAATGGTGCCTAGTTTTTGTTATCATGGAAAAGGGGAATGTGACGGATAACGTGTCTGAAACAGTAAAGAGAGATATGCCACATATACAGAACAGAAGACGAGAAAAAGAACACCTGGCGTCTTATTGCGATACAAAAAAACACATAAATACTAGTTAGCTTGTTGCGAAGCTTATATGTTTTGTGGAGCCTGGGTTTGTTGATTCAACTCTATACTTTTACTTTGTGGTGTTGTTATTGTTGGAAACTGCTCAAAACAACCACAATCTGATCTGTCGGCTGCTATGGAGACTTGGGGATAAAGGGCCTTGCTCAAGGGCAACCTTATTCACTTCCTACACCCATATTCGTCTTGGTTGCCCCACTTTCTATAACCTGAAGGCCACCACTCTTATTTTGTCTGACTCTTATACAATGTAATATTTACTTACAGTACAAATAGCATGTTTTGTGTACTACAGCCATTGCAAGATAGGACAGTGGGTTTCTTTCTTTTGGATTTTGCTCCCTATTATCTGTTTATATTTCATGGCAGCAACACTTACAATGAGCAGCTTGTTAGACTGACGTGTTTGAACTTGTGGCCTTCATCTAGACTGACCCTGATGAAGGCCATAACACAAAACACGTCAGTCTACCAGCAAATAGTTCTTTACACCGTATGTGTTGCTGGAGTTTTGACATCTTTAGATTGTTTTCCTTCCTTCATGCACGTTGGCAGCAAGTGAATCTGTGCCAGAAACATAATAAATATATAAAATATATTTATAATTATAAAAGGATAAGACATCCACAGACACACCGAGGCAAAGAGGGAGAAAAATGGGGGAAGGGTAGAGAAAAAATGCAGGATTTGAAGTCAATATCTTTTCTCCCTCCATGGTGCTCCATGGTGACCGCTGGCCATGTGCAGCAGCTTTGCTTGCTCACCACTCACCCTCTATTGAAGTTCAACAGGCTGTAAGAGGCAGCTGTGAGCTTGCAGGAGGTGCACGTATCTGTTTGTCTATTGCTTAAAGCTGTAATGCGCCTGAACACTTTAATAAGACCACTAATATTCAGCTGTCAGGGCCCTCATTGTGAAGTGGCTACAGATCAGATCTGTGCAAAAACTTCAGACGGCCTCGCATCTTATTCATTAGTGGTGAGGAGGAGAAAAAAGACAAAGTGGAGTGGATTATCTGTTGAAGGAGATGAGGTTAACATCATTGAAATCAAAGGTTTGTGAGTTTTGTCTTACAAGTTTAAACCAAATCATCATGATGACAAAATACGTTTGTCTGAAGTACTTTTCATTTTAAAGCAATATTCAACATTGTGCAAAATATTGATGTTTGCTTTCTTCTCTAGATTTAGAAAATATATCTGTCATATCTGTATGGTAAAGATGAAGATGCACCCATGAGATTGCTAATTCATCTTAACACAGAGACTGGAAATAGGGAGAAACAGTGTGGCCCTGTCCAAATACAACAAGTCAGGGTACCTGTCTTAAAACCACAGTTTGTTGCTTTTACAATAAGAAATTCTGAGTTGCAATTATCATTGATTTCTGAAAACATCAAAAAAATACAAAAGTGTCAAACGGTAGTAAGAATGTCTGCAAATCCAACATGTTCCTAAATAAAAAAAAACACATTAACCCTTCAGCTGATTTAAACTAGGAATGCTTTTGCATCTGATTCTAATGAACTGCTACAAATACCTAACACTTGTTAGAATAAATGATTGTGGTGGAAATCTTTGAAACGTGAAATTACAGGCAGCTTTAGTGTACTTCTTCTTTTCAACATTGCGTAAATGGAGCAAGAGCCAAGCGAGTTATTTTTATGCTAAGATAAGTTAAGTTGTACCTTCTTTTTTAGAGTGCAGATCAAACAATGATGGATCTTCTCAACTCATTAAAGAAAAGAAAGAAGCAAGATTCTTCTGGAAAAGTTGAACTGTTTCTTATATGTGGTCTAGTGTTTGGTGAACTAGATGTTACTGCAGAAAAAACACAGTCTCTGTGTTTGGAGAATGTGGAGTATTGTTGCTGTGTTCTGGGCTCAGTGAAAATACTATCAGTGCTTTGATATTTAAATTCAATGTCCACCTTTTTTGCCAAGAATCTTATTCAAACACAACACTGCTAAAATTTACGGACTTACACAGATTCAGTCAGAGAGAGAAAAAGAGACAGATAGGGAGGAGATAAAATGGTCCCCTGAGGTGTGAAAGCAAAACTCTTACTTTCTGTTGTCTAGTACATTTTTCTGAAACACTAGTCTCTGAATCTCCACTCCAAGTTGTTAATGCTTTTACACTCTAAAACAGTAGTCAGCAATCAGTATGTGTGACTGTGTGTGGGAGTGTGTCTCAGCTTAGATGGCAGCAACCCAGCAGTCTTTGCTCAGACATGTCCAACCACCATTTCTCCCTCTCTCTCAAGGACTTAATAGCTGTTAGACGTTCATACACCTTTGATCATTTTACAGGAATTCTGGCTCCACTTCAGTAATCTCAGGCTCAGCTGAACATCCTGCCCTCTTCTTATGACTTTTTTTTAAGTATGAGTCAAGTCATAATCGTTCAAAAGCATACTACAAGTGTGATTTAAAGTGGATTTCTAAGGTTAGGTAAGGAAACATTCCCATTAAATTCAAAACTCATTGTGTGTAAAAAAATAAATAAATTCATTTGATAACTGTCCTTTTTAAAATGGTTTAATCTGTTTTTTTTGTATAACTTCAGTCAATTTGCATTAATTCAGCATGTGGACTTCATAAGGTCAAGTTTCTATAATTAAATGCAACTTTGATTATACCTACACATGTCATTCAGAGCAACTTGCTAATAAAAAATGTAAATTAAATGTAATACTTAAAAAATATAACAAATGCCCGTCAAACCTATAATACTTAAAATGTACACTGTTGTTTATATAAGGAAACATACAGTGAATGTCCCTCAGAAGGTAAGTCCAAGGCAAATTAAAGCCTCATTTTTGTAGCTCAAGTTCAACTCATGTCTAAATCAAAAGCCTCAGGCCAGCAGCTGTGTATTCATTCTTCTATGTCACTATTATTAGAATATTTAAAGCACTCATCAAAACAAAGTTCTAAAAATTCTTCACATAAAATATAATAATAAAAATAATGAAGGTGTAATACAAATAGTCGACTAAGAATGTGGATAAATAGGAAAATAAGCCTGGAGACTGAAGCACAATGGAGCCAAAATAGCCGTGCTTATATACCCAAGTCCTGTTAATGCAGTAGGTCATGGATTTGTTTTCTTTCTCTTTTGTTCAAATCTGCCCTCTGAGCCCTGTGGCTTCCCCTTGTCCTCCATCCATCCATCCATCCCTCCCTCCCTCCGTCTGCCTCACCCTCCAAACATAACGTATGTTACAGCCGCAAAAACGTGTAACTCTGTTTTACAGGAAAGTCTGCACACTCTCCACACTCACACATCCCTGCTGTAAAGTGTGGTTGGTGTGTGTGTGTGTTTGTGTTGGGGGGTTGCTATTTGTGTTAACTCATTGCTGGTGTGTGTGTGTGTCTCAGGACAAGGACATAGAAGGAGAGGAAGAGGAGGAGGAAGCTGTCAGTGGAGTATCCAAGGTAAACAGCACAACTTCACAGCTATTTGGATGTAACACAGACACAAACGCTCCATCTGCTTTCAAACATATACTAAATTTACACAGTTTTACCTCTTACAGTTACTCCCTAAAGATATGCACTCATTCAACATACTCTTATCTTCTCACACATTGACTCACACACATGACACCATTTTTGTGTAACCCTTAAAGAGTACGTGTCATCATCATTGACCTCAGTGCTCCCAGTCCACCCACACACACACCGAGTCACACATGCATAATTTAAGTGTGACAAATATGCAGAAAAATAAAAAAATCTGAAAGGGTGAAAATACTTTTTCAAAGCTCTGTACACTCGTAGGTGGTTTCTTCTTGTCTGATGACCACAAAGTGTTTCACAGTACAGTTGAGGTAAAGCAGGAGTCAGAGGAGCGCTGAGGCTGCAGTGTTTTTCTGTAAACACGCCAGCTGTCATCCCCTGCTTTATGCTTAACCTTATCACTGGAAAACTTGTTTGTTGTTGCAGTTTGTACTTTTATGCTTATCCTAAAACTTCCCGTTAGAAACTGTGGCACAAGGTAAAAGTTTATGGGCCTTCAGTGGTTACTATTAGAATGTGAGTTTAATGCAAATAACAAACAAGAGCACTCAGGTATCAACCATCCATCTTAGTAAAATGTATTTAGAAAAAAAACCAAAGGCAGACAGTTAACACAATAACACGTGTAAATCACAAATTATTATTCTATTTAAAGTTAGGGCAGGCTGTATATTTTGTAAAAAACTAAATTAAAAAAGTGAAGATCTGAACTCAATGGTGGATTTGGAGTATTGATATACACCTTGTTATGATAAATCAATAATGTTAAGTAGTACCAGTGTTATCGGATATTTACCACCAACTTTAAAATGCATGCAATCGACACTGATAAGTTCCAAAACAAAATTTAGGGTATATATATGTAAAATAAAAGGTTTTCATTATAGAGCGGAAGTGAGTCTTATAGAGGAGGAAATTCCAAAGAGCCAGATCAACTCAACATCATCCCTGCAAGCTTTCTGTTTGTAAATAATGGTTTTATGATTCAGGCTGGAGGAGAAGCATCCTTTGTAGGTGCAGGTGACTCGAGATGAGATTATGTGATGTGTCTTTGTTCATAAGAAACCTTTGTAACATCCTCTGATCTGTGCTGACAAAAAAAAGTTTTAATCAAAGGTGAGGTTATGTCTGAACTCTTGTGAGTGTTTAAGGCTTGAATATAAACCTCACTCACACACATAATGTATTATCTTGGCTGCCTCTCTTCTGTATGTATAGCTACCTTAGGCGAGTTCTGAGGACGTATTTCATGACTGACCTGTTTGTGAGGATACGGGTGGCTAGGCTCGAGAAGGGAAGGAAACAGCATTCTTTCGAGGAGCTAGGCCTTTTGGATGGGAACAATCGCTGTGGAAGAAAAACAAGGCTGAAAATAGCCACAGTCTGCTATGACGCTGTAGAGAGCTGCAATTTTTCCACCATTGGTGGTGTTTTGTTCGTACACACAAAGTAGATGTGGAGTCCTGGATGAAGAGGTTACCTTTAGCTGTAAGGCTGATTACATTTCTATATTGAGGGATTTCCATTCTACAGTGGCATATAAGTATATTTAACTATTGGTGAATTTAACAAGCAATGCTTACGTCTCTTTGACTCCTTACTTTCTGTGCTGTGCCATAATGTGATTCACTAATGACCATGTCAGTGGTCACAAAGGCACAGTGGCTTCCACTAAACAGGAAATGTTTCATGGTCAAGATATTTGCAGGAAGGCTGCATACTTATATACTTATGATACAACTAATTGATTAATGTACCAGTCAATTAGTCGAGCATCAGATGAACTGACAAACAGTTCTTATCTAATAATCATTTCAGGGAATAATTTGATGTTTTGGGAAATACAGGTTTAATTTTGTTACCCAGAGTTAAATGAGAAGATCAGTGCCATATTGTCTATACAATGAATTTAAAGCTTCAGCCAGCAGACCATTCTCTTAGATTAGTATAAAGACTCAAAATAGCTAGCCTAGCACTGCATCCTCCAGGACAACACAACATTTTGTCTTTACACAAAAAAATACAAATTATGCTAAGCTAACCACCTGCTGCTGTAGCTTCATATTGAATAGACACATGTGAGAGTGCCATTAATCTTTAATCTAACTCTCACAGGAGACAGTCTAACTTATTTAAGCCAAAAATGAGAAGAAGAAAAAAAACAATTGTGCTTCTCAGAAATTATGATGTGCAGCTTTCATTACTTGTTGATATTTCATACACTAAGTGATTCATCGTTTAATTGAGGGACAGATGTAATTATCATGAAAAATATTGTTAGATGCAGCCTAAATACATATTGTAGCAGAGCGATACATGAAAAAGATACAAATAAGCAACAGCAGCCAAGGCTACAATTGAAAACAGAACCCCTGATATATGGAGCCACCAAAACTAAATAAAATGTGCAATTTATGTAATATTTCCTAAATTAAATGCCTTTTTAATTACAGCTTCCAATTCTGAGGTATGGATGGAAGAATTTGGTTCAATAATAGCTCTATTGTTCAGCCAGGCATGGAGCTGTAGGTAAAGCTCCCCCACACAGTGAGCCTCAGTGAGCTCTTTGGTTTACCTGCTTTTTGGTTCGAGAGGTTATTGGGCACTGAGCTGCTTTGGATCTAATGGCCTGGAGGTCAGTTTTGAAAAGAATGGTGAATAGCGGGCTTCTGTATGTGCACACATGCATGCATGCACATATAAAGCTAGAATTATCTTTGTGCACACACACATATACAGACAGATCAACTCAGTCTCTGTCGGAATCTCTGGTTTCTCAAAGTACAGCAAATCTGATCCACAGTTTACACTTGATGGCACACAGGAAACAAGTAGGGGAGCGAGGAGAGACACAGAAAGAGTAGAACCAGAGTGTTGAAACAGCTGAGAGAAAGTTTTGTAAATATTTTTTGATGATAATAAACTGGCAGTGTCTTTATCCTCAGGCATTTTACAAATGATGAGAGCTGAGAAGAGGAGGATTTGACTTTTAGTACATAAAAGTGTCTGACTTTTTATGAGTTTTTAAAAAGTTAGTCAGAGTAAAGTGTTTAAAAATTCATGTCACATACTTACAGTTTGTGTAGCCTGTACACCAACAGGGCAAATTGTCCTTTAAAAGTTATCTGAACTGTGACAGCAGACCTCATTGTATGTGTTTCTGTTTGGTTTGAGAGATGACTGCTTTCATGTCCAGCTAGTTGTTTGCTTGCTGTAGCCGCTGTCGGAGAACTAAACACGGAGCACGGAGAACTAAACATGAGAGATTTAAATAGAGCACCTCCTCGGCAGGTAGAACATAGACGCAAAAGAAACATTTTTAGGGGAATCAAACACATTTATCAAATAATGTGAATTTTGAGAATGTTTTGATAACAGGGAGGCAAAGACAGGCACGGATGTGAGTAGGAGTAAATGTTATGACCTTGACAGTTGACATTGGGAATTCTTCCCAGGCAGGGAGAGAAACAGCCAAAAGTTCGTTCCACAGTCACTGAGGAGGGCGGTATGTGTGCTCTGTCGAAAGCTGCGAGGGCAGGGAATAAATCTGATCTGATGGGGGAGTCTGGGGGAGTTTCAGAGGGAGTGGTAGGTCTTCCACTGCAATGTGCCAGACTGTACTGCCAAGTCATTGCCACTCAAGCTCTTTTTCTATCTGTATCTATTAATCTTATAGCTGAATGTTGCAAGTTTTTTGTCCAACAGCAATAAAAAAATATGTTTATTTGCTTTCTTACCAAGAGTCAGATGAGAAACTTGATATCACAATGTTGTTGGTGTTGAATGCAACATGACCAGAAATGATTATGGAATCAAAAGTTATAATGAACATGTTGTACGTAAACGACTTTGCTTGAGTCTGAATCTTGTCATAAGTGCTGTTTCTTCTTGTACATGGGAGAGTCTCTCAGCAAAATTAACCCCTGTAGCTGGTTTCTCAGTTCCTTCATGTCACCTTACTAAGGGGTCAACAGTGGTCACCCACGCCAGTATCGTACATACAGTGCACTTACCTTTGGATAGAGCTAACTTTTTTCCTGTCTTCCCTCTCTGTTAAAATAGACTAAATAGCTGCTGAGTGGATAACGTTAGTTTATCTTGATACTATCTGCCAAATTGAGCTCATTATTTAGGGGAAACCTGGACAAACACCGGACTAAACAAAGGTTACAGGTTACAACATGGTAAGTGAGTTTGGAAATGCTGGTAGCTCGATTTTGTTGGACAGAGACAGGCTAGCTGTTTCTCCGTTTATAGTTTTTGTGTTCAGCTAATCTAAACTTATTGATTGTTATTGTAATTTACCATACAGAGGTGAGAGTGGCATCAATATTGTCATCTAACTCACAATAATATGTATATGAACATGTCAACACTATTCACTAGTTCAGAGCTGAAAAAAATGCATGTTTCATCAGTTTGAACATAAAACTGCTTTTCTGAACTTCTGTGAAACTGACTTTATAAAATCTGCGTCTTCAGGGAGCATAAATCACTCACATATAGGCATCAGCAATAACCAGCTAACATGCAACAGATGCAGTGATTAATGTCAGCTCTGAAATTCTAAATCAAATGCTCTATTTTCTGCTGGTTTCTGTCAGGAGGCCAAGGTGAAGAAGATCATGTCCAAGAAAGAGAGGAGGGAGAAGAAGATGTTCTCCTCCAAAGATGACGAGCACTTCTTATTGACTGGAGTGAAGCTGGCCGACCGCAGAGGGTGAGGTTACACAAACAATAATGAAGTTATCTTTACAAATGATCTCCTATAAGTTAAACTCTGCTGACAGCAGACGGCTAAATGTGGTATCAGCATGGTCAACATAAGTGTCATGTGTTTTTTAATCAGCGACAGAAGGCAACTACATATCTTTATTTAGCATGGATGCTTAACAGAGTATTTCCATTTTGTTTCCACTCCAGTACTTTTTAGAGTAGAATTGCTGTCTTTTTATTGAAGTTTTATTGAAGTGAAGTATTTAATATATTTAACATTTAAAGAAGTATTTAGAAAATTAACATTGCTTAAAGTTATACTTTTAAAACTCATTCACATTTTATTGAAATAAAAGTACAGTTTACAATTATTGTCAGCAGCAGTATTAGAAATTCAAGAAATACAAATGCAGAATGGCAAGTGTTATTATCAATGTAAGCAGCATTTTAAGATTGCAGGTGATTAATATAGAGTTTAATTTAACTGCATTATATGTAGTGTAATCTTTAATAATGCATCATATTTATAAATGTATGATTATGGAAAATAAAAAGTATATAGTACGTGCAAAATAGTAATATAAAAAACAGATAATTTATTTTTTAATGTATTGATATAGAAGAATATTTTAAAATAAATATCAAGCCCTTTAAAATAAATATCAAGATCAAATGTAAAGATGTTAGTACAAATACCTAAAAATCTTTACTGAAGTGCAGTGCTTGAGTAAACATACGCAATGAACAAGTGACCATGCTAAACTACTTAAAGAAATAGTGTCAGATGAAGTTCTCTAAAATGATTTATTACTTTTCAACAATGTTAGGTATGTGCAATTTTGTGTTAAAAATACTGGTGTCACTATCAGTATAATGTATGATGTATATCAGACCTGCCCAGATCATTTCTGGGTCACATTGTCTTAACAGATAAATATACTCAGTTGCCATTTCCATTAGTGGTCAAGTGTGTTTTTAAAAAAATATTTACAAACCTGACTGAAATAATTAGGTCATGGCCAACTGCTTGTATTTGTTTATAAGTTAGAGCTTGAGCAGCTGTTAACTTTCAGACCCCTTAAGGAAGTAGAACCCGTATGAAGAGGAAAATCTAAATCAATCACCTCCCTGTAACAAACAACTGGGAATTCCCATATAATGACTCACTGTATGGAGAAAGTCTGCAGAGTTAAGATATGTCATACACATTTGTTCACCACCCAGTCAGAGTTATTGATGGTGAGGATGTTAGTGGTGCAGTTCATTCCTTCTAACTAGGTGTTTTACACACAAAATACGTTGATTTTAACTTTGTGTTTCCCTCCCTCTCTTTGTATTTCTTGGAAGTTCTCACAAGAAAATCAAGGATGATGAGAAGGACAAGGAAAAGAAGGACAAACCAGAAAAGGGCTACTGTTTCTGGGAGAGTGTTACTACAACGATGAAGCAGATCTCACCTACTAAAAAAGTAGAGAAGATGGAGGGGTGGGAACCGCCTCAGCTGGAAAACCCATCTGAGACTATTTCTGATGAAGCCTTGGAAGAGAAGAACCTGAAAGAGGACTTGCAGGTGTCCTTCCCTGACTCTCTAGGTCTCCCCTTGGAACTCACCTCGTGGGGCAGCCAGGGTCTGGAGGAGGACTCCTCTCGCTATGCTAACCTGTCGGACTCCAAGGATTCAACAGCAGCTGTCAGGTGGACAGCGCGCGCCAAAGTCAGACTGGCTGGCATCAGCAGGATGAGCAGAGGGATTGTGTCAGACAGTGCGTGGGAGGGTTTTAAATAGTAGCAGCATTAACTTTGATCACGCTCTCTCCCCACCTGTGTACTATGAGTAACAAGGATGAACACCTGAACCAAAAATCTGTTCTTGTAGTTTAGTTCTGTATGAAATGTATTTTCTTGCCTTTATTAATTGGTATTAAAATGATAAAATGCATAAAACCCCCCAAACATAACACACAAGGTTTGTAATTATTTTAGCTTTGAATTGAGTATATACAGGTATGTCAATTTTATCAACAGGTTGTTTGTTTTTTTCACTTTTGATATACTGACATAAACTGTAAATTACAACAAATGAAAGCCTTAAACTGTTGAACCATGTTAACTGTGATATCCACTGGCTTGGAATTTCGATATCTTAAATTGCCAACATATCAGAAGTGATTTACATAAAATTTTGTGGCAATCGTTGAGACATGCCGAAGATGCTGATGATGTTAGAATGGTTTTCAGTTAATTTATACTGAGGATGGTGAAATGGGAGCTTGAAGCCTTAACACACTCATTGTTAATGGCCTGTGCAAATATAGAATCAAAAAACCTACCTGGAATAGCAGCTTGGGTTTGTATGTTAATGTTCTCACTGTGAAAGTGAGTTTGTGAGCGGACATGCGTGCATGTTTGTCTAATGAATTACAGCATTGAAGGGGAGATTTGAAGTCCTGCTGTTGTATGGAGAATATATGCTACGTTCATGTCATATTGTAAACAGTGTTCACAGCATCTAAGTTGTATTTATGATTGGGAAGCACTGATGGGGACTCTGATATTATACTTGAAAGCATTGACTTCATGCACCTTTGCCTTTTATCACAAGACTGACGTCATGTGTTTACTGTAAATTTGAGATCATCTTCTGAGCACAAACCTGCCATGCTCATCACAACATCCATGCAGGTGCTGGTGGGTCAACCCAACATGCACCTGTGCTGCACCAGCTTTGAGACACTTCCCAGTTTCTGATTACAAACCAGTGTCTCCGGATACCATGAACTTCACCAGCAGGAGCAGTGTTTGTGTGCTGCATTATAAAAAAGCTGGTCAGTCCTTTAATGCTGTGCTTGAATACTGTATCTGTATATTGTATAGGACTGAAAGAATGAACAAGAATTTCATTCCTACAATGATATTATTTTTTCTCTTAGATGATTAACAAATGTTGAAATTCATGCTACTGGACTTTGCTTTGATCTTATTTCCTTGGTTTCAGTCTGCGTTTGTTTTATACTACAGACTGCGTCATTCCAGCCAGGACATATACAGATACAGGCCCCACTTCCAAGGATGGCTGTGTCCTGTTTACTCACTAAAAGGCTAGGCCACATTTGCTTGAGCAGAATAAAGATCTAGTCTGACTGTCTTGCTCTACTTCTTTCAGCCTTGAGTAAACACACGGCTTCATTTAGTTTGCTTTCAACAACGTGGTGGATTTCACTGATGCAGTGGCCAGGACAAAAACATTCTACTATAGTCCATCAGCAAGCATTTAAAGCTGAAAACTGAATACCATAGAAATGATTGTATTATTTTCCACATTATGCTAACTTTGCCACAATTTCAAGAATTACAAGATTTCCAAAAACCCAGTGTACAAAATGATCACCAGAAACAGGTTTTTAGAAATATTTAATTATAGCATATCTAGTTCCTGCCCCATAATTCAAGAAAGGACCATCAAGAGTATTGGAACAGTAAAGGAATATTACAAAATTTGGAGAAAGGATATAAAACTTCTTTTGTCATAAATTATATTTTACATTACCTTTGTCACTGGACTGTTCTGACAAAAGCTGATTATAAAAATGGCTAATCAAGTTTTCTTTTTTAAACATTATTTCATTTAACATATTCATTGCACACAGAGAACAGCAAGAGTTCACAAAGGACAACATACAGTATGTAAACAGAGACTCAAACATTATATGCATTCAGTTATTGCAGAAAAATACCAAAATAAAACAAAACAATAACCAATTAAATACACAATCAACATGAGTCATCTTATTCTGCTAAACTATAAACGTTCACCTTTGCCACGAGAAAACCTTTTGCACATAAACACTCACTTACTTAACCATGCTATAAATCCTTTAGAAATATGAATGAATTTTACATATTCTTTGTCGAGAAGACAAAACATTTGTGCAGAAAGAGGAAAAACCAAAGTTCTTGAAAATCCTGAAACACCCAGAATGTTGAAGAACATTGTAAAAATCAACAAACATACATATTTTATTCATGTGTCTTAAAGAAACATTTGTGCGTATGGACATGAAGACAGAAAAGTTCTTCCTCTTGAAGCCCTTTGTATTTGGGTAATGAAATCAAAGTCGTACACAGTCTTGGGGTGGAATTAGGGTAGGAGGACGCTTTGCTTGAAGAACAACATAAAGGGTTCAGAACTTGAAGAGGTCAATAAAGTGCTGCGGGGAGATAGGCATGAGGCTGTCTGGATCGTTGGCTGTGCATGGATGGCCACAGTCCTGGAAAACAGTTGACAACCAAATTTTAGAAAGAAAGAAAGAAAGAAAGAAAAGAAAAAAACAGAGAGGCCGTGCTTATGTTCACACACATATGGACACTGGAATGAGTTGCATCAACTGTCCTATTATAACCTGGCCAACCTGGCCTATTATATATTATAATGCAAGTGAACAAGAGGAGATTAACACTGAATTAAAATGGATCACACCACACACAACCAAGCTATTAACAAAACAGTGATATTTTATGGACAGCTGTAGCTCAGAAGACACTAAGCAGCCAGTTTGTGTGTGTGATGATAGGTGAATGAGAAGCACTGTAAAGCTCTCTCAGTACCAATAAGATAGAAAAGCATATGTAAGCGCATGTATAACTGCACTCCATGACCACCTGGCTGCATAAATGAACCGGCTGCTAATGGATATGACCCATCCTGAATGGTTAACTGAAGGCCAGACAGTCCTGATCCTGAAGAACCCCAGAAGGGATCAGTCCCATCTAACTAACATCTGATAGCCTAGCTCTGCACAACATGGAAACTCCTGTCAGGCATCATAGTGCCTAAGAAGAACAGGCACATGGCTCAATACATTAGCGGGTCCCAAAAAGGAATGGGTAGCAACACCAGGTGAGCAATGCACTAGCTACTGGTGGATAAAGCAGTCACTCGATTCACAAGATTCGCAATACAAGACAGACCAACTTGTGCACCACGTGGATTGACTATAAGAAAGTCTATAACTCCAAGCTTTGCTTCACACACAGATTCTTGAATGCTTAAAACTGTAACATCCTTCATCAATTACTTATAAGCGTTTCTGAAATATAACATTGATGAGGATGGGACATACATGAAGTCACAGTGACCTTGACCTTAAATGTAATCAGTTCATCCTTGACCCCAATTGACAACTTGTGCCAGATTCCCTGAACATTCCTGAGACATCACATTCACAACAAGAATTGGATGAAAACGAGGTGACTGTGGCCTTGACCTTTGACCACCAAAACAGTTCATCACAGAGTCCAAGTGGACCGTTGTGGCAAATTTTAATAACCCCCCTTAATGCATTCCTGACATATCAGTTCACAAGGACTGGATGAAGGTGAGGTCACTACGACCTTGACATCTGACCTTTGCCAACCAAAAACTAATCAGTTCATCATTCTCCAATTGTACCAAATTTGAAGAAATTTCTTCAAAGCATTCTTCATATATAGTGTTAACAAGAATGGGCAGCAAGAACTGAATGAACATGAGGTGACTGTGACCTTGAGCTTTGACCTATGGTCACAAAAACTTAATCAATTCACCATTGAGTCCAAGTCCGTACGGACAGACAGAAAACCCGAAAACATAATGCCTCCGCGGAAGGAAGGAGGCAGAGGACTAACGAGCATCAGAGTCACTATCCAGGATGAAACAACAAAGATCTATGAGTACATCACAAAGATAGACCTAGGTGATAAGATGCTTAGCGAATATCTCAGGAAGCAGAAATCTGAGGAGGAGAGAAGGAATAGCAGGAACCAACATGGAAGGACAAACCCCTGCATGGTATGTGCCACCGGCAGAAAGAAGTGGCTGTTATAGAAAAAAAACTGCACATAGGCACTTTCTGAGCCTATGGACCAGTGACTAAAACATCTGTTTTATCCTGGTTGTACTGTAAAAGGTTCTGTGATATTTAGGTACTGATATCTAAAATGCATTTAATTTTGGTCGAGTGTCATCAGGAGACACAGCTACATAAAGTTGAGTGTCATCAGCATAGCTTTAGAAGGAGATGCCATGAATCCTGATGACAATAACTGTGGGTGACATATAATATAAAAAAATAAAAAGCAGTGGACTTGATCCTTGAGGATATTTTAGAGATTTTTGATAGATTTTCATTTGTTTCTGCTATAAACACAAAGAATTTGAGTTAAACTAAATGACAACTGACAAATCTTTCAGACGCAATAATTCAGAGGAGTTATGATCCAAACTCGTGGTTAGAGGCAGCAGAAAGAGTGGCACTGTTTACTATATATACCACATGATGACAACATGCTTAACACATGGAAAAAAGATAAGTAATAAATCTGATCACTGGGTAAATATCAGACAAACTGGGGACAGAACAAACTGAAAAGTATGATGGGACAGAAAGTACCTTGAATAACAAAGCCAGGTGGAGATCCTTAAGAATCAGAGAGAAGGGGAACCAGGAGGAGGCAGGAAGGTAGGGAGACAAGCAAGGAGAAGAATGCAGAAAGGGCATATGTTAAACATGCTGTCATGTGCAACTCAGGGCAAACAAGTCATTTGTTTGACCTCTGACTGCTACACATGCATGTATGAGTTCAAGAGCTCACAGAATCCATTGTGCTTGTGCACAGCAACAATTTGCAATATCAGTTAGCTCTTATGTGTGCTTACATCTGTGACCTGTTTGTTCCCATGTGAATAATGAGAATATTCTTTTGAAAACTGGAGTGATTTTTCATGCTGTCCTCAAAAATTAAAAATAAATTAATATGTAATTAGTCAAACTAGAAATAACTATAAAATAAATAAATAATATACATCTTAATTAAATAATAAGATTTTTTCTAAACAGCCAGATATTTAAAGGATTTCTGTTATAAATGTAACACCTTACTGTATGTCAAAGACAACTATAACTGTTAGAGAGGCTGTGTGAGTGGTCTAAAGTGTCTCTGAGTGCACCAAATGATAATGGATGTTTTGACTCTTTTGAAAATCCACAGTGTTCTGGTACAAAATTGATAGACTCATGCCTGATCTCCACACAGTTATGTATGTTTCTATTTACTAATCTACAATATACAGCACT
This sequence comes from Sandelia bainsii, assembly GCA_032362345.1. Taxonomy (NCBI): domain Eukaryota; kingdom Metazoa; phylum Chordata; class Actinopteri; order Anabantiformes; family Anabantidae; genus Sandelia; species Sandelia bainsii. The sequence goes on from JAUMHL010000017.1 coordinate 11,028,764, forward strand.
GTAAGATGATCAAAGCAAAAGCTAATCAGTCAGTTAAACTGAACTTTTTTCTTTTGCTTATACTTTCATCAACTGTAAAACTTATTATCGTGTTGACTGTCAGGACTGACTAGTTAGTCATGTCCGGCCAGGTGTGTTTTATTGTCTTGTTTACCTTCCAGAACAGGATGCTACAGTGTTTGCAGAAGTGCAAGGTGTCACCATATTGTTCTTTCATGGGGTATTGTTTCTGCAGGGTGAAGTACATCAGCTTCCAGTCCACATTATCACTCTTGGTCAGGGCCAAATTCCTACAGAACTGCATTTGTGTAATAGATAGACAGACAGAGATAGAAAGAAACACAGTTTGAAACCACTTTACATACAGGGGACAGGAATGTAATTATATCTGGAACAAAGTATAATTAAATGCAATGAAGGACAATTTCTCATTAGACCAGTCCTGTTATTTGTTACATGTGTGAGTGAGAGAATAAAAGGAAGCCAGAGACAACTGTGAACTAGGATAAACTGTGGCAATTCTGCCCTCTAGTGGTCCACAGGTAGACTATCTAGCAGCATTCTGAACCATCTCTTTGCATATTTGAATCTATAATATTATATTAATGGTTAACAGTACAGTACAGTAAACAGTACTCTATACTCTACTATACTCCCTAGTATATTTTAGCTTTAAGTATATCTCTTTTTAAAGTGCTGCAGTGCAACAGTGCACAATGAAAAACATCTTCATGTGTTAAATTAGGTTTCATGATTGAATATATTGCTCTTTCACCTGTTTGTCTGAGAAGTGAAAGTGGCAGAGTTTCTTCCACAGCGTCCTGTTCTCACTGAGGATGTGCAGCGTCGGTGTGGCCTGTCCCAGGTTAATGATGTCATAGGCATCAGATAACTTGTAGAGGATCTTGTTCTGCATGTGCAGTGGCAAGTCGCTGAATGAAATGCCATCACACATTTGCTGAAAAAATGACAAAAAATTAATTAGAGCTGAACTGTATATATGTATATATGAACTGTATGGTACAATTACCCTAATGCACAAATTAAATATTCTTACATCACACTCCACTGAGGCTGATGTTCAACAGTTCTTACACGGCTCAGCATAAAAGGACCATACTAATATATAAAAACTAATATGTAGTTTAAGTTTCAAGAGGTTAGAGTTAGGTACTGCAGTTCAAATTCAAAATATTGGATAGTGCTTTCTCCCCAGATGCCAACCTCACGCAACTTGTCAGGTGAAGGATACCGAAAGTACGTGAGCAAATGCGAGATGACTGAACAATCAAACTTTAAAATGGCGATGACAAGTCTTACGCTGTATGTTAACTTGTTCAGCGAATTAAAAAATTTGCAGTGTTTGTTGTTTGCAAATTATAAACCAGCTCATGTGGATGTTATATTACTATCTCAGTGGCAGCTTGATGCATCAGCGAGCATGGGAAAATATGTTGGATGTGATATGACACTTTTAACTACTTCAATGTACAGTTCAAATAATTGTTCAGTTGTTATATTGACTGCTGTCATTAAAAGAAACACATGAACACCTTGAGTCCTTTAAGTGTTTGTGTCAGTGTCTGTCGTTACCACAGGTGTGCAGAGAGAGGTTGATGAGATGGTGACACAAGTTCTGGGATGGACAAAAAAAATGCACACATGCAGACCCATGCATATACTTCACACACACTAATCCACTTCTTCTACCTTAGGGATCTGCAAGTTGTTGAGCTGTTGCTGCCATTTGAGGATGTTCTCCAGTCGGTACAACCAGATGTTGACGTTACCCACAAGGACACACCTGCCAACATGGACAGTCAGACTGTGCAGAGCTGAGCTCAGGTCCTGCAGCAGCTCCTTGACAAGGCGAGGATTGTAGTGGTCCTCTAGGACTACATCCCAAATGAAAAAATAAAAACAAATAAAATACAAAAATGAATACAAAAATACAACATTAGCAGCTGAAACAGGTAAAAAAGTAATGATCATAAATTATCAACATAACTTTTCCTGCTCTCACTAAAATGAAGATTCTTCCTATGACCCCCTATTTCTAATACTTCTGCCTACACGTAAGAAAAACCAAGATGTAAAGACAACTGTACACGACAGGAGTTCTGAGACATTAATGTGTTTCCTTTGTACATTTTTTGTTTTTTATTTCAAATAAGCCACAGAGGTATATTTCCAGCTGAAGAGTTGTAACTAGAGTAACTAATATCTGTCTGGCAGAAGCACAATCACCCTCAGTATACAAAAAGAACATTACTGAAAGTACTTTGCAATCATAATTTTGAAAGGACACTTTAAAGGGCATTTACTGAAGACAAAAATAACTTGTTTCCTCATATACATGTGGCATTCTGAACCTCAGTCGAGATCAGTTTGTAGCTTCACCAGGCAACACAACCCCATAATGATGGAGCACACCGGTTTTACGGGTTTTGTGGTTAGACATTCAGTGCCATGAGACTACCATGACTAAACATTAGTATGAAAAACATATTCTGGATCCTCGAAGACCTCGAAGATTTAGTAAATAAATGCTCTTTCTGCAAAATATAAAGCCACTTTTACTAATGCTAATTACAGGCTGTGAGATCAGAAATACAGCTCCTGCCTGTACAGCGTGGCTGCTGAATATGACCTTACCCTTCCGTACAATCTTCTCCAGTATATTAAAATAGTTTTTCTGGGCAGCTCCACTCAAAGATGTCAGCTGAGACCTGGCTATTAGCTGGAAAAGCTGTTGGAAAGAGACATAAAAAGACTAATAAGTAAGCAAAAGAGAAAAATATATTAATTTACTTGTATGACTGTTCACTCACTTTTGCAACATAGTTGAATCTTCTCAAGTCCTGAATGGCACTGGAAAAGTCTAGACGGTTGAGGGCCTCACCAAGTGTGCAGTAGCCATGTCGCTGTGGGTGAAAAGCAAACAGACATATAGTTTAACAAATAATTATTTAATGAAAACACATACAACCGTTTCAATCAACAGCAAATAAGTAATTCATGTGAAAATGCTGGTAATGGCTCTACCACTCACTTCTTTTGTGCTCCCTTTCTGCACGTAAATCCATTTATCCGTGAAAACAACTAGACAAGGAAAACAAACACATTATTCACTGTTAACTGGGAGACAAAAGAATGCACCTGTGCAATTTAATGCAACCCAATACAATACCCCTGGAGCAAATGCTACATGAGTACAGATGATTATAGACCTGCATTTAATTTTGCTTACAGCTGCGTCCTAATATGTGATGTTTTTCTACTGGACAGTATTTTATTGTGTAATGTCTTTATATTTGTCCCCTCTATGGACAAAGCAATAAATCTCAGTTCTGTTTTTCATCAAGTTTGACATGTCAGACTAGTTAAGCTGAGCTGAGTCTCAGGTCCTGTTGACAAAGAAGTTTGACTGTTGAAAGACAGATGACATAAGATGAGATGAGATGAGCCTTTATTCGTCCCACGCTGGGGACACTTCAGTCACATACTGTATACACAGCACTCAGCTCAAATGACTGGTCATTCACCTGGAGGTGCACACAGGTGTAGATCTTCTACAAACAGTGCTCTACACATGCATTCCTGCAGACTGTCCGGAAATATACTAACAATTGCAATTTGTTAGGTGTTTTAAAGTGAAGTTAAATTTGTTCAATTCAGTCTGTGGCGACTTTCTGGTGCACATCTAATAGTGTCATATAGTGAGAAGAGGCCTTCGTCAGTTGGCAGGTATTTTCAAATGTTTTTTAGCAAGTACTTTTAAAAGTAAAAATGCTCACTCTAACAGAATGAACTGCAGTGGTGAAACTAAACATTTTGCTTAAGTAAAAGCATAAATACAATATAAACCTGCATTAAATGTAAAATGTTTCTTGTCTCAAAAAAATGCACTTAATGTATAAAAATAAAAGTCCTAATTATCCAGAAGAATCGGTTCTATCAGAATTACAATGTTACTTTAATGTAATTTTTAAAATACTATATTTTCATCAATACATGATAGTTTAAATAATAATCATATATTTTGTAGGTAAAATCTTAACCTGAAAAAGTAATGTAGCTGTGAAATATAAAGTGCTTTGCCAGCTGCCCTGAAAATGCTGTACTATGCCTCAGTGACTTTACAATGTGAAGAAAAAAAAAGACTCAGTTCCATTTATGGACAAAAGATCATGGATGGAAGGTTTCAGTACTAAAAGAAGTTTCCCACAGGATCTGTTTTGGAAAAGTGACTCAGAATTGTTTTCGTTACTGAAAAAAAAAATTGTAAGTTGTGTAAACACATTAAAAAACATATCCCTGATAAACATTAAAACTTTGTAAATACATGTCAAATGCACAGTGATAATCTCAGGTGATAAATTATCAAACAAAGAAGAAGTTTTGAGTCCAATAAATCAAAATAATGCAAACAAAGTTGTCACTAGGCGGTTGTGCCTTCACTGCCATTATAACTTCAGTGATTCAAAACATTTGCTTTACTTTTCATACCACAAACTCCTCACACAGCCCAAAAGTGTTTGTGTGTTGCTGAAACTCACACTGAGATTTGGCGTTATTGTTGTAGAAGTCCTTTTTTCTCTTTGTTGTGTTGAGCTCACACACATCTCCGACAAACAGATTTTGTTTGTTGTCACTGCAGAGCCTGTTTAGACAGAAGAGCGGGGAGAAAATGTTAATAACACTGCACATGAGTTTAAGCAGTGCATCTAAAAACAATGTCATTACAAACTGCCATAAAGAAAATGCTGTGCTACAGTAACCTTTTACTGATAACATGTAAATCACTCTGCTGTAGGTTATGATGGCTTAAAGGTGAAGATCTTCTGTATTTTGGGGTTATCAGTGTGAGCCATGTGCCATGCGTATTTTTTTTTTAGCTTGGAGGAGTTTCACCAAGAGGAAAATCTTTTTAGTAAAAAGCAAAAATACATAACATTTGGTGGTTATAGCTCTTTATGAGTCAGAACTGCCTTTTTTAAGTGTACTTTTTCAGTCGTGGTGGTGCTTCTTCCACCTGTTCAGGGTTCACTCATAACAAGGATGTGCAAGCACCACAGTCAATAGTATAATAGAGATCCAATAAAATAATTAAAAAACAGGAGAGCCAGACAATTGATCACCTATTTTCTTTCCTAAGCAGACACTGCATACAAGGTGTTGCTGCTTTACAGGATAAGTTTTAGCTCCACACTGGGCCCCAGAGACCATGCAACAGGATATTTATTCTGTTAAAACAAACATACCACAGCTTTGTTCTGTTTATGAGTTTCAGAAGCTGGAGGAAATATCTACATCACTCAAACATGATTTAGGATTACGAAACTAATTTACTTTTTCTCCTGCATAAGTGAATGACGACTTTACTTCACTTAACTGCAGTCAACTGATAGGATGAATGGACTCTACAGTAATCCCTTGTCTCTATCCAGTTATCTAATTGCACAGGCATACACACAAACACACATGAAAGTACAGTGATCTGTAACAGTGAATTACAAGTGAGGAATACAATAGGCTAGTCTTTTTCACGCAGGTTGTTTGCGGTACACTGGCCTCCACAGAGCCAATAATACATGACACAGCAGCAGGAGGTTTCAGAAGCATTTAAACTATACCCTGAAAAATTAGCTAAGAGGAAGAAGGTTATGTTCAAAGTCAGCATGAACAGAGAAGAAGACAACACATTTAGTTGTTAGCATTTAGCTATTTCACTTCAGTTATTTATTATGTGCTTTAAGTGCAAGATGACTAAATTACCAAGGCAATTCAGACAATATTATATAAATGGTATGTCTCAAAAATGCTGAGCAGCATAATAATAAGTGACAGTTGTTGACTTTCAGAGATACACAATGATCTAAACTACCTCTGTAACACCGTGTACTATACCAGTGGTCATCATAATGCTCTTCTTTCTTTCTGGCGTACATGTGTTGGTCTACCGTACCCCGGCTAAATGAAGTCACCGGCCGTTACTGAGTGAGTCTACATTTGGAGAGCTGCCAATCTGAAGAGATTACATCATGGGTTATTGTCTATTGCCATGTCCTCTGCGTTTTTGTGAGAAGAGTGCAGACAGACTAATGTGGTAGTGTGAGGTACTATTCAGTGATCAACAGAAAAGGCGACACTGTGCTTATGAGGGAGACATCACAAGCTGGTGCTGTTATTACACTCTTAACCCATGCAGTAGCAGCTGAACACTGATGTCCAGCCCACTCTTAAAGTGACATCAAAATTCTTTCAGTGATCACTGTTCTTTAATGAGCTGTCATATTTCACACTCTGAATAAAATACATTTTGTAACTGTGATGCTCTAGTTACACATACAGTGCTGTGAAAAGTATTTTCCCCCTTCCTGATTTTTTTTCTTCATATTTGTCACACTTAAATGACTCAGGTCATCAAACACATCATAATATTACACAAAAATAACCTGAGTAAATACAAAATGCAGTTTTTAAATGACGATTTCATTGATTAAGGGAAAGAAGCTGTCCAAACCTGCCTGGCTCTATGTGAAAAAAATGAATTTGTATAGTGGATTATAAATATAAGAGGGACTCCACCACAAGAAAGGCAGGATGTCTCCAACAGGCTGGCAGCAGGTTGTGTGAGGGGAGGCACACATATCCACAGCTATATATTCATTCATTTTTAAATGGCTCTGGTTAAGATGACAAATGAATACATACTGAAAGCTATTAAGAGAGACTGAGCTAAATGCAAGAATCACAAAGAAAGGCTAAGTATTTACAGCATAAACAAAGAAATACTACAAAAAGTAACACAATGCATTCAATATGGGGGGCAGACTATCCTTATGTGACCAATCATCACTGGTTAGCATGTGTCAAAACAGTTAATGTATCCTGCATATAGACTAGCACATGTAATACAGACCAGACAGACTGAAATAGCAAAATGTGTTTCATTTCTGCTGCTCTCAACAACCAAACACTATTAAAGTCTTTCAACTCACGCCTTTGGGAAGGATGGTATTTGAAAAGAACACAACAAGCATTGTTTGAACTTGGAAGTAAACCTTTATGCCTCTGTCAGAAGAACTGCTATGTTGAGATTCATCACACAACTTCAAGCAAACACTCCTGAGACAGAATTCATGTGTCTCACCAGTTGCAAACAAACAAAAGTACCTCCATGAGATGAAGTATAAGAAGTGCAGTATTAACTTTCTGTGTCTTTACTATCTCACACCAGTTATCTGGAAGTGAAGTCCTGGCAACTGGACTTCTTTCACAACTTCTTCAGTCACAACAGATTATATATATAACAGCCAGGTTGCCTGACGAATACGTTTTGAATACGTGTTCACAAACAAAAAGAGATCATGTGTTTTGCTTTGATGGTATCATTTGCAGAAGCACATTAACTCAGTTCACACAAAGAAACATCTGACCCAGATACTTCAGATTCAGATTTAAATGGAGGTAAACAATACACATCAACTCAAAAAAACACAATGACATCACTTCTTGTCATGTCATTGCAAATCAAGCTGATCAGGATTTTGTCAATAGTCTGACCTGCTGATTCCGATTTTAACTTTTAATTGTAATTGTAAGTAAAAATGAAGTGCAGTATTTGTACTTTTCCAGATGTAAACATGTGCAACAGGTAATAGAAACAGAGAGTACAACAAGTGTTTTCATGGTTGTTCCTTCCTCTGCTTATTTTGGTCTTATAGGTGTTACAAAAATGAAAATTACAGTAAATAACTTTCATGCCAACATCATGTTGTGTGTGTATGTGTTTCACTCTGGTACCGCTCACACAACAAGCCGGACCCAGAACGAAGTAGGCAAACAGCAAGGAATGCTAATTCTCACCGCTTCCCCTGCGCTCATGCCTTTAAATGTTATCAGCACAGAATCGGATATCTCAGACTGATCGGTCGGTCACAGGTCATGGACAACCAAGCTGAAAACTGACCCATTATAATCTCCAGATGATTGATGCAATCTCTAGTCAAAGGTGATGACTTGTTATCAACTGGTGGACAATATGATTAAAGTCCACATGATAACGTAAGATATTTAACCGAATGCTGTAATGAAACTGATGTCCAATGCTATGAATTGTATTCAATGAAGTGTGTTTCAGGGTGCTCATCACTCATCGTTAAATAAATAAAGTCTGACCCAGACAACACTGGTATAACAATACAATAAAGGCAGATTTGAATGACAAAGGTCAGCAAATTATGATCTTACACTTTCAGGTCTATCTCTCTGTTGTTGTCTTCTAACTCATGCCCATAGAAAACAATCCTCTTCCAGCCGTGCTCTGTCTTTGTCCAGCTCCATCCTGGTGACCTCCAGTCCTTACCCAAGAAAGGCATTTTAACTGGGGAAGACTATGGGCAGAAAGGGTTGCTACCACTCCAAACACCTGGAGGGTAAAAAAGATGCTGTTATAAAAAATGTATTCATCTGTGGCTCTGGGTTTTAGGGAAGAAAAGAGACCATAATAATTTGAATTGCATATGCAACTCAATACCTAATTGAGAAACTAACTTTCTTAACTTAAAATATAGTACACATTTTTTTGCTTATTGGATTTGTGAAATTGAGACACAAAAATTTAAAATGAAAAATTCAAAGTTGAACATCCTACTTCTGAGAATAATCAACTGATCAGACCTCTGTCCTAACAGCTTACCTTCAGTCAGTCACTTGATCCCAGTAAGAGACGATCAAATGAGCGACTGAAAAACGACATTAATTCAAGTGCTTTTCAAAGTAAATTATTTCAGTGTTTTAAAGTCAGTGATATTTAAGTTTAATCAGTAACGTTAGTGGCTCAACTGGAATTAAAAAGCTTATTATGGCCTCTCATTGCTTCCATAGATTCAGTCTGCAACTACATTTATTGTCAGACTAGACAATACGTGACCCATTATATTCATACATGTAATATTCTCCGCCTGCTTTTGTGTACTTACGGATTAAACAGGAGATGCAAAATGGCACACTGAGCCAAACTGCTTCTCTAACGAAAACGACTATGACGCATTTGGACAATAACAGCGTTAGCAAACCAAGTGGTTTCAAGGCTTAACGGTAAAAAAGAATGAAAGACGGAGATGTCAGTGGATTTAGCGCATGTCTTTACGACAGGAAAGCATAAAATAAGCTCGACTACATCATAATACAGCTGTGAGTTTATGTATGTGTATAAACAAACCTTAATTGGGAAGCGACTCCTTCGTTAGATCTTCTCTCTCTACCTCTGCTTCTCGCCTCCCCTGCCTGCCGCGGTGGAAATATTGACGGAAGTAAACACAGTACGGACTCGGGGATTCGTCCACGCCCCCTGCTGCTCTCTGATTGGACGAAACGCTAGTAGTCATCGTGTTGCTACCCGGATTCTCGTTGTCTGATTTGCTGGCGGTGGCCGTCAATCAAATTCCTTTTTTTTATTCCTGCTGTTTTGTTGGGGCTTTCCTCTAGACGTGACGCTGGACTGCGCACATGTACTTGTGTTTTGATTTTGAGATGGGGGATGGGAGCTGGACTACTGGGCAGTCATATTAGTGATGATATGGATATTAAGGAACATTAAAAAATGCTAATACATGAGTTTAACACCAAAAGCCACAATTTGACCAAATATAATTTATGGTATTTTATGTAGGTCATTGTTTTATTGTTGTGGGGACTTCTTGCTTCCCTGTCTTGCCCTAGTCTACAGCTCACAATAAAATTATTTTATTATTTCAACCAGATGTCATCATGGACCTTATCTTTGGCTTAAAAAATATTACATTCCACAAACTCAGTATAGCATAAAAAATAAAGATTCATGTCACAGATGGACATAGATAAATCAGTTCGTGCATTTACTTGTAGCAGAGCAATTCTCCATTCACTGGCACTGGAGTTCTTACGGGTACAGGAAAACACCATTGCATTACATTCCAATACTCAAATCACTTAACTAGCTTCTTGTTCAACATAAGGGAAAAACATGGTTCAGCTACCCAGTATATTTCTGACCTGCTCACTGACTGTAGTCCATTAGACTAGATTTTCAGCTTTTGTTTGTTCTCAGACTACTATCAGGTAAACTGGTAATGGTGCATTTAGATATCAAATCAAATCAACTTTATTTGTATAGCACATTTAAAAACAACCGATGTTGACCAAAGTGCTGAACAATTCACAAAAGTATCAGCAAACACAGATAGAGATGAATAGACAAATAAAATGAAATGACACACTTATAGATTACAAACACTAAAAAAGACAAAGTTAACAGAACAGATAAAAACTCAATAAAAAAAAAATAAAAAATTAGATACTGTGGACTCTCACTGTCACAGAATGATCTGCCTGATGAGCTGCGATCTATACAACTGAATTAGCCTGTTAACAGCATTAGCGTGAGTGTGTATGTTTGTGGTTAGAACTATGAAAACATGCTGTTGCAGTTAAAGGTGTTTTTTTATTTTTTGGTATTAATGTCTATAGCTGGTTTTTCAATTGTATGACCTTCCCCTTAAGCATGTGTGTATACAGCATGTATGTGTGTTTGTATATGTCTGTGCATGTTCAGACATACATATACATGTATGTGTACATATGTTGATAGTATTGTGTTGCATAACCTTCTTTATACAGTTGCAGGAAAAAGTAAGTAAACTATTGTCTATTGCCTGGTTTTCTGCATAAATTGATCATGAAATGTGATCTTCACCAAAGTCACAAAAATGATCATACACAATATTTCTAAGGTGATAAAACAAAAACACTTGTGATCCTTCATGTCTTTATTGAACATAACCATCAAACATGTGGAGTGATGGTGAAAAAAGTAAGTGAAACAGTTTTTTAAATAATTTGTTGAACCACCTTTGGCAGCAATAATCTCAAGCAAGCGCTTTCTGTAGCTGTGAACTAGACTTGCACAATGTCCAGGAGCAATTTTGGCCCATTCTTTCCCACAGAACTGCTTCAGCTTATTCTTAGAACATCTGTTTTCATTCCACAGCATCTCTCTAATGGGTGTAGGTCCGGGCTTTTACTGGGCAAAATGTGGATTTTGTGTCCCTGAAATCATCCTGTAGTGGATTTACTTTCATGTCTAGGATCATTGTCCTGCTGCATCACCCAGCTTCTTCTGAGCTTCAGCTTGCGGACAACCATCCTGACATTATTCTTGCATGCAGTGTCAAAGTGGTTTGGGAGAGTGATGGTTCCTGCGTGGTGTCCTGCCATGGATACCAAGTCTGTAATGTTTTGTGTATGGTTGACTCATGAACAGAGATGTTAACCAGCTCTAATGAATCCCTTAAGGTGTTACTGTACAGTTCTTTTTCACCTCATTGAGCATTCTGCGTTGTGCTTTTGGAGTGATCTTGGCTGGGCACACTCTTCTATGGAGAGTAGCCATCGTCACAGAGTACATTAACTTTTGTGTGGATAACATCATCCCAACAAGGACAGTGAGGTGCTTCTCAAACAAACTGTTTTGATGTGTATTTTTTTCCTGTATCAATCTTTGTTTTTCCTGTGCTAATCTTTATTATCTTGTATTTTTTTCTTTTTTTTCTATCCTGTTCTGTAATATTATTTTTAGGCTACTGCAACACTGAAATTTCCCTTTGGGGATCAATAAAGTATCTATCTATCT
>JAUMHL010000017.1:11050014-11079725 GCA_032362345.1 Sandelia bainsii
AATATCACTGTAGTGTGAACTTTTTACGTTTTCCATAAATTTCCCCCGAAAGCCAAATATCCCTAACTTTTTGTGAGGAGTGTATGTATTTCAGTGAACAAACTCTTAGTGCTTGGACAAAATATGTACTATGAGTGTTTAAATAGAAAGCAATTTTGGACACATCCACTGTTTCTACAAACTGGCTATGTAAAAAAATCTATTCTATTCTTTAAAAGAAAACATGGGAATTCATGCACAATAACTTCAGTATCATTACAGATTATATTTCCTTTGACAAAGGTGAGGAGATTTTAAATTTCAGTTTCACTTCAATTTAGTTTCCTACAATAACAACTTTTGTTCCTATTTTGTTCCACTATTGTTCCCAAAAGGTATTTAATTGGAAAAAAACAAAAATACAACCAAAAAGAACATCATACATGGAATACATAAAATATACAATGTATACATAAATGTGAAGTTAAGTTTGTACATGTGAGGTTTTCAGTTATCAGTTTGGTTAGGAACATGCTAGAGGCTGACTGTGAAAAAGAATAAGCCTACATTCTTCTCGCTCATTGTCTCTCACACATTGTGTTCACTGATTCCAGGTAGTTTCCATTCCAGGAAAGACATTCACAGTTTGGTTCGGATAATGCTGCCGTGCTAAATGCATAACAGGGATTGAGGACAGGAACTTGATAATGAGAGTAGATTACAATGAAAAATGAAAAGCTGCCATTTACTGATTTTCTCTGTTTAGTTGATGCTCTCAGAACAGCTAAGAGAGCCATTAAAAATTACTGAAACCACTCTCGGCAAAAGAGTTGAGCTTCTTTTATAATGCTGAATTAGTATGTTTAGAGAAAATAACAAACTTTTTTTTTTTTTATTCTGACAAACTACAAAGTGTAATATTTCCTCATTTCACACGGTAAAAGTCTGGCAAATTTATCATCATCTGACATCTACAGAGCCAGGAGAACATGACAGTCATTCTGTTTTTAATACTGTAACAGACCAGTTTCATTGTCAGTCCAGTGACGGCAACAAAATTCCCCAATATTCCACAAATGTTTCAAGGAATGTGCAGTATAGCAGATTGAGATAAATTGGAAAATGCATGAGAAGAGATCCTAGAAAACCAATAGCTGGTTTTGGTAATGCAAGGGGAAACAGAATTACACAGTAATTAATCTGGATGTACACTTAAAGCCTTAATTACACGATCAGACTCTGCCATGTCTGGATTTTCGTGTGGGTTGGGTTACTTCATGTAGTTCAGCCAGTAGAATTACACAGAACCTTTTGTTTTACAAGTTTGACCTTACAAAAATTTGATTACTGTACTTGTTTCCACTGATGTGCATAGACAGGGTTGACGTGTAAGAGGAGGATGTTTGGAAGAGTTGTTATATGTGAGACATTCCACTCTCTTTCATACACATAAATTGTTCAGAAAAAACATCCTCAGACATTTCTCAGAGATTAGTCATAGACATTTGTCAATGAAACAGTGAAGATAAAAATTGTGTTTAAAAAACAGACTCAAACAGTAAGGTAATAGAGGCTTAATAGTTTGTAAGCAGCATTTTAGACAGTTTATTATCAGTCTTCTACAGTGGCTTCAGGTTGAACTTCCAATACGTTGTGTAAAGCTAAGATTATTTCAAGGACATTAACAATCATAACCTTAATTATACCTTTGAGGTTTAGAGGCATGTGTAGATTTTTCCCTTAAATTAAACATTACAGATAGCACTTACTTTCAGTTTGCACACTTCTTGCATTGTGCTCTCTATAGGTTAAAACTTAGTACGTGCATTGACCTCAGAATAAGGCTGTCCTGCATACTATAAGTGTTGCAGGAATTTTCATTTCCCACACATTTGAAATGCCACAAATCCTTACTTTATATCAGTACAGAACAAAGTGGACGAGTGGCTGTCTTGTAAAATGAGACGAGACAAACCATGGCTGCACGAGGAAAGTACACACTATAGCAGAGCCTATTGAGCCTTTTTTGTAGGGCAAAATCTTGTGTAACATTAAAGAAATAGTGCTTGCATAACACATAGTATTTTGATGATAAAAATGTGTTACATCCTGTATTTTCACTTGACCTTTGCTTCTGATACAATGACTCAGTACAGCATTACTCAGAATATGGGAATGCTCCAGGAGTCTATGAATAGGGAACACTGTGTATTATTATTGTGGAGTCTATGAGGCCACCTTAAGCTCATATGTGCCAATGTTGTACTCTGATGTCATAAAAATGTGGATTTCATTAAGTAAGAGAGTTGATTTACACTTGTTAATGGATCAACTGTAGTCAAGTTATATCACTAAGTTACTGTACATCAAAGGATCTGAGGACTTTTCTTATTAGAAGATAAGGGTTATTTTTCTTGCTGTAACTTTAACTACTATTATCAACACTTCAAGCTTGTGTTGATTAATCTGGCAATAAAATAATAATGAGTCTTACAGGCTAGGGAACCAAATGTGTTTCAAATCATCATAAATGTATGCTTTGCTGTCTGGGAAAGCATGAATGTAGGATGTTATTTATTGGATAGCAATGGACTTGTTCATAAGAGAGTGATTGTAAAAAGTGCAAATGCACTTAGCCTAATTATCAAAAAATAATTAAGTTAAGCAGAACGGCCCTTTTCTGAGTGTTCTAGTGTATCATATTAATTGATCATTATTACTTAATGATATAGTATATTACATAATTACAAGATACATGAAATGTCAGAAGTAATAAACATTACCAAAAGTAAATTACAAGTACTAAGTAGATGGTCTAAAACATACTTGTACAAAAGTAGGCAAGTGCACTATTATGTATTTTACAGTATTAAATTTGATGCTTTTGATAACAATGTGGAGGTCTAGTCCAGAACATCTCCAAAAGCTAACAAAAGCTGTATAATTTACTGTAGTAAAAGTACAATACTTCCCTCTAAATTGGAGTGGGGTACTTAAATACAGTACTTAGATAAATGCACTTAGTATCTTACCGCCTCTGTATCTACCTGACTTTTACAGTCTTCAAATTACTTTGAAAAGTTTTGTTCAGGCACTAATTGGCCACCTTCTGCTACATCATACAGGACCCTTCAGAACAACATGGCGGCTACTAGTACGAAGTCTGTTTTGTTCGTTTGCCTGGGTAAGAGAAGTGTTTTAAACGAAAAGAAGCCCTCGATTAAAACATCCAACAAATAATATCCAACATACGGAGTTATAATGTTGTATTAGTTTATTTGAGCTTAATTAGATTTTCATAATATTGTTAGCTAAAGTGTTTCAGCTAGGTAAGTTGCTCTGTTAAATGAATGGTGATGGTGTGAATGACAGTTAACATATCAACTTTAATACACGTCGATGCTTATTTTGAAATAGTTTGACTGATGTAGTTGTGGCGGAAACAGGGATCCACCTCAGTGTGTTTGGTTGAACCGCCGAGTTACATTACACTAGTTTAAAAGAAAACTTAAAAATACGTTTAGCTTATTAATATGGCAAGTGCACAGTCCAATATCCGCTGCAGGTTTGGCGCTTTAAAACTGTCAACACTATAATTTAACAGGAAGTTTGTGGAACGTTTTTGCCCCAGTGTCTTCTGTTCTGTCACTGTAGCACAACTACATTATCAGGTGTATGTATTTTATGGCATTTTAATTGTAGTCAGATGTACTGTATAGTTTAGCTGTTCATCTAAAGTGACCCCTACAACTAAACCCTAGACAAAAATATTTTTCCAAATGTTTATCAAGGTGTTTGTGATTTTAACAGGGAATATTTGCCGATCCCCCATCGCTGAAGCAGTATTCAGGAAGATGGCAACAGATGCTGGTGTCGTTGATAAGGTAACATCCTCATTAATTCATCATTACATCATCCAATACAATGTTGACAGGTCATTATTGTTTTCTTTTAAATTTGTTGATAGGTTTTGGTTGGTGTTAGAATTAGATTTTTTTTTTATATATTCAAAGATTTTGGTAACAATATTAATAATAGCTCTTATGGTTTGTGTATTTATTTACTTCTTTTTAAGCTATGCAATTTATAAGGTATTTAAATGTATTATTATTATTATGGAGGATGGGGCTGACTGCATCCATCTTTTAATGTCATGTTTTTATCTATCGTTTCATTATTTACTTTTTTTTTTACTGTACAGCACTTTAGTGAACAGACCTCTGTTTTTGGATTGTGCTTTAGAAATAAAATGTATTATTATTAATATTATTTTGCTGGGAGCAGTACAATTGTCAAGGACATATCCACCGCATACAAACCCTTGGACTTATCAAACTAGTTTTGCTACACTTGTTTGTCATTTTAGTGATACATTAATACTGTTTTTCAATCTTTCCCTGTTTTTTGTTAACTGATGTGAGAACATAATGATAATCGGTGGCAGTTTAAAATTTCTGTTCATAGTGATTTAATTGGCAGATAGTCACAAGATCAATTTAAAGAAATGTTTATTTAACACCTGTCAGTTTGGCAGAATTCATATAAGATGTACTAGTGGGATCTTTTAGAGGAATTCAATCTGAAATTACACTGTTACTGAAATCGCATAATAATACATAATAATGACCTTACTGCAGCCTCTAATGATCATGAATAAGCACAGTTTATTAGATTTTTTTAATTCTAACTGAAGAGTCCCACTTCTGATTCTACCCTGAAGAGAACCACTGTACTGCAAATGCTGTACCACCTCTAACGTCTCTGTATGTTAGAGTATGAGTCATTTTTGCTGTGTTATTGTTCCCCGTCCTCTGCTGTGCCTAGTGGAGGATAGACAGTGCTGCCACCTCCACCTATGAGATAGGAAATCCTCCAGACTACCGTGGTCAAGCCTGCATGAAGAGGCATGGCGTGCCCATGAGGCACGTGGCCAGGCAGGTATGACTACCAACCTCTACTCTTGTCTTAGCAGTAGTTAGCGCCCTCTTTCTTGTTCTCTGTTGTTGCAGTGGGTCATAGACAGTGGTGCCACATCTGACTGGAATATAGGCAGCTCACTGGATGCCCGTGGTCTGGCCTGCTTACGGAAGCATAACATTGAGACGAGCCACAGGGCACGACAGGTACAACCAGATGTCCCGTGGCTTTTTTCACCTCACTGGTGTTTGTATGGATGTGATGTTAGTAAAACAATGCATCTGAGACACCCTGGTGGTGCTGCTGTAACTTTTGTTCAAAAAAAGGTTTTGTTTTATGGGGGTAACAAGTTTGATGTCATTGCTCTTTCAAGGGCAGATTCGCCTGCAGCTAAACTGGTTACAAAAAAGTCCAAAAAGAGGTGATTCAGAGGAAATGCCTAATATGTTTTATTGATGTAGCAAAATTTAAAAAAAAATATATATATTATTATATTTTTTATGTATTGTCTTTATAAACAGCACCTATATCAATTATTATTCGAATCAGCATCTCACTATACAGTTGACGGCCACATAAAATTTTAAGTCCTGTTTCTTGCCTTGAATTCACATTCAACTGTAATTGCATGTAAAAATTATTATCTTCCATAAATCTCCAGTAGCTTCCTGTATTAACATAGATTGAATAATTCTCATATCCTTCATCTGACTATTTTAGAAACAGATTAACTAGATTTGTGTGGTGTGTAAGTTATCATGTGGTTGCTATGAATTTTATGAATCAGTTGATAGATCAGTTAATGTAATTAATAGTATTACATCTGTTTTCTTTTTAATCTTAAACATCATGAAATAGATTAAAGTCAGAGTAAAGCACTTATAAATACATGTTCAGAGTTGACACACCACAGGGAAATGTGTTATTAACCAACTAGCCAAATTTGAATTAAATAAATTTAAATGATTAAAAAAATCAGCAATTGTGTAAAATAAGCTTTCAAACTCATGATAAAATATACAGTCTCTACTCATAAATGCTGGAGGCATGTCCAGAGAAGGCGCTGAGAGTGGCAGAGTGGCTACTAACATGTGACATGGTTTTATCTACGTACATAAAACACAAAAATCTCTTTTAAACTCATTATTTCAGCATTCTAGCTGTAATTTCTGTTGTTTGAAAACATCTGCAGCCTTCAGTCCTCTGCCACCCGTTGACTCACACATAGACTCACCTTTTTTGTCAAGGTGTGATGTTTAGTCTGTGAGTGCCTAAGGCTCATGTTCATTGTGTTTAGGAACAAGTCAGTGATTTAACTTTACCCTGTCTTTAAGTTATATAATCATATTGAAATTATTTGAGCAGTAGACATAAAGTTCAGAGTGTGCATTTTTAGTTTAAATCTCAGATACAGTGACCTCTTGTGACCGTTAGGTGAACTCTACATGGGCACAGGACACAACAGTGGGATTTAAGTGATCATGTGACTCATTCCATACAACACAGATTTACGTTTTAACAGCCCTCAAGGAAGAAAGGTAGCACACGCCACTACTACAGTGTATTTTGTCCTTTCTTTGTGTCATTGTGCCTCTGATGGATGATCTCGACTGTTGGCCAGACGTGCTACTCTACCGCTGTGCAAAATAATAGCAGCCATGGTGCCTTTGAAATATTGATGAAGCCACTTAAGCAGTTGTTGTATCATTTTTGCAGCATGTGTTTCAAATTCTGAAACTGGCCTGAAATCACATGCAAACCATGTCCATGTAAACCCTTCAGGCAATATGTTGTTCTGGCTCATCCTCAGTGCAACTCCTACTTCCCTGTGTCCTTAAAACACTCACTTTATGCTTCTCTAATAGAACTTCAGGGGTTTCACCCTGTGCTTGAAATTGTCCATTTCACTGGTTTGTTTCTCAGTGAGATCCTCATCTAATCTCCTCAAAGCAGGGATGGGGAGACTCAGCCCATGGCTTAAATCCAACCAAATCTACAAAATTAACTTTGACAAGCTTTTGGTCTTCCCACTTTTGTTTTATCACCCTTTTCATTCCCATCACTGACAGATTTTTTTCTCCATCCCGCTATTTTTTCATCTCTTACCCTCCCCTTTTTTACTCAGTAAACTGCACTGAACTTCTGCCCCTGCCAGTATCCATGTAGACGGGCCAAGTTGGAGATTTAAAAAACATGGTATCCTCAAATAAACAAATGTGTGTTTGAAGAAGCAAACATGCAACATCCAACATGATCAAGAACTGGTCATATGGAGTGTGTTGTTTTAAAAATTGCCAACCAGACAGATTTGAGAGAGTTAAAATTTTTAAATTTCACACTCATTAATATGTTATCATTGAATCAACACTTTAAGAATGAGCATCACTTTTAGCCAAAATACCATCATCTTGCTGTAATCACATTTATTTAACCTGTCATCATTTTAGTTTTGATGCTGCACAGATAGATTTACAAGCTTACTTGCACGCCCCCCCCCCCCAACCATTATGTTAATGTGTTTATTAACATTAATCAATATTAAAAATTTAAAATAGTGAAAATGGGCATCAAACTTTAACAAACATTTCAAGTGTTTACCAATGTGAAGTATTTGTACACATTATAGATTCTCCTGTGAGCCATATTCTGAATTATTACAGCTGCAACAAAGATCCCCAACTGGACTTGAGCTGGGGACAGGTCACGTGCACGAACCATTTGACTACCAGTGCGCTCCCAGTATTGTGACCGATGAAATGTCTCCTGTGACAAGGGCCTATTATAAATTCCTTTCACACGACCTTGCGATGTCATCACTCCATATCTTTCTCAGATTTTTATCTTATCTAACCTGCTGAACTAGAAATATGCTATGTTTTTCAGTAGTGAGCCTCCCACCTCAGCCAGATATTTCCAAAATCAGACCGCAATCTTTTCATGAACATCTGGCTAGAGGCTTTTTTTGACAGGGGATTACCACTGTTTCAGTTAGAGTGTGAGGTAGACATGAGGTGAGAGATCAGTAGCTGCCGTGATTATCATTGCCACAGATTACCACTTTGTGTGGGAGAGAGTATATGTGTTCATGTTGAAAATAAACTGATCAGACTCTAGTGGCAATAACTAGACAGTCTGGGAATATAAGACAATTTTAAAAATAGTCATTACAAACATCTGTTTATCCTTCTGCTGTTAAATACCCATGGCTGACTCTGTTAGGAGTTGCAGGAGTTCTTTTCACATTGTTTTTTTTTTTTGGTTCTCTCTTTTGTCTCTTTCTACTCTGGCCTCTTTCTTTCATTTCTATAAACTGCCTGTCAAAACTGTTCATTGTGCTTGCTTCCTGTTTTATTTTTTGAGTCCAAAGTCACGTTAATGTCAATCATGTTCTTATATTTTACTTCTTATTGATTTGATGTTTTTTTTTTTCCAGAAATACAACCAAGGTACTACAGGTGTTCACAACACAGCCAAACATTTTTAAATGGTCTTAACAAACGAGTTAGATAAAAGTAGCTGTCAAAGTTCATCTCTGATGAATGCACTGTACTTCCTGAGGCTGCTTCACAATAAAAGTCACCTTGTGTTTTAATGGTTGAAAACTTTTAATGTGAAACAGCATTAGGAAAGGTTCATTTGTATTAGTAGAAGCTTAAATTATCTTGTAAACAAGCAAAATGGATGTTCCTGTTCATCGTCACTCACCAAAACCCATGTTTTTGTTATTTTAAATCCTGTATCATTTACATCCATGTCCACCAGCATTCAGTTATCTTCATCCCTGCATTTCTCGGTGCATTGCTATATTGCTTTGTGCATTACTTGTGGGTCAGTGGAAGAGTGTAAAACCAGCAGTGTCAGACCCCACCACTAACAAACTGATTTAAATGTGTTGATAGTATATACAACTATTAATACTACACTGTTATGTAAGTACATTCTCTTAGAATGATTTTTGATGTTGAACAGATACAGTATTATAATAGATCCCATATATTTCTTATTAAGAAACTTAAACTAAAAGGAATTTTTGTGTTTCTGTGTTTCCTTAATGTAGATCATAACCAAGAAACAGATACATTTAAACTAATAATAACTTTGCATTAACATAATCACTTATTAATTATCAATTACCTATTCACATTTTTTGCCCATTTAGATACAGTTTTGCCAATATAGCCATCTTTCTTTTCAGTTACTTGCGTGAGTCGTACATCCATGGATTCCTTCAGTTTCTTTATTTGTTCCTGGTCAAATTTAGCTGAGGCTGGCAACACAGACTCCCAGATGGCGTTCAGAGATGTTTATTGCTTACCTTGGTTGCAAACCTCACGCTTGAGGAGTACCCACAAGTTTTCAATTGCATCTAAATCAAATGAACAAGGGGGCCAGTTGGTTGCTGGTTACCCAACCAGTAGAGTAATTGGATGCATTTAATGGAACATTTTCCTGCATAAGTATCATGGCCCATGTTTGAATGATACACACTGCTTCTTGTTCCACTGTTTGGAGAAAGTGCCTTCCAGAAACTGGCAGTAGTTTTTGGAGTCCATATTCAGTCCATCTGCCACTTAGAATGGTCCAACCAGTTTTTCATTGATGATAGCAGACCACATCATTACCCCTACACCACCTTGCTGATGCCTGAGTCAAGCTGCTGCCATGTGCGAAAGTATTTTTGGCCAATTCTTGCTGCTTCAGCTCCTGTTTCTTATTTAATGGGGGCTGAAAATGAGCCTTTTTCTCTTTGTGGGTAGCACAGAGGGTTGTGCTTCTGCAGATTCCAGGAAGGTAGCAGTCATGGAATATGATGGCACTGAAGGCTAAAAGGTTCCTGGAAATTCCATGCTCAATTTCTCACTGTCTTTTTTAGTCATTGACCATGCTTCTTGCGATCCTGTCTACCTTCACTGACAAATCGTTTGATTGTACATTGAGCATGCCTCGACATTTTGGCCTTTAGCAGAGTTGCATCCTTTCGAAAGACATTAGTTAGTTCTCTTTTTCTACCAATATTGCCTGCAGCAAAAAAGCTGCCTATTAACTGTGCACTCCAGAATATAAGGCATGCCTTAATTTAAGCCACGCCCTTTGTCAATCAAGCAATTAGATCACATGGAAATGATTGTGCACAGTGAATATTGAGGTTAACAAAGTTTGGTGTTGGAGCAGTGTTACTGTATATATGTGAATGCCACACTGGCTTTGTAGTTGATTGATACTGGAGCTGATTAATTCATACTGTATAATATTGAACGGCCTCTGATGGACCGAGAGCCTCTGCAATCTGTACTGTGTTTCCACACAGAGCCAACTGTAATATTTGTTTTTGGGTTTCTCCCTCACATCCAGGTGACCAAGGAAGACTTCATGAACTTTGAGTACATTCTCTGCATGGATGAGAGCAATTTGAGGTACAGTTATTTCAGTCCACAGCAGCATTGTTTAATTTTTCGGTGAATGTAGGTTGCAGTTGCACACATAGTTGCTGAAAACACAGGTATCGTGTGTTACGTGTCCTGTCTTACTTGTTAATAGTTTCCTTGGTTTAAAAAATAATTTGACCTAAATGGGTCAAATTCGGTTGTCCTGCTAACTGTCCCAGCAGTGATGTGTGCTACTCCTGGTGGAAACATTGAGCTATAACTAACGTGTAGATGAATGCCTCACTTTAATGAGCAATATCCTTTCTTAAGCCCTCTCTTAAGCTTTTTCCAAAGGTCAGGGGGAGGGATATTTTTTGCTACTTTGAACGTTTAGGGATCATTTTGAGATCACATGCTTATGGCAGATCTGATCTGTAAGCAGCTTACTGAGTTCTTTGGATGCCTTGTCTTTGCTCAGTTTTTTCCTCCCTCTCCGACATATTTTTTTATTCCTGTGTTAAGTGTTAAGCTGAACAGACTGAGAAAATAAGACCTTGTTCAAGACAAAGAGTACACTGTTCATATTTAGTTTTCTTCTAACATAACCCATATCTGTTGATAATTTATAAAATTTATTCATTGTTAACCTTGTGTTTTGAGCTTGAATTTTGTTGCTTTACAGGTTGAGATGTTAGTGTCATTTTTCATAGTTTTTCTTCTTTCCTTGTCCTTCAGTGACTTAAAAAGGAAAGCAAACTCTGTGAAAAACTTCAAAGCAAAGATTGAGCTTCTTGGTTCATATGACCCTCAGAAGCAGCTGATCATCAGAGACCCATATTATGTAAGTATTTTGAGTAAGATTTAATTTTGAATGTTTTCAAGGTGATTTCTCAGTATTTCATCTTCTGATCACTGAGCTGATCCCTCATATATATTGGGATGATATATCAAAAATGACTGCGTTCAGCAGTAACAGTAAAAATAAAGTGAGTAGGTTTGCAAGGACAAAATTCAAGTTGTTTACAGGACAGGTCAATAAATTTAATGGTGACGCATGTACGTTAGTGTATTAGCAGAGTAGGTGCAGCCCTACCCTGGAGTACCCTGTGATCATACCAATGCTGCTGCATGATTATCATTGTTAATTTATTATGAGTTTTTAAATAACTTTTCACTGCACTAAAATTAGTGATGTTGCAGACTGTCATAGTAACACAACATTCTTTCTGGCTTGGGACTTTGTCAGGAGCTTATGAGTCTGAAAAACAGTGACTTTCAGATCAAGCGACAGAAATATTTGACACGGTAAACAGAGCTAAAAGAAATGCCCTGAACACATTCTGAGCCAACTGAGGTCCACCAACAAAACTGAAAGTTTAAACATATTTCCAACACAAAAAAACTTGTTGGCTGTTAGTTTGAATGATTGAGAATGGACCTGTATTATTTAATTAAAATACTGATATATGTTATTTCCTTTGAACCAGTGTTTCCTAGAGAAACACTACTTTCTCTGTAGTTAAGTCTGATGTGAAATAATTTATACATGAATCTTTGGCTGCTTTTATCTTCTTCAGGGTTATGATTGGGAAAACTGGAGGGAGTTAACCTTAGGGAATGTTTGAACATTTTATTATTGATAAGTCATTAATATGCACAGTCAGAACTGTTTATATTTTCTATTCTATTAAAGGTCCTTACATTATGTTTCCTAAATTATCTTGATGATATTAATGAGACCTTTACTGTGGTACTCCCAGCAAGTTGAAGAGTTATTTATTTTAAAAATTTCCACATCTATTTGATGAACTTGATGTTGTTTGATAACTTGTGGATTGATTGTCCATAACTATTTTAATCAATTAGTGCATTCACAGAAAACTATTCAGCAACTATTCTGATAACTGATTAATCATTTAGGTTATTTTTCTAACAAGAATGCAAAATAAAAAATCTAGAAACAAGCCAAATTTTCTTGTGTGATATACTAGCAAACATATATCTTTGAGTTTGACTGTTTGAAGTGATGTATTTGATTGAAATGCATTGGGACAGATAGAAACATCTTTTTATATTGGAAAAATCCCCAAATTTTATGCGTTTAGGGTGTTTATAGTTAGAAAGCATTGTCCATAACCAATGAAGTTTTCAGCAAAGTCCCACCTCTTTGAACCATCAATAGTTTATAATAATAATTTTAATTCAAGTCTTTGGCACTAGTTAAAAAAAGAATCAAATATGTGTATTTATATAATAACTCAGCTGTCATGGCTTGGCAAAAACTTTCTTTAATTTCTCTTTTTTAATATTTTGTCTCTTAGGGAAGTGATGAAGACTTTGAAAAGGTGTACGAACAGTGTGTTCGTTGCTGCAAAGCATTTCTAGAGGCAAACTCCTAACAACATCCCACCTGAAATAATCCCTCCTGAGTCTGTTGGATAAACATGAATAATTAACCGAATATACTTGGCTGTGTCACACAAGCACTTCTCACTATGTACCTTGTTGTGGATGAAACTGAATGACCACCAGAACACTTTGTTTCAGTGTTGTAAATGTTATACAAACCACGCATTCAGTACATAGTAGATTAATGCAATAAGTTTGTTGAGTGTAAATTAAATACAATTAATAAAATAAATACATGATTTAAGACTATTGCATAGTTTATTTTTCCACAGAAATTGTTCATCTTTTTTAAGCCTTTGTGAATGTGCTTAAGCATTTATACGAATGAGGATATCCTGCAGACAATAATGCATGACTGGACAATTCTAAGGTCAAAGGCCGATGCCAGGGTCAAAGTTAATGCTGGTCTAAAGACTAACATTAATTTTCTGATTGACAGTTTATTTGAAGGCAATGTTAGAGTCAGGTCTTTCAAAAAATAGGATGTTGTTGACTTGTTTTACATTGAACAACAATGATGTATATGGCAGTAAGGAGGAAGCCACTAGTCTCCAATAAGAATATTGCTGCCTTTCTAAAGTCTGCTCAAGATCATGTAGAGTAACCAGAATGTTATTCGAAAAATATTCTGAGAACAAATGAGATTGAAGTAGAACTTTGTGGTTTGAATGAGAAATATTATGTTTGGTGAGAACCAAACACATTTTAGCAAAAGAAACTTATCTGTGAAACCTGGTGGTGGCAGTATCATGATTTGGGCCTGCTTTTCTGCCTCTGGTCCAGGATGACTTGCCATCATTGATAAAGTATAACTCTGAGTTGTACAAGCAGGAAAATGTCAAGGTAGGCATCCGTTAACCAAAGGATGATAGAAAGTGGATTATGTAGCAAGACAACGTCTCTAAACACAAAATCATTCTACCAAAAAATGGTTAAATCAGAAGAAATGTAATGTTTTGGATGGCCAACTCAAGGTCCTGACCTTAATCCTATAGAAATACTGAAGCAGGCAGTTCGTGCAAGGAATTCAAACAGCATCCCTGAGTTGGAGCTGTTATGTAAGAAAAGGACTAGAAACCCTCTATGCTCAAGTGGAAGGCTGAAAATAAGTTCCTGAAAATGTTGAAGTTATTACTGCAAAAGCCGGTCTTACTAGTTAGTGAAAGCAAGGGTTCATATACTTTTGCCACACAAATATTTAAGAATGTACAGGGTTATTTAAGAAGAATGAACTGATTTCATGAAGCTATATTTTATTAAGGAAAAGTACTTCAAAATTCCAACCAAGTCACAAGTATTTTAATGATAATTACGTTTTATTTCCTCTCCTACAAGTGTTCAATGTGGCCACAACGGGCAACATCAAGGCGATATGAGAATTCCTCCCAAACATGTTGCAGCATATCATGATCCACTGAGTTGATCGCTGTTGTTATTTGATGTTTAAGGTCATCCAGGTTAGTGGGTAGTGGCAGAAGAAAAACATTATCTTTAACATATCCCCACAGGAAAAAGTCATATGGAATAAGGCCTGGGGATCTTGGAGTCCAAGCACTCCAGAACGCCTTTTGCTGAGGTGTTGCCATTTCGAGAGTAAACAAGCAACTGAGGGTTGAGGCGGGAACAACGCATCTTTCAAGTGGTCAGTGACTCAAGATGCTTGAGGACTAAGAAGCAGGACTTAGGTTCATTCTTTTCGAAAAACCCTGCATAATAGTGTGGTCCAGTGTGTGCTTTTAGTCTTGAAACGAAGCACATGAGGAAGAGTAGTTCTGAATGCCACTAATAGGAATTAATTTGCATACCAAACAACCTGTATTTACGCTTTGATACAATTAAATGATGGGTATCAAGTCACTTAAAGGACTAGTTTGACATTTTCTGAAATATGCTTAGCTGCTAGCTTGCAGAGATGAGAAGATTGATACTACTCTTTACATAGGTCAGTTAGCTTATCTTGAAGGTAACAAAATTCACCTAGCAGCATCCCAACTAGCACACTATATCTTCTTTGGTAATCAATACAATAACATGTTATGTCCAGGCCTGTTTTTTGGCCTGAATAATACCTTAAATTCCTAGAGTCTGTGCTGGTTTCTTGGCAGTAGAGAGCCAAGAATGGTCTTGCACATAAACCCTTGTAAAACCACAAATTGTAGTTTTTGCACTTTGTCAGTCATTATACACCTTATTTTTTTATTTTTAGGAAAATCAGTAGGAAGTTAATCAAATCTCTAGTCTCAGGAACAGGATAGGAAGGTAAAAGAAAAGACAACAGATAACATTCCTTTTTGTACCAATCTTATAATTTATTTAAATATATTTCATTTTTAAATATATATATATATATATGTACAGTATGTCTATTTATGACATATTTGATAAATGTCAGTCACTTTAATTTCTGGTAGATAGCTGGGTTCCTCTTATGCTTTGCTGTACAGTATGTACATGTTAGTCCTGGTTTAAATGGTCACGGCCAAAATTAAGCACAGTGGCACCTGGTGACACATGACAAATATATGTGCCACACAATATCCACGAGAGACCAGTGACTTACACTTTTCTTTGACATGTCTTGCAAAGACAAAGAGAAATGTTCATGCAATTAATAATTTAATTACTGTTCTTTCTCAATGTGTGCACAAGCAGGTATGCCATGACTGTCAGCTGGGCTGTTTTTGTCTGAGTAACAGGTAGTGCAGTAAAAAAGATGGGCTCAACCCAAATCACTCAAACAGAGCAAACCAATCGCAGAAGGCAAGTCATGCTTAAAATAGCATTTGGATTTTGTTCTTAAAGAAATGAACAAAATAAATATAGGCAATCCCTTTTTAGCAACATCTTTTTGGACGCCATCACAAAAAAAAAAGTTCCAGGTTTGTTTCTCTAAACCACTTGTTTCTTTTTCTTTTCCACTCTTCACTTTCGCTATCTTTATCTTGGTCTGATTTTGTTGCTGATTGCTCCCTCGTGGTGACAGTCAGCCATCGAAGCCCATCCAGAGCAGTGGGTGGCAGTGATCCACTCCTTAGCAGAACAGACCTCAGTGAAGGACAATACTGTGCCTAATATCAGTCGGGGATGGATGGAGTATTTTAGGCTTCCCTCTTACTGTCCAAGGCACTTTTTCCCAAGTTTATTTTCTTCAGAAGAACTTATATTTGGCTTCAATCTGCAATGAAAAAGGAAGTGAAATTCAGTGCTGTCTCCTACTTGGCAGTGCCTGACAAATTCTTTTCTCTCCAAAAAGCACCGCAGACAATAAATCTGGAAAGTTGATTTGGCACAGATCTGCTGCTCTTGCTGTGGTGCTGCTAAACCTTGTGTGTATCAACACACATCACTACTGTGAACAACTGTTTTAGTTTTTCCAGCGAGCCTGTGCATACACAAGATTAAATTCCCTGGATTGGAATGTTATTATTGATGTATTAATTAAAGTAAACAGCCTGTTAAGACTGTAACTTGTCAAGGTGGAACAAATTTAAACACATAACACATTTTGATATTTTGATCTATAACAATGCATGTTTTACATGCTTAATATGTAAAATCTTAATTTGTGAAATAATCATTAACCCTAGCTGTTAAATACATGTAAAATGAGAAAAAAGTACAATATTTAACTCTGAAATGTAGTGGAGTAGAAATATAAAGTACATACAGTAAATAAAATGGAAATTAAATACTAGCACTTCATAAAAGATTGTTTTTTTTAATTTTCCATCACTGTAATGGATGATAGTACAGCGTAGTTATGGTGGCATGTGTTTCAGATGTTGCACATTCACTATGTGTAACTAAGCACTCAAGTACTTTACTTACTTACACATACTGTAGACATTTGATGTACTTGAGTATTTCCATTTAATGCAACTTTATACAGTTCAGAGGGAGTATTGCACTTATTATTCCAGTGCAATGGTGTCTTATCTATGCTAATTAGTTACTTTACAAATGTATATTTTATAAAAAATATATATGATGAACTTAGAACTTTGAACGTAGAATATGATGCAATACATAAGTATATGAAATTGATTACATTTGGTCCACATCCATCAGCTTCAACTTACAAATTAATACACCAGTAATGCTAATGCAGTAATAAAATATGTAACAATGTAACGCTCAAATGGTCCATTAGTCTACACTGACTACTTTTATATGAAACAGTATTTTGACTGTGATATTGTTACTTTTACTTAATTCAGTGATCTACATACTTCCTCCACCACTGCCACCTTGTCACACGCTTTAGTCATTTCACAGTTTTACTCACACACCAGTGTCAGTCTACAGTCCCTGGACACTATGTCTTAAAATAAACTCACATGAAACATGTATGTTTGAATTAAAGGTGACCATGTTACAGTACCTTGTGTGCTACCCCTCTGTGCACTGTGGACTGCCAGCTAGCCGAGTGAGAAGCCGCGCACATCTTTTGAAGTCTGCAAAGACAAGATGAAATGCGGAGACTTAAGTGTGAGTGGAAGCTTTTCACATTGGACACATCTCTCATTGTTCTTGGACTAACACAAAAATTCAATTAATATGGTATTACAAGGGATAATGTCATTGCAGCTTACATGCAGGTATCGTGCAGTCTCTGGTGTGGTGATACAGTCTGTACACATGCTTCCTGCACTTGGGACTGAAGTAGAGTGGACCTGAAAGGAAAGACAGAAGACTTTAGGAATTCATCCAAACTATCACTCACTTCTCTTGCGTTTTGTGTACTTCACTATCTCTGGTTTTAAGACAACACATACAGTAGTAATACAGTTTGTAATGAGGCCTTACCTGTTATGTGTTTTAGAAATTTCTCCTTCTTTCTGACATCTCTGGGGAATACGACTGTGGAAAAAGGGAGAATGGGAAAGTCAGAGTGTCACTGAGCTACCTCTAAAAAGCAGGCTGCATTTTGCCTATTAATTTTCTGAGAGGACACCCCACCAAAAGAAGGGGTGTTTCTGTAAATTAAAACTATAACTTCCCAGTGAGTGGCAAACATCCACCAAAATTAATGGAAATAAATACAGTAAAAAGCTATTTTCTCACACAATATCAAATCATACAGATAGTTATGGTGCTATTTTGTGGGTTTTGATATGCCTGTATCTTCAAATGCAATTTATCTACAACTACATACCACTTGAAGTATGAAGAAACGTTTTTGTAAATTGGGCGCAACGACCCTTTAGATCTATTTGTATAACTTCAATTAGTCAATAATGACTGCAACATAGTCCAGGTTATATCCTTCATTACGGGTTACAGCATCCTTTTGAGATCCAGTGTCCCGCCCATGATGACAAGCCGCCACTCACCAACAGCCTCATCCCCTTTGTTTTCTGTTTTCAAGTTGCGTAAATCCTTTGGCGCCACCGGAGACGTCCTCGCCCGTGTTGTCAACGGGGCTTCCGTTCTCGCAATGTGGCGGCTCCAGGTCTCCTCCACGTGCTTCACGATCTCCACCAAGTCCTGCTGCACGGTCCTGCCGGCTGTAACCGCCGGGGCCGCCGAAGGCGCGCTCTCGCTGCAATGGTCGGTAAGCGTGCACATCAGTAGCACCAGTGCCATAGTGAAGCGCTTGCGTAATTCCTTCATAGCTCCCGCTGGGTGAGGGAAAAGTGAAATCCTTATCCAACTCCTCAGGGAAAAAGTTTAACCGGACACCTGCAAGAGAGATCGAGGATGAATACCAAATCAACGTGCTACTCAAATCAATCACCTTTAAATGATCCAGATTCTCATTATACCCGCTGAGAACAAAGCAAAGAAGCATTTTCATTGCTGGCTGATATTGTTAATACCATAGTAAACATAGTAATCAGGCTTTGACTGTGGGCCACAAAGAAAACTGATACCTTGCGATTTTCCTAACAATGTGATTGTTAAAACATTTTTGGACTGATACAAACATGGAGTGACAGTTCATGCGACTCCGAAGTTATAAAGTTGTTTATTGTGTATATGTCAAACATCTCGCATCATATTGTTGACAATGAAAATGATCACATATTTGGATTAAGCCAATTTAGTTAGTTTGTATTTTATTTTATTATTTTGTCTGGACCAGTGAGCTACTGTTCAGTGCTTTAGTGATCTGTGGAAATGTGGCTTAGTTGAGTTGAATTTGCTCAGAAGTGTCATTGAAATTTAATTCTTCTTTTGCGAATAAGCTTTTTGTGAGAGCAAACACAGCTTTCATGTGATCAAATTTAAGTATTTTAAAAATGAATGAAAATGTTTATAAAACTGTTACTACCTTCCAGTCTCCTTTAGCCTCTTCAGACGTTGTATGATTATGTCCCGGGCGTCCAACAAAGATGGCAACTGATATAATAAACTATGCACAACTTTCTTTTAGATTCCTGCTTCGGTCCGGTCCTAAATGTCTGTTCCCTTTAAATCTACTCATATGAAGGAAAAAGCAAAACTTCAGAAGTCATATGAATATTCGCTGTGCATCTGTAGTCATTCTCTGCACGCCGACCGACTGTAAGGAGCGAGTGGACAAACAGAAAAAGGATCCGTGTGCGTCCTCGCCTGAGCAGCAGATCAGTCCCTCTCACTTTTTATTCTGTCTGTGACCTGTCCCTTGTGGGTTACTCCGCAGTGTCTGTGATAATAATAAGACGCATCATTGACACTCCTGACGCGGAAAGTCCACTTGAGTTGACTGACCATCACTTGAATGCTGTGTCAAGTTTTCTGCGCCTCCCTCCTTTCCGTTACTCTATTTATCAGTGCGATACGCGGTTACAGGAAGCATTTCCTTACTAATAGTTCCACTGAAATTTCCAATCAGCTCAGCATACAGCGCAGATACCGGCATCTTAGTGGAAATGCCCCCATATCTTTCTCCATTTAGAGCCATTGTGGGTTTACATCCATCATGGGAATTGAAACACAATTACTGTTTAAGGATGATTCTTTAAAAATTAATTAATTTACACATCAAATCTCATTTGCACATTATCGATCAGAGCTAACGACTTAACGTCCTAACTGAGATTTACACAAGGTTTGTGCTTTTGGGAGTTTATCTTGTACTTGCCCACTTTATCTGATAAAGCTTTCTTTAACTCAGAGCGTGCAATTGGTTTTTATGCTCCCACCCCCTCACCTCAAAACTGACGGTAGTGCTACTAGTGAGACTTAACGCACAAAGTTGATTATACTATGACAACACGACGAAGGTAAATAGTAGCTTTTAGATTTTTGAAAACGAGTTACTGCAGTTTCACAACTTTAAAAACAGAACACGTAAAACAATATAATGCACATATTTTGTGTTTAGCCTTTTTCTTTATATTTGCAGGCTGTCGATAACAACTGTTTGGAAATACTTGTCTGAAAGTAAATCTTGTGGCCGTGCGTAAAACCTTGGTGCTGAAAGGACAGCGCGCACTGTCACAACGCTGCAAGCCTCTTCTCTGAGCAGCGAGAAGAGTTTAGTGCCAAAACCTTCCGTTATAATGGCAGACAGCTTTGGTTTACGTTGCCCAAACAATGTGCTGATTGATTTTATTGACCAAACTAGTGACGGAAATTATGGATGGTTTGTGATTTTGATTCATACCAGAATTAATTATTGAGATTTTTGTAGAGTCCATTTTTTTCTGAGGTCAAAGTAGAAATCAAAAGGTAATCCTATATTTTAAGACTGTAGATGAGGTCTGTTTTTTGCTGCCTTCTAATGAGCAGAAACCAGCGCAACAAACAAACGGATGATAAACTTTAAATAACTTCTCATAAAATATGAAGTAAAAACAATTACAATTAATAAGTATTCCTGACTTACTGTGAAAGGCAGCAGTTTCAGCAGGTGGCGTCATTCTGCAATGGCTACACATTTAAATTGTCCCAGTGAAGTTCACATATTACTGTTCCCTTCATGTCCATAACAACAAACACTTCATATTTGGGCTGGATTTGATGCTTGTAACTTTTTCCATATAGATCAACAAATAAAGTGTGATGACTTTGCCAAAACAAGGAAACCAACATACTCAATTACACCACAAATTGCAGCTGAAAACAGCATATTCATGGATCTCAACTCTAGTGGAGGTGCAACATTATTTTTTAAGTTGAGAAAAAAAAGAAAAAAGTAATATCTTTGAATATGTTTGAAAGCCCATAAAGACAAAGCAAGGTTGATTTTTAAAAACAGTCAGTCCTCTGATATTGGTCTGCCATGCACTATTCTGTTCACTTTGGCACTTTTATTTCTATCCGCGTCAGTGGGTTGTGTCCATATTTATGACTACTGCTGTAATTTTTTGTTGATATCTGCTGCATCCTTGTCAGAAAATTCCACTTCCTATATTTTCAACAAGGTCAAACAACAAGGTTTTCTCTGATTTTGGCCACAGCAAAGAAGCAACCCTCTGCTGTAATCAAGGATGTTGAAACAGTTTCCACACGTGAGGGTCACATAAACTGACACTGCTGATGGCTGTAACTTTTTAACTGACCGATAAAATCAAAACACATTCAAAATTGTATAAAAATAGGAAACATCTACTTCCTTTTACTGAAAGGAATTGATGTTTCTTCAAAAACTAAACATGACTGACATCTCCTATAAAGGCTCAGAAACTGGTTCTCGTCCATATTTTTTACATACAGGTATGAAATGTAGTGTCTACAACACTTACTTACAACTCACAAATATGCCGGCTGATATCCAAGCAAGGCTTTATCCACATGTGTTTCTGGTTAAAGAAAATCCTCTGTGTCACCTAATGCTCTAGATTCTTGTTCTCTGAATTTTTATCTTCTTTTAATCCTCTTCTGTCATTCTTTCAGCAGCTGGTTAACTTTTACTTGCTCTGAATGTTGGCAGTAAATTGTCACGCTGTGTATCAGTACCTGTCAACCAGCACAGATACTGAATGTGAACAAAAGCAAGTGATTTTGACAGCTTAATACACTCGCTTAGCTGGTGAGACTGTGTACTGTCCTTACCAATTAAGTGTTCTTTCGGTAAAGGCAGTGGGGAGTTTGGATGTCTTTCATATAATGTGTATACAATCATGTGCTCTGTGACATTCATCACTTCATGAATTTTGTGGTTTTGTTATGTTATGACAGAGGCAAAGAAAAAAAGTTTTATGTAGAAAAATATTTTGAATTTACACAGTTTGAACCATTAGGCCAAACATTTGCCCTATAACCAGTAAACCCAAGATCAAGTTTGGGAATCATTTATTTAAACATAATGGGTGCAACAAATTTGCATGGTGAGAACTCCCTTGAATAAGCATTTCTCCCCTTTAACGCTGTAGTAACAGTAAAAAAAACTAAGAAAAAAAAAAAGATTGTTGTGTTTAGTTCATGCGTTATTCTTTCTGGCTCCAAACCCTCTGATTTTTTTTTTCATTTCCGAACTGTATTCTTTACAATTTAACAGATTTTGCACAGCTCTCTCTAAAACTCTTTATACAACTTTTATCAAACACATATGAATTAGTAGGCTACTCTTCAAAACCTCTAAACAGACTTATGTATGAATCTGGTGGAGTTCCTCTTTAAGGAACATGAACACACACAGAGCAAAAACAGATGAATGGATAATTGGACATATGACTATAAAACAACCTCTGTGTCTGTGTCCTGGATTACAACAAAGCTTGTTTTTGTGTCTTCCTCAGCAGAAAGAGATGGCTGAGTAGTTGTTATCACATGAAAACAGGTGGTTGCAATATATGCAGAGGGGATTCAAATCTTAAATCTTTCCCTGACTGTCAAGTGACTCCTGTTTGATGATGTTAACTCCTTCCCAGTATGCGATAGCTGGTTTTGTTCTGGTGTCCAAAGATAAAATTGTTCAGTTGTGTGTATCCAGTGTTAATTTATTCCCTTGCTGTAAGTGAGATCTCACATCTGGTATAGATCAAACTCTTAGCAGAAGCTCAGCTCTAACTTTATAGTCAGCTAAAATGCTTATGCATAATTTCAGGTTGATATTTTTATTCTGGGGCTCCACTGAAATAGTTTTGGTTGATTTACAATTCTAAAAACTGCTTATTTTTCTTATACAGTAATGGGCTTTTATGCAGTACCTCTTCTGACCCTCCCTATGAAACAATTTAATTTAAGTGTCAACTTTTGACATCCAGCCATATATGTCTGAGCTGGAATCATGGACTTATGGATGCAGGATTTTGTTTTTGAATGATTTCTGCTGCATATGTGCAGCTTATGTTTTTGAACTGTGGCATTGTTTGATATGGACACCCAGGGAAGTTAGATCTAAAAATACAAGAAAGAATAGTATGAATCCTTCACTGGAAGCACTAACAAATCATTAAATATCTCATACTTGCACACAGTTATTCTAAATTTCTCTGGTGGATTAGACATGTTTTCATTACTCTGCAGGTATGTACAGTCTGTGCTTGATTGACAGCTCCCAGAGAGATATAAAGGATGGAAATAAGTGTCCCTGCAGGGGT
Source organism: Sandelia bainsii (assembly GCA_032362345.1). Taxonomy (NCBI): domain Eukaryota; kingdom Metazoa; phylum Chordata; class Actinopteri; order Anabantiformes; family Anabantidae; genus Sandelia; species Sandelia bainsii. The sequence continues at coordinate 11,073,158 of JAUMHL010000017.1, forward strand.
CTTTAAGACTGAAAAATAAAGTAAGCAGCACAGCAACACACAAGCCTAGATGTTCTGAACAGATTTCACATGCACCTCCCAACAAATGTGCTTGAAATTTATCTCATCCTTAATGTTGCCTCCACTTGGAGAGTTTCCCCCTGTTTGTCAAACATGCAATTTATATAAAGTGTTTTTCAGATTTAATGAACTGTATGTCAGTGTCATTGTCTTATGTTGCCAAAATGAAAAATGAGTTCATTTTTCCTGATTACAAAATTGCAGGGTTTTGGTTGTAGTTTCAGCACAGCTGAGTCAAGTAACAAATATGTTCCTCATCTAGTGCTGAATGAAGGCAAACTGTACTGACCTGACACCATAATGAGAATAATGCTAAGAAAAAGAGGAGGGGTCGTTAGCAAGAGCTCTCTTTGAACAAGCAAGGTTAGACAAGGACTCTCTCTCTGTGGGAGTGGATGTGCAAATATTGTACATTGCTAAAGATGTAGTCACATTACAGGAGTAATATGACTGCAACCTTTTACGCCTTAAGTTTTGCAAGTTTACATTAAACCTCCTGTAACATTGCTGTGTTTCTGGTTACCTTGTAAGCATAAATTCAATATTCACTCTCCTTTAACCTTATTTTTTTAATCTCTACCTATGCTCTTCAAGAAAACATCTAACTCTTTCACTACTAAAGACGCTGCTCTCATCAGCTAGTTTCTAACTGTGTCTGTTGACTGGTGCTGAGCAGGTAGTGTGAGACCAAAACAGTAAAGCCGTGGGCTGTAAGATCAAAACAATGAGCTGAAAGATGCTATAAAACAGGGATCACCAACTGATTTCTTTATGGCCCATGACAAACCGCATGACCCCCATCACTTGTCCAACAGTATGTCGGGAGGTGCAAGTGGCCTTCCTTGGTAGAACTGAGGAGAACCTCAGAGTTGGTGATCGCTATGAGCATTCCCATTCACATCACACATACTGTAAAAAAATTTTTTTTACATGTGGCATCTTTAGTTTGAGTTTTCCAAACAAAACCTGTAATAAAATATTCAGTGAAAATCATTTTTAAAACCCAGGAGAGCTGCCTCTGTTCTTACTGTAAGAGGGCAGGATCCAGCCACGGTTCTTTTCCCCCAGGCCACGATTATACTGTTCCACATACAACCATCCATTCAAACACTTGCACATACATTAATGTCATTGGATATTAGGTTTTGAAAAATATTTTGTTGTGGAAATCATAATAACCATTTGTCAACAGATTGATATATATGACCCTGAGTGAACTAATGGTGTTGCCCAATGAAATGTTTTGTGGTCAATATCACCCAAAAAAATACATCGTGCAGGAAATATGAGAGTGTACATACAGTAATTTAAATACAAATTAACTGAACATGAACAAATCCACGTTAAATAAATACAGATACAAATGCAAATACAGATTTTTTCAAATACATTAAATGCAAGTATAGTTTTTTCATTCCAAACCACAGGCCTTTCCATTTGAAAGAATTAGAGCAAAGGTTTTCCTCCATAAAAGACACACGTTTGTTATTAAAGGTTGGAGTCAGGGAAGGTGACTGAGAGTAATGTTCTTTAACAGTTTGTGTCTTTAAACAAACATCTGCCACAGTTCTTTCCCCCCAGGCCACGATTATACTGTTCCACATACAACCACCCATTCAAGCACTTGCACATACATTAATGTCATTGGATATTAGGTTTTGAAAAATATTTTGTGAAATGTTTTGTGGTCAATATCACCCAAAAAAAATACATCGTGTAGGAAATATGAGAGTGTACATACAGTAATTTAAATACAAATTAACTGAACATGAACAAATCCACGTTAAATAAATACAGATAAAAATGCAAATACAGATTTTTGCAAATACATTAAATGGAAGTATATTTTTTTTCATTCCAAACCACAGGCCTTTCCAATTGAAAGAATTAGAGCAAAAGTTTTCTTCCATAAAAGACACACGTTTGTTATTAAAGGTTGGAGTCAGGGAAGGTGAAGGGAGACTGAGAGTAATGTTCTTTAACAGTTTGTGTCTTTAAACAAACATCTGTGTGTTGCATGTTTATGGTTGAGGGTTGACGGTGACTAGAACCACTGGTGTAATTCAACATTGTACTCTTTATTTACTGCAGCAAGAAAAAAAACCTTTAAAATGCTGTGCAATTGGAGCATCTTGGTAGTCAAATGGCTACAGCTCATGCCACAAGTCCAGCTGGGGACCTTTGCTGCATGTCATACCCCCCTCTCTTCTCCCATGTTTCCTGTCTGCCTACTTACTAACACTAACCCCCCTCCCCACACCCCTAAAAAAGCTGTGCAATTGAATGGGCAATTCGGGTCAAGTCCTGCAGCCATAACTGCCATAACATAATTGACCAGGGATATAAACACCCAATATTTCAATCCACACAGTTGGCAGTAACATGGAGGGAGTATGATTTATGAATGTTTAAGTGCAATATGGGAGCTATTATTTCCTCTGCATCACAGTGGAGTATCTCACTACTGAGGAATGACACTGGAGCTGTCTATGTAAAGACCTTTGGCACAGAGTTGCCACTAGTTGTTGGAGACCACACTTTAGGGTCATTTGACATTTATATTGTCTGTTGACAAGAAGTGGAGGGTTCAGTGTTACTAGGGCATTTATGACAGTCTCATGCTGTGAAGACAAGAAAATCCACTGTTTGGGTGTTTTTTTCAGAGCAATGAGTGTGTTTTACAAAAACAACTGCAAGCCAGAATTAACTAGTTTTCCTTGTTAATGCGTCTGCACCACATGAGGTATGTGCAGTAATATTAGTTCCAGAATTTATTTTCTATTTTACCACTGTCCTTAGCCTAACTGCCATTGAAACATCTATTCATATATTTATGTAAATGTTAAAAAAATGCTGCCCCAGGCTGCCATGTCTGATCGGCACCTAAAAAAGCATACCAAATAGTTCAGATCCTTTGAACATGGTCTTTTTTACAGGAAACATTTGGACTTGTAATTAGTGAATAACACTATGGAGCAGACATTAGTAAATAACAATGGCTCTATTCCTTTGTAGTGGCTCATTAAACCATGCCAGTAAACCCTGCCACAGACGAACTTCAATTTAATGCACCCATCATTAATGTTACTAAATACATGTGTTCTTCCTGCTATTACAGGCCTAATACTGGAGCAGTAATAGCAGGGGAATTTCGTCACAAACTCTGCTCATCTGATTAGTGTAATTAACAAAACAAAAAACATAAGTACAGCTTTTGTTCAGGTGACTAAGAAAGTCAATCAGGGATGTGATCAGTCAGCAAGAATAATCCTTTGACAATCACTTACAACAGAATGACATTATGGTGAGTTTGCACTGCATTAATGCCATTACAAATGTAAGACCTTATGTACACTAGGTAGGTAGGTTATAAGCTATCAGATACCAGAAATTATTTGTATAAACACACCCAAGAAGCATTCAAGACATTTTGAAAGCCAATTGCTCAAACCTCTTCAGGAAATGAAATGCATTTTATCCAAATGTTACATTGATATATATTGTGCACTAAAGTTGCATTGCAATAGACTCCTGTTCTTCTTGTCACATTAAAGCAATGGGAAAAAGCAGCTCCAGTGACTTTAGCTAGCGAAACTGTTATTGTAACTCAGCTGTTATTCTTCTGGGACTTTTTAGGTATCAGCTTTGGCTTCATTACAGGGTTTGAGAATTCAGCTGCTCTACAGAGATGTGAAGAAAATGTTTTGGTCAGATGAGTCATCACCATACTCTCACAGTGGGTGATGAAATATTATTTTTATTACAGTAAACACATCAGCACATTTACTTAAATCATTTTTATTTGAGGAGAATCTTGTGCCTTTTCTTAAATTGTTTAATTTTAACATAGTCTCTTTGGTGAGTGTAAATTTGAACCCAGAACGAGCTCCTACTGTTTGACTTGATTTAACTCAAAGCAATAAATTGATTTGAGTTTAGCAGACAGCAAATAATTTCAGGAAGTATCTTGAACAGGAATCTTTAAATGTGTAAGTTTTCTTTAATGCTGTCTCTCATCAAAATTTAAATAGGCCTTTATGAAAAGAATGTTAATGCTACATTGTTGCTAAAGACAAATTACATATCATTGAATAATTATGTTTTACACAAGAAAACAAATCTCTTTTCCTCTTACACTGACACTTTCATTTCCCTAATATTATTACTAATATTATCAAGGGAGTCATTTGGCTTCAGTCTTATGTGTTAGCTTAATGCCTCACTAGAATTCAAAGCTCAGTCCTCTATGTTACATGACAGTGATAATTTTTGTCTTCCACATAAATGGATGAAGGAGTTTTTGAAGATTATGCCTAAGAAGTATTCCTAAGTATTCCTAACACACTTTATCAAGTAATTTTGTGAATCACTGAAATCATTTGTGACCACTTAACCATCCTCCCATATGATAATAAAAGGAGGCCACACTCCTCACTGTCATCCAAGAGAGTAAAATATTTATTTTGGCAGCTGCTGATTGGTATGTTTTCTGCATCTCAGGAGAAAGTTGGACGACACATTACCTATTCTGTGGACTCTCTGAGCTAGCAAGCCTGCTAAATGTTAGCTCAGTTGCTAACGGCAGAATTTATTCTAAAGATACATTTTTACCATTGACTGCTGTCTCATAGAGTCAGCAAATCATATCTCTCTTGATTATCAAATGCTATCAGTGTTTGTTTAAACAAAAGCAAGGGCAAGTTATGTTATGTTCCTGTTAAATAATGCTTTGCATTATAATGCAGGATCTCATACTCTCTCAGCCAGCTTTAAAACATTAGGAAGAAGAAAATCATCTCTGGCTGAGCCAGTTCTCAACCAGTGATCTTTTTTGTTCTTGCTTATGCATAATAACTCTTAATGCGTGTTAGCTATTATCAGATTATTATACCACTGTGTGCTTGTGTTTTATGCTTGTAGACATAACTGGGATCCTGTCTTTCGCTGACAATTAGGAAGACCATATGTTTGCAGCACACCGATGACTGACGACTTTTTGTGCCCTGCCTATAGCAAACTTTGAAGTGCATCTCACATCTGTATAAAATGCAAACGATAGTGATGAGTGAATGCTGCAATGGATGGTTTGTTGGTTTAGTGGCAGAGTCTCACAAAACAAATGAGACAACACTGTGGAATTTGTTTATTTAGGCAGGATGCTCCAGTGTCTTCCAATTTTCAATTTCCGGGACTGGAGATTTACCATGTTTACTTATTTTAGAGAGCTGAAGAGATGACAGCAAGGCAAGAAAACAGTACTGAGGTAATACCAGTGAAATTAATTCAGTGTCACTGAGAGCATCTTGACAATAGCCCCCAATATCCACACTCATACAGTATCCATCTCTTTTTTGGTTTATATGATTAGTCATGCCTCATCATCTGATGCAACAACTCCTGAAGGTCAAGATAACAAGCCGGCCTGTTATATTCTGCTGCAGCGTGCTTGAAAAGCTATACTGCACTTTGTGTCCAGGATGCAGTTGCTAAACTGACACTATATGTTTGAATGCAAAGGAGCTCTTCCCAGATGTCATTCCCCAAGGGAGCAATTGATTCTAACACACTTTTCCTGCAGGGCCCCAACCACTCAACATCACTGACATGGGATCTAAAAGCTTGAGGAAGAAAGACCAAGGGAAGGATAAAATGAGAGAGAGAGAGAGAGGGAGAAATTAGATTGCGTCAGCTCTGTGTTTGTAAATGTTTGAGAGGGTGAGAGCTTTGTAAATGTAATTTCCCCTGGGAGAGTAAATGGTATGGTTTTGTATTGGATTACACTGGAAAGTGTCTTGTCTTGCGTGAGCATGTATCCATACTGTATTTCAAGCATGTAAAATGACAGTAAAAATGCAAGTGATAAGAAGTACAGGAACAGTTCAGAAATAGAAGAAAACCTCTCCAAGGAATACATTTAGTATTAGATTTGGTATTAGATCAGAGATAATAATTAATTCCTAGAAGACTCTTGCTTGACAACAGTGTATTCTCAAGAAAAGGCCTCACCATCACTGTACGGAAAATGCACTCAGACATGGATCAGTTACTGTAGCTGCAGCCAGACTAGGAGCCAGTTCCTTGGAAGAACTGTAGTACTTATACCATTATGTACGACTGCATGATTCCTAGATGACATTATTTATACTCCACACATTCTTTTATAAAAATTCAATCAAGAAAACTAATCCTCAAGTTTGTGTTTTAAGGATGAGAAGCCCATTTATGTCCTCATCTGACCTATGGACTAATTACAGAAGAAATAAAACAATAGTTCTTGCATTATTTACCACATTGGGGTGATGTAATAATACTATCTATAGGCATTCGTGGAACACTGATGAAGGGGTAGAGGTAGGGTTTTTGGGTGGTGTTGCAGCTTAGTGATGTCAGTATATGCCTGTATATATACATATTATTATTATTATATTATTTTAATATACACTACCAGTCAAAAGTTTGGACACACATAGGAATTACCATGTTTTTCATGAAAAGATACATGTCTTCA
>JAUMHL010000017.1:11079825-11090382 GCA_032362345.1 Sandelia bainsii
CATGCTATTGGAAGACAGTACTAATGTTTGCAGAATTTAGGCCTCTGTATGTTTATGTAAATATTCCTTTTAAAAGACAGTTGTTTTCAGCTACAATAGTCATTTACAATATGAACGTGGTCATTTATATGTGTGTCCAAACTGTTGACTGGTAATGTACATGTACTCTCCAAACTAGGACAATTGGAAGCAAGTGAAATTGCCCTTTAAATAGAGGTTTGTTGAGTGCATTGACTAGTTGATTCATTAATCTGTCTAATTTAACAGTAAGCTCACATTCCTGAGAACTAACCCATCCTTTTCATTTGAAACTTCATGAAGTATATTTTCTTGTTATGGTATGTAACACCGAATGACATGCACAGTTCCCATCATCCCATCATTTTGTGGGTACCATTCCCCCCAGTCACATGACCAGAGATGAGTTCCCATTACATCTGCTCATCCTGGTGACAGAGCAGCATAACCTGACCTCACACATGCAACATAATATCTGTCTGAAGTGTACAGTATACTTACATGCATAATATATGCACACAAATACAGAAAAACACAAACACGTGCAATCAACACAGGAACCATACGTAGCAGAGACAAAAAGTACTTGATCTTTTTGTCGAAAAACCCCTATTTTTCACTGGGGTCTGTCTGTTGCTGAAGTGGTCAAATCAGAAGTGACTTCTTTTAATGTTTCCATATAACAATGCCAAATTAAATGGACAAAAATCTGAAGAGAGACTGTAAAACAACAAATGGGAGAAGAAAAAATGTTGAGAGCAAAAGTAAAAATAATGAACACTGATAGAAAATAAGATAAGGGGAAGAAAGGAATGAGCACAGATGGTTTAAGGGGGATTACTGTGTTCAATTTGTCTGTGATTACAAAAGCTAGAAAAGAGGCTGTGTAGAGGCTCATCAATGGACACTTGAAGGATTAGGCCTTTTTTAAAATATTTTGTTTCTGTGGTTTCAGGAAGAAAACTAGGCTGATTGTTATTCAGGACACTGAGATATTGTCTCCATTCATAAACTGTGAGGGCAAAAACTATGAAGCTTTTCTTCAAACATGTTATTTGAGAAATTTGATAAGTAAGTAAGTAAAAGTAAGTAAAACTTTATTTATATAGCGCCTTTCAAGACATTTAGTCACAAAGTGCTGTACAAAGAAACATTAAGGTACACATAAACAATACAATATAAACAGTACATTAATCAAAAGCCATTTTAAAAAGATGAGTTTTTACAATAAGTAATGAGTTTTATAGATAAGTTGTGAAGCAAGAGCAAAGTACACTTGTCCACAAGTATGATTTAATATGACATTAAATAACAAGATACAAGCAGGTGTAAAGAACATAGAAGTTGGAACTCATAAAGAATCCAGACATTTTTAACCTGATCTGATCTGTAACCACTTTTAAATTCATAAATTATAAAACCACAGGACAAGAAAAAAAAAAGAAAAGAATCACAAATACATGCCAATGCAAACATGATTTGTTCTGGAAGTGTAGTGCGTGTTTGTTTATTGCGTAGTCGTCTGTCAGTGTACTGACAGCTTCTCTCAGTTCAGGGCTCTAAGCTATCACAGAAACACCTCACCCATTCCCTTGGGATTACATAGGTCATAAATTTACTTTCCATAGTTTTAACAAGGTCAGGTATGTTTATCTTTAATACTTTTTTTCCTTCTACCTTGACTTCCTCATTTCAGTTGGGGCACCTTAACCCTTTCCACCGTAGTGATCCTGGTACTGGGATTATGATTGTGTGAGAAGGTCGTCCAACATGCTCCATCCTGTTGGAAAGGTCTGTTATTATTATAAGAGCTACCACTGATTAAATTGGGATATGTGTTTTCAGGAAGAATTAAAAAATGACCTAAGGCTTATGGATTAAACCAATTCATGAGAACATTCTAAAAAAATATCTGTAGTCCTTTCAAACTTTCATCAAAGATCCATTTAGGCATTCCTCTGGGCTTAGTTCCTCATTCATTCATTTATTCATCAGCATGCACTGATTCCTCCAAGAAGGGAGGAAGAGGAATATAGAGAATGATAGCTCACTATCAGGCAGTGATATACACAGTCTCTTCTAACCTTACCTTCACTTCACTGAAAAGCAATAAGGTGTGCACACATAGTATTAGTGGTCATAAATGTTGTCTCACAGAGAAGCGTGAAGATAGTGCTCAGGGCGCAGAGAGTGGGAGGTCTCAAAGAAGATTCATGAAATACAAGTTTGCTCGTAAATTTTTTGCTGCCTCACAACTCCGTCTATTCCTCAGCATCAAAGGACATCGCTGTGGTCAAGGTGTTGCACTTTTCACTTGAAAAGCGGAATGGAGACATATTATTACAGAATTATAACCCAAGGGAGTTAACCGAACAAATGCAATGACATATAGGAATTTTAGGGAGTGAGATGAACACTTGTTTTTTTGCTTTGGTTGTAGAGGAACTAATCTGAACTTGTGCCGTCACGCAAAGGCATCTTCTTTTAACATGCATAAGATTTTCCTTAGATTGAACTGAACTTTCAATACTTTCCCCCAACACATGTGCCACATTAACTTGTATTTTAATGATTTATAAAAGTTTGAGCCAGTGGACAGTTTAGTTTTTGGTGGCTATTCTCATTAGTTCTTTGGAAATTTAATCTGGAAGTCAAATTACTTTGTTTTTGCTCAGTATGAATTATAGATGACACTTTGCACTGTGTGTGTAAACTTGGCTGTCTTCTGCACACCACAGAGTAATTTAAGATGACTATATTATTACTATAACGTCAAAACTGACTCAAACTTATCATCTCACTGAGTTATAATGCTTACTGACACATGACAGTGCACAAATGTCTGTGTTGGATCTCATATTGGCTCATATTTGCACTTAATAAAGGAAAATTATACCTGACCAATTTGCAACCAAGAAAGTATACTATTAAAAATTAAGAAAATAAAAATACCAACACAACAGGCAAGTGACTTGTACAGTACATGTTCCAGTGTTCAGTGGTAACCCCTAACCCTAACCCAATACAGTGTGTGCAAATCACTGAATTACTACTTGACAACATCTAATAAGATCTGATTCAGGTTGAAAATCACTGGGTAGGTTTATTCTTAACAAACCACCAACCAGAACTGTCACTGTGGCTCACCTCTGAGCTAGAGATGTTTCCTATGAATAGCTTTGTGTTCTGGGATATTTATAATTCTTTCTTAATGATCCTCAACCATTCAGGCCTCAATTCTTACCATTTCTGAGCAACCCAATTACAATTATAATTACAATTATATAACAGCAAATATGTTGTTAGTGATACATTTGATACAATTGCATTTCTTATCAACATATCAGGGGAACATTGTTGATTAACTTAAAGCAAGTTTTTATATTTTTATACTAAAAATTACATAATATTAGCACATTTATGTAACAATTTAAAGAATGTAAACACTGGATTGGAGAACATTTCTCTGTCACACGTTCATTATGAGCAACAAACACAGACTGATAAATGTTTTTCCTACCTTGTAACTTTGAACTTTTTTCAAATCACTTGAGCCTGTGACTCCTCTCTTGATGGACATGGGGAGTGTAAAGGGAGTTTCATTATCAGTCTGTGAAGATAGAGAAATGTCTTGACCCATAGGGTTGAATTTCTGACCTCTGCGAATACTGACCATCCACCCTCTCTCTCTGTCTAAACTAATGGTGTCACAACAACATTCACAACTTCAACCAGGCATTCAGCAGAGGAAACCACCATGAAATTCAAAACAAATAAACCATGAACTGGCTCTGCGTTGAAAAGCTCTGCCTTTTTGCTTGCACTTTGCTTTCCATATATATGGTACTATATATCCCATGTGCAGTTTTCTTGGCTGTGTTTAATGAAACTGTGTGTTCTTGTCTTGGATTGACATTTACAGCAAACTGAATCACACAGTTGTGTCTGTCCTTGCATCATAAATCAATGCACTGGCTTCATAGTGAAAGAGTGCACATGCATTCACGTTTTGTTTCTCTTGGACTGTGCAGGTCTGTACATTCAAATGTATCACAAAATTAAGTATTCTTTGGTATTGAAGATTCTGCTCTGTCTTCCAGAATAATAATTGCAAACAATTATTTTAGTTTTATAGCAGTCAAAATAACCAACAAGTAGATTTGTCAAAACATTTGCTCAGAGGCACTAGAGCACAATGGGGTTTTAGGAGCTTTTATTATTTCTATGTTCTGGCAGTTGGAGAGTCTGAAGTATTTACAAAAAGATTCAAAGCAAGTAGGATCTTCTTAGTTTGGTTTATGGGGTTAATTGGTGTTTACCTAATTCTATGGGCTTGTCTTTCCATCTAATGCTGTTTATAACACATTTGTATGATACTTTGAAACAAGAATTTATCAGTGAGTACTCAAAAAAGGTGTAGAAGTGTGCATGGCTTCTCACAATAGAGTATTCTGTAAAGTCTGGGATTTGTGTGACACCACAAATATGCACATAATACACATGATATGATGACCACAAGTAAAACCACTCATCCTCTCCCAGTGAAATAATATGAAGGCACTGCTGAACTAATTTCCAGTTTAGAAATCAGTGGCAGTATAGCGGTAGCCAGGGCTGGATCCATTACAGTAGATACTAAACAAATGCAGTTCTGCAGCTCTGATGACTGTGGCACACTTTACATTTACATTTACATTTACACACTTAGCTAAAAGTGACTAGAATTAAATATATGTTCTACCATCTCAGGTACTTTCTAAAAAGTGTGCATCTGCTGATGTAAAACAAGTGCAACAAGCCTCAGATGTGGGCTCTTTTTATAAAACCAGCATGCAGAACATAATTTGACTCACTATTCCCTGTGTAAAAAATGTAGTTTACTCTAATAGCAATCAGTAATCTTTTAAACAATTATAATTATTTAATATCTTTGCTAAGAGGTATGACATTGCATGTAATTTTCACATCTACAGTGATCAATCAAATACAGCACACTGAATGTTTCAGAAAGCAGTGAATATTTTTGGTTACATTGTGGAAATCTTTGAGGTTTTGTACAGGATGGTGCATACGTTTCACATAAATGAATAAATAAATGATAAATAGAGAGTGATGTGGCTGTCAGCTCCACAGAGGGCTGATTATTTTTAGGTTTTCTAGGTTTTACGTACAGTGAGTAATACCTTTGTGCTTCTATATAAGTCTCTTGCAAAGAGTGTAGGTTTTCTCTGTTTGTTTTGTTGTCTGTCATATCATTTTGCTGCTTGATGTTATAAAAACACTGCTGTGGATTCCCCATCAGAGTAAGCCCTAAGAAATTTTGTATTACTTATTCATGAATGAGACAAAAAAAAAAGAGAAGAACTGAAACATTTCTATGCAGGAAGTCAGGTAAATGGCAACTGTTACGAGAAGATAAATAATGCAATACAACAAGAAAGAAAGAAAACATGCAATACAAGAAACACAAATATATAAGGGTTATCTATACAGCTGTCTATTGTATGGTCTTTTTTTTAGTTAGTTATCAACACACAGTTAAATGTGCCAAAAATTGGGTGAGTAGTCCTTTGGAAGCTCAGTACACAGACAACAACAAGGAAGCATTGTTAAAGTTTTTATAGTTGGGTTCACGCAGGTCGCAGTTTCAATTAAGACATCACTATTTCTTCTTAGTCTTTATGCGAATCTAAGCTAACAGGTTGCTGACTATTAGTCTTGTCAACATGTTCCCCTAACTTGTGGAAATAAAGCAAATTAGCATATTTTGTCTCTGTAAAGTTAGCTAACCCTACCTAACAATTAGACACCATTAACTACTGGTGAAACAAATGAAACTGTTCAATGGCAAAATCCCTTCACTGAATTGAGAAAGGGTTTTACTGTCAATTCAACGTTTCATTTGTAAGAGGAGGAATGTGTTATTTCTTCCAACAAGTGATGTCTTGCTTTAAAGGTCAAACACTGGTGATCTAGCTCGCGGCCATTGTAAATTACAAGAAAGCTAATCATGAAATTACTTTTTTGAGTCATTTAAAATTTTGTTTTACATTTTTTCATGCCACAGCTTTCTTTTAATATTTCCTTCTGATGCATTTTCCTCTACTTTTCTCCCCTACCTTTTCCTTTTTTCAATGGGCTCATTTGTCACGTCTCTTTCTTCTATCTCTCCTGCAGATAAGCTGAGTCACTTTGTGCCCATAGATCAGGACCCAGGCGAGTGCAGACTTTGGACAGAGAGAATAGAGCCAGTGTCTCGTCATGAAGACAAGCTGCTGTCTGACAACATGTTGCCTGTTGCCTCTCTCTCCTACAAATGTTTCATTCATAACAATAAACAATTATCATGCTTGAAACGTTTATGCTCACATTTTTCAGGCTTCAAGAGATAAAGGAGAGATGTATGAAGTGAGAGGAGAGATAGTAAAGGACAAGAGCTGAAACACAAACTTATAATAAAACTTAATTAATCAAAATGAGCAGAAGACCAAAGACTTCTCAGATATTATTGGCTTAATTTCACTGACTTACAATAAAGTTGATGCATTTTATTTCAATCAGTTAATTGTCCAATTGTTTAAATATTAGTTGAGTTTATAACTCTTGACACAGGAGAAACTGACTTTAAAGGTTCCTCATGCAAACTCTGAGCTTGGTGAAAACCTTTGCAAGACTATCCATGTTACTACATCTAATGTTTTCTATATCATAACTTATGTTATTCTGGAGCAACAAGCAATGCAGTTCAATTCAAGGATGTCATCTTTCATTCATATTATGTGTCCTTCATCATGGGATTGAATTTGGATGGATAAGAAGTACTTGGAGTATAAGTTGTTCTTATTTTTCTTTAATGTTTAGTTTTTATTGTGAAAGAATGACATTTTACAATGACCTCCTTTGGCCACTAAATATATTTTAAATGAAACAATCTGAGAAGAAAAAAAGAATCTGTATCATTTGCATCAAACTATTTAATGTCTCTTGTTTGAAATATAAAAAAGGTTAAAGCACAGGTTAACAAAATACACATACACTGCAATTCATATTTTAAATGCTACTATGTGGAGAATTCTTAAATAAAATTAAGTGAGCAACAAGCTCTTAACTCATCAATAATGCATTAATAGAGGACAGGGGGATGTAGTAATACCCATTACCAGGGCTGCTTATACACAACTTTACGCATCTCACTTATGTGAATAATATATATTTTTGTTGTTGTTTTTCTTAATCTACAATCATGAGTTCTTTTTGCTTTAGTCCATTTGAATCTTCATGTGCCATCACAGGTTTTAAGACAGTATTAAGACAACTGCTTTGGCTTATTACATTAGCAATGACATCATTCCTGCTGTGTTCATTCATTTGACTTTGGACATAACGTTAAGGTCTCTGTTTTCCCACAAATGCTATTATCGTTGAAATCCTATTATAGTATCTAGACGGTTAAAGCACACAACCAATATTTTTCTTTGACTCGTTAGCAAAGAACATCAGGTGCAACTTACAAGTCCCATTCATCAGCCATGCATACTTGTTCTGTGTATGTACAAAGTGCTGTGTACATCTTTTCCTGATAAATGAGTAAATACATCTTTCAAGGATGGAGACAGTATCTCACCCTTACTCATTATTGAATATTACAACATCTTTTTCTGTAGAAAAAAAAAGATTCTGGTATTTTCTATCTGGCCTTTGAGATTCCAACATCTCTCTCTCATCTCTCCTTTCATCTCCATCTGCAGTGGGTGCGCACACTTTGTGCTTTCAGGAGGTTAGGGGTGTTTGCAATAAGTCTTGTAGTGGGAAATTACCCCCGGTAACAGAAATGTCTTTGCGGGGGAGATGTCAGGAAGACAAAATATCCTCACACCATACGGAAATCTCAGCAAACACAGCTGATGACGCAGGAGCGTGTCAGCAGAGGGAAAGACACGATTATTTTCAGACCAAAGTTTAAAATCCTCTGATTCTTAATTGTTTGGTAAGTAAAAGTTTAAGCAGGGGAGATTGGAGCTATTATTACTGTCACCTCTCTGTGGCCAGACATCCCAGACATGTGTGGGTGTGACCGTCTACATAAATGAGTTATGTCTGTCTTCTTGTTGGTGATGGACTGGCAAAGTGGCCAAAGTGTCAGAATAGTATATTCATGAATGTGGCTGGCTCCAACCAAGGTTAACCTGAAGAGCAAAGATAATAAACACAAAGACTGATTGAGAGAGAAGCATGATGAGACGAAGTCGAAAGGGAAGCAACTACTTTCTCAAAGCCCAAGATGGATATTTGTTTTCTGTTACTTAAACCCGAAAAGAGATGATCAGTGAAATGTTTGTGTATTCTAATAGTTTGTAGAAGTAGCTGAGATTACTTACTAATAGTTTTAGCAACTTTATCAATACTTTATTTAGCTTATGTATGGTCTTTTAAATGTGAAGCTGGAACCACCAGATAGTGGCTTCGCTTAGTACAAAGACTGTAAACAGGGGGAAACAGCTAAGTAACAAAATCTACCTACCAAAACCTCTGAACATGTTTATCTTGTTTCTTATGTGCATACCCCAAAGTTGTTAGTTATCTCAAGCAGCCTATAGAAGCAAAGCCTTAAAGAAAAAGTTTGACATTTTAGGGAACTTGCTTACCAATCACTGTCATGTCAGTAAGCTAAATATGAAGCATTAACACAAATACTGGAAACGGGGCCCTGTCTGAAGTTAACATAGCCAACCTACAAGCAGGGCTGTAGTCAAGTCCACTTTGTTGAGTCAAGAAAGGTACAAGACTAGGCCAGTCCAGACTGAGTCAAGTCTGAGTCTGTCCCACCAAGTCCAAGTCTAAATCAGATCAGAACACAAAGATCAAATTAGCCCCCCACCTTGAGTAGGGTGTTGTAATGTATTAATGATGATGGAAAAGTGCAGTATAGCTACACTGTAAGATGAACTTAGGTAATACCATTTACTTTAAATATAGGCTGTTCCCTTTAAACTTCACATAAAATTGAGGTGTCACTTTACACCTTTCAAAATATGTATACTGTATCAGTCAAAGTTCACTCAAAGTTTGTTTCAAATGAGGAGGGATGAAAGGAAGGAGAAAGTTAATTTCCAGGAAGAAAAAACAATGCTGGAGTCCAGTGGCCAAATCTGAGACGAGAGAAACAATGGACTTAAATCCAGGCTTGAGTACTCCAGCTCTGCCTACAAGCACCTGTTAAGCTCACTGAATAACCTGTAATATTTTGATTATTTAAACTGTGCAAACGCCAGAGTAAATCAATTCACAATTTCATCCCTTAGCCTATAGATAACCACACACAAACCCCTATGTGTGGTAAGTCCTGTGGTTTGTCATTTATGCAGTAGGTGTTTTTGAGCTCAGTGAGACTTAGCTGCTGTGTGAAAATGGCATTTCAGCAGAGGTTATTTTCCAACTGCAATGATCCTAAAACAACCTTTAGAGGCAGCCTGACCAGAGAAAGCACAGTAGATCAAGAATCAACAGATTTTTATTATTTTATGTGCTGTGCTGTGCTGTTGCTGTGCATGTAGTTGCTGTCTGCTCTGAGTGGGTCATCCTGATCTGTGTGGGTAGATCAAACATCATGACAAGTTCCCGTCAGCTATCCCTGGTGCTCAGTAGTAAGCATTCAGCTGTAATTCATCAAAGTTGGGACAATGCTGACAAAGAACAGAATGAGAAAGCACTGAACATTACACTTTTATAGGCATGAGAAGAGTAGGCATCCAGCAGTCTCTGTCGGCGGTGCGGAAGACGAGTCCTGCTGAGAAAGAGCATCCTGCATTGAGTCCTCTTAAAACAGCCAATCTTGGTGAGAGTTGAGTTAAAATGCAGAATAAACTAACAATTGGGAAATTATGGAACACACAGAATGGAGCATGTCACATTTTCCACCTCTCCTACATCAAGCCGCATCTTACAGTATATATAATTTATAAGGGCCAGGTCAGCTTGAACCAGAAAAAATGCAACAATACGTATGTCCAGAAAATGGTCTAGATCCAGTATTATGAATGAATTGGTTTATTTGGTATCAGCAGTGTGACTTATATTATTGGTGTTGGCAGTGCATTTTGAAATGAGTACCCCCACACCTGAGGAGGAGACCTGAGGTGGATACCCCACCCTCCACCCCATCTAGTAGCCTACAGTACTTCTGAGCAGGGCCGTTTTAGACGCAAAGGCTACATAGGCTGCAGCCTAGGGCCCCACCAGCAGGGAGCCTCAGTGAGCCACATGTATTTATAGTTCAGTTTTTTATTTGTTTTAAATTGTATTTAAATTATTTGTATGTATATTTCATGTTCTCTCTATTTTTGTAAACAGTGTGAGACTACAAAAATATAGCTTTCAGTAGTATCTATTCATGAAAATGATTAAAAATCGAGTTTGTCTGTGACGTCATCAAGACGAACTCAGTAAACTGAAACGTAAAAACGTATCTTGATAAAAGTGAACAAATACTGAGGAGATGGCAACATCTACAACATATCTCAAGAAAACAAAGACTGAGAG
>JAUMHL010000017.1:11098414-11186016 GCA_032362345.1 Sandelia bainsii
GTCACATTAAGTTCACCTGTAAAGGTTATAGTGCATTTTAGGTTCATCCTGAAATTTCACCCGAAAGCCGAATATCCTTCACTTTTTGTGAGTAGTGTACCTCTACCCAACACTTATGTATGTTTGATATAGTCTGTTAGGAAATCCTAAATAGTGGGTTTTAAAATAAAGCGGTATGTAATATATCCTATACAACATATATTTGTTTAATATTACATTTCAAAATGGGACTGAACTGCATCTACAACTAGTTTGTCATCACCACTGAGGTCATATGATGTAATGTTGACCCAATAATAGCAAAGAAGATAAACAAATCCAGGATGAATACCTTATCTCTGGTATACTTGATATTTTCAGCTCAAGTGAAAAATCTTTTTGCACAGTACAATTTGTGAATGTTTTAACGTTGTAGTCATTTTAATGTCAGTGTTTTAAAAATTCTTCATGTTTATCCATGCTGCTCTGCAACTGTATTCACAAGAATAGCAGAAAAGTGCTCCTAATTAGCATAACACTGTAATAAACACAGAGTCCTGGCCAAACTGGTCTTTACCAATAGATTATACAACCCCAGATGTGGGGAACCACAGCCGGAGCCAACATAAACTATAGAAAGAGTGAGAGAGAAAACTGTGACGGATGGCGAAATCACTGTCATCATTTGAGCTCATTTCCTTTCAGCACTCAAAATATAAACACACAGCCCATTGTTGCCTATCTGTATATTCTCGTGTTTTCATATGCAATAAAGAATGCATTTGGCATACAACATTGCAACATGCAACAATCAAAAACAGCTACAAACAATGCTCATGTCTCAATGCCTGGCATTTTTATGGGTTTGAAATAGAACCATGATGTTCATGTTAGGGATGGATCTTGATATTGAATGGAGAAGTGATTTGTGTATACATTACAGCTGGGAACCAATTCAAACACATCATTTATTGCTTCTTAAAATAATCATGTCATGACATTATTTTCATATTGGGAATTCTCATACTGACAAAATGATGATAGCAACTGAAATTTTTACCAACATCTGTTATAGTATGTTTTCTTAAATCACCTCAAAGGTGGGTTGGTTATTTGGCAACAAACTCATGCTATAGAGCCAACCATTGTTCAAACCTACAGAACTTGAAATCATAATTTCTTTAAATATTTAAATGTAAACATTATATGTGTTTAGTGCAGGCCTCCACACACTCACCCCCAATGAATTTATATCCCAACATGTTTGAAAATGGTTCAATATTTATGAAAAACTGAGTTGTTGCACTTCACGCTGCTGACCCCACAGTCAACCTGAATGTTTTGTCACACTGTTTGAGCCCCACCTTTCAGCTTGAACACTGTGCTCAGCTCTCCAAACCTCTTTCCAACAGGTGGTAGTCATTGTTCTATACAAAGTGTTTTCACCCACAGGACTTCAGTTGACTGGATGCTGTGCAAAATAATGTTCTGCATGACAAATTCAAGGAACATAGAGATAGCTGAAATACATGAAGTCATTTTACACCAATCAGATCAGAAGATGACAGTGTTCACTTCAATCTTTAGTTGAAAAGGGGGAAATTATGCTCTCAAACGTGTCTGTGCACATGCATTCTTAATCTGTCATTTAGAAGTGACCTGTGTCGATGCATGCCGGACACCTAATGGCTTGTGTTCGTGCCACATAACTGCAACATCCCCAGTTCGAGTCCGACTGGGGACATTTGTTTCCTATCTGCGTCTCTACTGTCAAACTATCAATAAATGCTAAAGTCCTGTGATAAGGGATCTTATTTTAATTCAATACCATCATTATGAGAACATTTTGGCATTGTGAAGACATTCACAATGTGGCTGTGGCTTTTTTTGGTTACATTTAGGATAAAGTTTAAGATTAGGTATGCAGCTACAGAATACATTGTCAATTCCTTACAACTATAGACAATACTGCGTGTGTGTGGCACCTGCTATTATTCACCAGAGAGAGGTCAGAGTGAAATACTTATTCCCCTTGGAGATGATCTGTTCTTCCAGCTGCCACACTAAAACCTCCTGCACAAGAGTGAGCCTCGATGTATCTCCAGACACACATCCACCCTTCTTACTCCCTGTCTCATGAGACAACTGCCAATCAGGACTACAGTCCAGTAATTTATATCCACACACAGATCCTGACAGATGAATACAAGTAAAATATACCATCTTCTTTCTGATGTTTTTGGGAAAATGAATTAGGTGTGATATATGTAAAATTAAAGCAACAGTAAAGTTGATGTAAGACATCTTGTCAACTCTCAGCAGAAGATAAAAAATTAACAAATGGAGTGTGAAATGAAGAACAAGTCTCCCATAAACAGTAGCCCATTTCATGCCATTCCATGCTGCCCTCTAGTGGTTTATTACATTTGTTAAAACCACAAGGAAGGAACACTATTAACCTTTCACAGTATTACAGTATCACAAAGCTGTGTATGTGACTCAAGGGTGTATGGTAGAGTAATTAACTTTTCTCAGATCCCCTGCAGCCCTGCAGGATCACAAAGAGACCAGTCTTTTTGAAGAAAGATATTTTGATATGTTATAATATGAAATGCACGTGTTCACGCATCTATTGTCAAAGATGTTGATCCCTTTAAGGCTTGTGAAGGTGCAGGAGCCAAACCCAGCTGTCACTGGGTGAAAGGCAGGGTACATCGTGGACAGGTCCAGTCTATCTCAGGGATACTCAAAGGTGTAAATCATACAATTAATGATGGCTGAACTCCATGTAGCAGCTTCAGTTTCAAAGTGCTCATTGTCACTGCTTACTGGGACACTTAAGAAAAAGAAAAGAGTCATTCTTAATGTTATTAGTAACATCTGCACTTTTCCACAAAAAAAATCACTGGAGCTAGAATTTAATGCAGTTGATTATACCTTCCCCTTACTATATCCACTATTTCCGTCAGTGGCTTGGTGATTGATTATTTATGGGTTTAAGGTTAACTCATCATAGACCTCATGTGAACAATGATAATATCTTATTTGCTTCTCCAACATCTATGCTGTTATTTTGCAGCCCTTGATCTAACACTGCAACTTTCCCAGGCCTTGATGTGCATTACATAAAACAGTCACATTAACGTAATTCAAAAATGCTTCATCTTTATGTTTTCAAACTTTTTAACACACAACAATAAATGCAAAACTGTAATTATCTTTTGGTCCTTGTAAATCCTATAGTGTACAGTATATTCAGCAGCACCATCGAACAGTCATTACCAGAAACAGGCATGCAGTCCTGGCATTGACAAATCCTTTTTACAATCTGCCTTCAAGCTCCAAATTCAGGATTAACAAAGCAGAGACTCTTCGTTCCTTTCAACAAAGCTCATTAATGAACATAAACAGTGGGATCAGTCATTCTTCTGTCTCTTCTCTCTGCAAGCCTTTCGCTTCAGCTGGAGTGTCTTCAGTTCAGTCATAGTGGAAAAGGTCCTGTACACCCACACTGCCTGTAGTTACGTAACACACACAAATATTCACATGAACAGGTGTTGAGTAGTGTTTTCAATATTTTATTTGTTTTTGCAATGTGGAAAATAAGCTGAACTTACCACAATGATGATAGTGTTGAGAAGAAGAGGAATTGAGAAGATCAAAGATATGAACATCCCCTTTGAATCAAAGTACTGGAAATTAGAAAATGACCTGCAAAAGATAACAGAGTTTTAACAGCATGTGTGTATTTCTGAATGTGTAATAAACACAGATGACAATGCTTAACACACAACATTTTAAACTTATGGTATTAAAAGGTTCCTGTGGTACTGCCGAGTAACATCCTTACCTCCAGTTCATGGCAGCAAGCTCATTAAGATATTCAGCACTGTACACCAGGCCAACTGTGGAGAGAAATGTTGTCAGTCTGAGGACATGTGCTTCAAGAATGACACAGTTTGTTTGCTCTATGCAAACTTGCACTGTCTTTACTCTTGTCAGCTTCACACCTCATTTGCTATTCAAAATGACCTCCTGATTAACAAATCCAACTTAACTATTGAGGTTGAGATGTATTATTCAATACTTGCTATTTACACACACACCTTTGAGTTTCTTTTATATGTTTGATTTGCAAAGAGATAAAACTTTAATGAATTCCTGGGGGAAATTTGGAGTTAGAGAAGCACTAATAGACCAGATGCAGCCAGGTAAACAAAGTTTAAAGTTCTATCTATTTAAGTTCTATCAAGTATGATTCCCAAAACTATTTTGGAAAAAAAAATGCATTTCTGTAATTAAAACTCTGCCTTTTAATTATGGGCACATAGCCTTTTATATAATTTTAATTACATTTTTGCATATTTATTTTATTTTATAATCTTCACAGAGAAAAATATCTGATCTAAGTCTAATTTTAGAAAAACAAAAACCCAGTAGCAGAAAACTTGTAGGTGCTTGCTATGCTTTTATATATATTATACTATTACTTATACTACATATTATATTACTAAAACTGCTAAGCCCCACCTAATTATACTAGAAATCAATATTTTCCAATAGGTAAGCTGAATATTTCTAGTATCTTTCTTATTCACGTACCCATGAGCAGGAAGTGGCAGATCTGAGCTCTGTAGTACTTACAGGTGACCACAGTTATGCACAAACACACAACATGAAACACCAACAAACCGACAAGCCAAGGCTCCGACCACTGCACCTAAAAACAGAAGTAACAACCATCAACATAACTGTTTTCTGAACTGAAATGTAACGATACAAACGACTGTTTCTTCAGAAAAGAGAATCGACCTAAGATAGCTGATAGCTAACGTTGAGCTAACCTCATAGCTAACTATTAAATAGGGGAATAAAATTTAACTTACAGACATGAGAAATGTCCATATCGACGTTATTCTTAAGTTACTGAATCCGTCGATGGGTATGGAGCTAATATTCTCTGTTTTCTGCACCGTCATCTTCTGAAAAGACTAAAGTGACTTATTTACTGACTAAACTCTCATGTAAACAAGACAAAAACACGGAAGGAGTTTGTCTGTCGCAGTTGAATTACGTCACGAAGGCGACTAATATTTATCATTTGTGTATATATTGTATATTTTAACCAAATTATACCAGAGTGCATTATAAAATAAATGTAAAGACAAAAAGTTACGGCAATATTCTCGTCAGTAAAAAAGCATCTTCTCTTATTTATTATCATTTTTACATTGGCTTAATTAATCATATCGTGAACATTCTTTAATGTAATAAACGGAATCACAAATAACATATTTTCATGTTATTTTTAGAAACAAAACAATAAACATAAAGGTGTCTGTTATATACATAAGTTATAATAGTGTCCCATTAACAAAAACACACCTAGAAGATGTTGCACGTGTACATATTACATCCATTTATTGAGTTAAAGGCTATTTTTGTTGTGTGCATAATCATAGCTGGTATTTACACAAATAGAAAAAAAACTCTCCACTTTACAAATGCCATGACTTGCAAAACATTTACAAATAAACAAGCAAATTCAAACATAACCACTACTTTGAAAAGTCAAACATTTGAGAATTGTTCTAAACATATACTTCACACAGTAATTTAATCAAAAGCCCTTATCACCCTCAGTCACTGGTAATGTAATAGCTTTAGAAAAATACACTTTAGACCACTGCTCCAATTGCTCCACTCCAAGATAAAGGACTGGGTCTGATTTCACGCTCATTGTGCATGTCTACATTCTTTAAGACTTTACTTTCCTTATCTTTTAAGGTGCTTCACTCCCGATTACTTCACTTCCTCTTTTCTGTCTACAAGTCCACTGAAGAGGTATCTACCCTGATTGATTTCATTTGCAGCTATTGCCCTGTCATTTCCTGCCCTGCTGTGGGTGAAACATTGTCATTATATCCTTCTGAACACATGCAAACACCAGCTAGTTATTTGATAATATTTACTGTTAATTTGGCACACAGTGTAGCTTTAACATTTCTACAAATCTGTTTAGTGATTCTGTAAATAGAATATTTTAGAAAACAGATTACAACCAACAATAATCGTGCAAATGTCTGCTGTGAAAAACATTTTTTTTAACAAAGAAATAACTTTACAATCTTTAATCATTGTTCATCTATTTGCTGGTAAGTACAGATTGTAAAGAAGCTGGAGGAGATGCCTGTATCTCTACTCAGGTCCCGTTTCTGCCAGGGTGAAAGTCAGGGACAAAAGTAGCTGCAACCGTAATTGGAGTAGAGTAGCCCAGAGCAAAACTGTACACCCCAAGCATTAGACATTTCCAGGTGGCACGCATGGCTTTGCCAACATTCTGAAAGACAAACAGACACAGATTAATAATAAATTCTGTACACAATACTTGCTCATAAAAAACACTATAAACCCATAATATTCCACTAACAATCACTCAGTGGAAGATGCACAGTATAAAGATAAACAATATGAACCGAGTCCGACAAATTGTTTTTCACCAAATGTGATTGTTTCGTTCACAAACCTCCACCACAATCATGCTGTAATTTTTATTACCACATTATTCAAAATAATGATAGTACTACAAAACTTTACCAGAGATTTAAAAATTTGGTCAACATATTGGTCTGAACTAGACACTGGTTAAGAAAACCTGCACATGCGATGTTTAAGAACAATAGCACAGCAGGAGGAGAGGTACAATCTGTAGTGTCCCATGAACACTATTGTCTCCTGGGCTCTTTGAACAGGAAAGGGCTGACCGGGTGAAGCGGATACAGGAAGTCAGATGCTTTACAAAAATAAAGCAAAAACAATCCTATTTCCTCAGTGTAATGAGTTAATGCAACTCTATCTGCTAGTCAAATTGGTTATTAAATTGTACACCCCCATGGGTATGCATCAAGTTGAGAAACAAAAAAACAAACAAAATATACAATTATACAGTACTACAATACATAAAATCTCTGTAGTTAATGATTTGTTTTGCAAACATTGCTATGTAGGCCACAGCTGACTGAAAAAGTGTGTTAATAGTGAGTGATATGCAACATTGCACCTAGTCACTGATCAACTTATTGTGCTGTACTAATGTTGTTCGAGATCACAATCCATAACCCATTTCCTTACAAAGCTCACGTGAGTTAGGCTTAAAAATGGATTAATCCAGTAAATATCTTATGAAGGGGTCTCAACCATTCCCTACTGATTTATAAAGATATTAACCAACATTTAGGTATAAATGAAAGCAGACTTTCTTCAATGTGCAAGTGAAAATCTTTGAGCTGCAGGTCGTGAACCTTATGTTGCTTGTTAGGATTGCATCATGATAAAACAAAATAATTCAGCTGTACAAGAGCTTTACGTTTTTGAGTTGGTATCACCTCTATTATTAGACCTATTGGAAAAATTTGGGACCATGCACTCACAGTATAAAACATACCATATCATATTATTTGAGGATCATATGTAGTGTAAAGGTGATTACTTTGCTGGTTTGGTAATTTCACTTGATCCGTTTGGATAAAGCCTTAATTGCATGTGGAATCATTTCATTATTTTCAATCAACAGTCAATCAAAAAATTATTAGTCCACTTTTTCAGTAACTGTGCAATAGAATAATTTGAATGAAGCTGATTGATGACATATTTAAAATAAACACCCTGCAGAACTATTTCCACTTACCCACAGTAGAACTACAAGAAAAGACAGATATTAGATCAATTAGAAGTTCAACTACAGTTCAACATTAGAACAAGTAATACACTGTATTTGCAGGTTTATATCAACTGAATATTAAACATTTGAAATATAATAAATATTAAACACTACAGACAAAAGCATTTACTTTTCTTTTTCTTGTATTGTAAATATGACTCACTAGTGGAACAGATTATTTTTACTACACATCCGTGTAGATATGCAGCATAACACTCGTTTATGATTTATTTGTGCATCACGTTTTCCCAGGGAAACTCAACTGCTATTACTCTGTTACTGTTTGACAGAAATAAATGTTTCTCATCACTTATTGTAAAAATGTTCTTTGAGTTCACACTCTGTGAACTATTTCCACCTTCAGTAAAGTTATTTATGCTGTAAACAGATCATTGATGTTACAATAAACTCTTTATTTTGTATTTCCCTGTAACCAAAGAATTCTAAATGAACCCAGGTACAGAGTGATTCATGCAGGAAAGAGTGAAGACAGAACAGATTTTCAGAGAAAGTGAGTGACGCCTTTAAAACAAAATATCCTTCTACATTGTTTATCAGGATTTATTTCTGTCTCCCCTGCTTCACCAGCACACAGAGGTGTCACATATGAAGCTTTAAAGCTCTTTAGTGAGAGTAGTTTCTGGTTTTACTCTGGTTGGGTCGACATTAGACCAGACCTTAGGCCAGCAATCCAAGATGGGGCTGGATGCCAGAGAGAATACAACACTAATGTTTATGGGATAATAGTTGCAAGCTTTTCCATGTTTAATTTTGAGTTTACCGTCTCTTAGTAATCTTGTCTACTCTACAATTGTAAACAATTCAGCTGTAACTTTTTGTTTATTACATCAACTATCGAAGTCTGATTTTATGGGAAAATGACAGGTGATTATGCAGTAACAGCACAGACCACACAGCACCAAGACATTTTGTGTAAATTACATTTTTCAGTGTCATTGTTCTGTATGAATTTGACAAGATTTTTACACTTTAAAACAAATTGAGGCTGATTAATGGCATTTTAAAAATAATTGACATTTTAACTTACCTACACTCAGTCTACAAAGAAAAGACAAGAAGTTAGGAGAAGTTAGGAACATAAACAAAACAGTATTTGCAAGTTCCTATTTATTGTAGTAAATATTATCATGAACATTTTAAGATAAATGTGAAAACTGAATACCAACCTTCTTTACTTTTTTGCACCTCTCCTTCTTCATTTTCTTTTTCTCTTCTTTTGCCTTGGCTTGTGCCTCATCCATCAGTACCTCATACTGCTCTGTAACAAATGAAAAATGGATTTGCCTGGGGCACTTCTCACTTTGTTTGCTGCTGCCTGCCACTTGTTGGTCTTCGTTGTAGGCAGATTGATCCAGACTCTCTGGGTGATCATCGCAGTCCACTTGTCTTTCATATTTTGCTGCTTGTATATTTAGAATCTCACTTGATGCTGCTGCTGAATTTCTGCCAAAGAACCTTGATGGAAGAGACTTAAGCTTCATGTTGTCTGCTTGTTTCAACTCTCAGGGATTGAATGAAGAAATACCACTTTCCTCAGAGTCAGGTATGTTGTCAACAGACATTTATGTGCATGAGTGGAAGTGCATTCCAACGGACCGCCCTGTGTAGAGGATTTGGCATGAAGCCCTTACCGCTGCAAATCCTTCCTCTTCACAAGACTGACCTTGATAGGTCTCAGGGTTTCAAGTTGAATGTTTCAATGCAGATCAAAATACTAACCAATGAATACTTAGTAATGCAGATGAAAACCATCAAGACTGAGGAGATCATACAGTAAGTATAATAATAATAATAATGATGAATACTTTATTAGACCCCTTGAGGAAATTCTTTTGAACAGGCTGCCCCCTTGAGGTGCCAAGGGTTCAGGAATCAGTGTCTTGTCCAGGGACAAGAAGCAAACCACCAACCCTGGGGTTCGTAGAAGACATTTAATAGAATATGACTTCCCACTTAGGGTAAAATAGGAGTGACTAGATGTCATAGAAGGTTTGGCCACATGTTGTCAATTAAATGCTAATAACAAGTCCTGTATCACTTCTTTAGTACCAGAATGCAATAGCATGGTTTTTTGCAGACACAATTAATGTAGTTTTTTATGCCAGTGGGAAAAACAGGGTGGTACTCAGTCCCTGTGTGTTGTGTGTGTGCATAACTACTGCTAAAACAGACAGTTACAAACAGATAGTCAGTTATGAAATTATACAATCACATAAAAAAATGTAAATTTTTGTGTTAGTGTCCTGTCAGACTGTAGTAAAAAAAGAACTAGAATTTTTGGCTACAGTAGTTAGCAATTTCATAAAAACCTAAATCTAAATTAACGTTTTGTTCTTCTTGTTCAACAACCAAACTTCTAACAGTGGTCAATACTACAAACTTTGACTTATAAGATGATATCTAGTGGAATTAGTTGTTCCAACAGTTTTTTGGCCACAAAAAGTAAAAAAAACAAACTATATCCTTAATTTTTTTTAAGCATAAAAAACCCCACCAACACTGCATGTATTTTACCTTGTTCAATGAAAGCCATCCTCCATTGCTTAAAACAACATAATCTTTAGATGTGCAAGTTTTCAGTACATTTAATATTTATTTCGACTACTGAATATAAAACATCCCCTCGCTGTACAGAACCCCTTTATGTAACAGTGCTAACATTCGATTGGTCTTGTACAAATTCTTAAACATAACTGAGCAATTATTCTAATTTTGACTGAGAATAAACCTTAAAAGAAGTCCACTTCATGAGCAAAAAGCAACATGTGGCTGGAGCAAAAAGCAACATGTGGCTGGACCAGGACAGAAGTGTGCTGCCAGATGTCTACACCATTAAAAACCAGGACAGCCCCTTGTTAGTGGCCTCATGATAAAATGAGCTAAAAACACTACTGGTCCATTTCTTCACTTTGTGTGTTGTTTTGACCACGGTCTGGATCTTTCATACGCAGGATGCGTATGATTTTGCTCACTGGAAGAGAACTGGGAAAAAAAAGAAAAGAAAAGTAACAAAGATGAAATGCTGCCATTCTTTTGAGTCTGGGAAACATGGTGTAAGTTAATATGCAGAAACTAAGTCAATAATCAGCATCTGGGTGGTCTGACCGCTATGTATATGTATAAACAAAAGGATGTTGTGTAAGTGATTACCCCATGCTCTGTGGTGTGAGGAAAATGAACTGTCTGTAGAGCTGACCAGCAGCCACCTTCAGCATCATGTCCATTGATATCCTCCTGTTCACCATGTCCTAAACAACAGCCAAAATTCATGTTATCTCTGCACAAATTAGGCTAAACAGAGGCAATAATCATCCCCTTCACCCTGTAATGTCTTTAGTATTTGTCTCTATGATTAGAGATCATTTCTGTTCACAATTTGGACATTTAGTAGCCAGAATCAGCATCAATGAAAACAGTCTCTTATTACCATGTAAACATCAAACTCATCAAGGCAGCGGAAAGGCGCCTCTGTGATGGCCCAAAGAGAGAGAACAAAGCAAACAGTGGAAAACGAGCGCTCCCCTCCGGACAGAGAACGCATGTCACTCAAGTCTGCCTTGTTACCTAGGCCTGGCTGCACCTAATGACAGACATAAGGAATCCAAATCAGTTTCATACAAGAATCTATTCTGTGGAAATACAGTTCACAAGGAAATTTAATTTAGGAAATTTTCAGATTATTATCCTTGTAAATGAAGTCCTCCCAAGTTCAAATGCCATATTGCTGGAATTAACACTTTTTTCCATCCCCCCTCCCCCCATCTAATTTTTAAACATTTTTAATTGTCTGACACGAATAAAATGTTCTTACTGAGATGGAGAGGGTTTCATTCTTGTGGTCAAAGGCCATGCTTCCAGTGTAGCTTCTCTGGGCCAGCATGCTGTCAAAG
This sequence comes from Sandelia bainsii, assembly GCA_032362345.1. NCBI lineage: Eukaryota > Metazoa > Chordata > Actinopteri > Anabantiformes > Anabantidae > Sandelia > Sandelia bainsii. Next base: position 11,110,025 of record JAUMHL010000017.1, read on the forward strand.
TAGTATTTACAGCGTGCAGAGAGGAACCTAAGACAACCACACATACAGAGTAAAGAGGTCAAATTAGATGAAATACAATCAATATAAATAGGTAAAACATGATTTAGGGAAATATGTGCAAAGGGACACAGTGAATAATCAATATATTCCTTATAAAGAGCAATAATAGCTCAGTCTAAAGCTACCCAATCTTCCTTAAAAGCAGACAGATTACAGTGGCCATATTATGCTTGATTTAGGGTTTATATTTATTCTGATGCTTCACTGATAAGGCCCTGGGGCAGACCCAGGACACCCTGGAGGGATTATATCTCCTGGCTGGCCTGGGAACGCCTCAGGGTCCCCTCAGAGGAGCTGGAGGAGGTAGCCGGGGAGAGGGAGGTCTGGGCTTCCCTGCTTAGGCTGCTGCCCCTGCGACCCAACCCCGGATAAGCAGTTGATAATGCTGATTGTTGATTGATACTTTACTATTAATCCCCTTGGGGAAATTGTTTGTGGACAGGCTGCCCCTTTGAGGCGCCAAGGGTTCGGGGTTCAGTCCAGGAGACACTTCGACATGTGGCCAGGAATTAGGGGAGAACCCGGGAAGCGAACCACAAACTCTGTACGGTATGTAGATTACTGCCGAGTGCCCTACCTACTGCGCCACTGTCGCCCCCATCATTTTAAAGTACTCATTTTAAAGTAGGGTTGGTGCTGCCCGCTCCTAATGCCACTTCAGCACTAGCTGACTTAGCAGAACCAACTCTTGCAGGTTTGGGTGTTTGTGCAGACCCCATGCAAAAAACACATTCACCTCAAGCTTTGGGCCTCTGACAATACTTCTGTGAAGCACCCAGTTTCACAATAGTATATATGTAACATCAAACCACAAAATGCATAATATGACCACTTCCTTTACACAACAAAGTATAGCCATTAAAAGATTCAGCAAGAGTTACTGCTACACTGAGCTTTAGTTAGAGATAAATCAGAAAAAGACTTGAATAGAAACACTGAGCTGTTGTTTCACCACTTACCTCCTGAGATCAGCGTAAACCTGGAGTCTGAGGTTCATAACGCTGTCCAGACATTTGATGAAGCTGTTGAGGTTCTTCATTTGCTGTGCCATGTTCTTGTAGTTCTCCAGCGCCACCTGGTATTGCCTAAATGTGGCAAAGAGACGAATGGAGAAAAAGTGAAGCTACACGACACTACAGGACAGCTGTTTCACTACGATTTATCACAGCAGTCAAACATACCTCACAACCTCCTTGCGGTTCCCCTGTTGTTCCTGCTGGGTTGTGATCTTAACCTTCAGACGGTTTATCTCACTGTCCAAACTCTTGGCTGTCCGACGTACTTCCAGGCGCTCTGGACAGATCTCTCTAGCCTTGGTCACAGATGCCTAAACCACAGGGTGAAACAGCAATGCAGATGAGGTACACAATCTACAGAATAACTAAAGTGATGGTTATTAAATTCTCAAAACCACAATATGGAGTAGATTAACTTTGAAGGAAATGTCTACCCTTGCTTTTAGTCCAGCACAGAGACAGTACCCTTCACATCTCTGTATGGCATACCTCAAGTTCCCTCTCCTTGCTTTTAAGGTTGGCTTCCAGAGTCTTGATGTTTTGGAGATGGGTACTGCGCTTGTCCTCATAGTGTTTCTTGTGATGCTTGCACTTCATGACCTCCTGATCAGTTTTGCTGAGCTCCTCCTGATGTTGGACAGAAGAACAAGCACACAACAAATAACCACATGTACCACACCAATAGCCTAAGATTAACTAATCACCAAGAGGGAATTCACTTGAGATGAAGATAGGCTATATACTGTAAGACTTGGTCATTTCTCAACTACAACTGTTATTTAACAATAGTGTCTTTCTTAATCTATGACCTCATGTTCTGCAGCTTATAGCAAAAAATATAATTAAATGCAATATAAGGAAATACATTGTTTACAGTGTATCAGCTGCAAGAAATGTACACTGACAGGGGCACATTGGCTCATATGGTTACTCAACAAAAGGAATTCAGCCACTTTCTGAATGAAAATTATGCCTGCGGAATGTTTGATTGAAATGAAAATCACAGGCATCCAGTTTGGATGGAATTAAATCTTGCTTTTTAGACACCCCGCCAACAAACCTTGTATTTACAAGATATATGTGCTATATACATTACATACATATGTTAAAATCTAAAGCTTAAGAGATTAACTCACCGTCTGACTCACTATGCAGGCATACGACATTCATTCTGACAGGCATAAAAGCTGTTTCACATAAGCTACTGTAAATACCCTACACCCTGGCTCTGTGAACATTACCTTGATTGAATCAGCTTCCTCAGTGACAGTGTTGATCTGCTCTTTGTGCTGCTTGTACTCCTGCTCTGCCTTCTCAAAGGAGGCCTTGAGCTCGGCCATCTGAGACCGTGCCTCGTCATACTCAGCACGCTTGGACGAGATCTTAGCAATAATCTCTTGAAGATCCTCCTCCTGTGGTGGAAAGACATGACATAAAACATTTATAACAACAGCAGCATATTCCAAGAAGCGTCTGAGTTTGCTGATTGCTAAAAAATACAACTGACTTGAATGTGAATTTCTGTGGTCATACATTTAATGTGAAATCAGTTGTTCATTACCATCATTCCATATTTGGCTATAATGTAGTGAGATGAATACAGGTATGTTCATGGGAATCGCATGTAAATATTTCAGAGTATTGTGGGGATCTGTACAAACCAGTGGCCTGAGGTCCTCTGATTGAGGTTCTTCCACATTATTTAGGTCTGTGAGCTCTAGCTGCAGTTTTGTGGCTTTATCCTACAACAAAGACACAAATGTAATGAGAAAATTCATTCTTTCATAAAATACTTGGGTCAGAGACAGATGAATACTTATTTGTCATTTGCAAAATTGCTACCTTGGCAGTCTTCTGCTCGATGTGGGCTCTTCTCAGTAGCCCTTCATTCTGTCTGATGTCATCGTCTAACTTCTTCATCTGTTGCTTGAAGCGATTTTCCTGAGCGCTCTGGTTCTCAATTTCCCTCTGCAAGTGCCTGAGACGAAAAAGAGAAAATGAAAGAGTGGAAGAGAGACAGAAAAGGTATTAAGATAGAAAACAAGAGAACAGGTTTATACAACCAACTCCTATTGTGATATCTTTACAGAAGAAGTTAATTAATCCCAGCCTCTACACTGTTGTTCTTCTATTGTTTCAAAAGATTTCTTTGTTCAAACACTATAAGACCAAGAAGCCAGACCTGTGTACGTTTTTACATAAAACTACAAATTTACTAATCATATATACATTGTATTAATTTGTCCAAACAACAAATAACTGATTGTTTTTCTTAAAACATAAAAAAATAAAAATAAAAACATGCACTTATCTGCATTTTTCCGCATAATTTTTTTAATCTGACATTATCAAATATGTTGGTCAAAAATGCTTAGTATAAATAGGAAAAATAAAATACACTTTAGGTCTATATAAAGCAGATTATCAAACATTAATTGTATGACTTTTGATTGCATTTACACATTAAGGTGCAACTTTGACACATCTTATTTTCCAACAGCTACTGAAGGCCTTGATTCAGAACTAACAGTTGGCCTGGATTAATTGACATGATATGAACATTTTAACTGGGAGGTCATCACAGGGAATTGGTGGTGTCACTACCACTTGCTTGAATGGGCCCTGGTGACCAAAAGTATCCAGTACTGAAGTTGTCATGGGTTAGCCAGGTAAACTTCTCATTGCAGAGCCACACCTGATCTCCTCCTCAACATCTCCGGAGAGGTAGTTGCATCTCGACAGTTCTGCAGTGTAAGTACGGTTATTGAAGATCTGATCTCCTTCCTTAGAGAAGGCCTGAGTACAGTTCTGAGGAGGATTTTTGCCCTGCATCACTCTTCGAGCCTCTGTGCGATTCTACACATACAAATAAAAAAACAAAAACAAAACATGTCAATATATAACAACTACACCAGTGATTATCAGCTTGACTCTACAATGGTTGTTACCAGAGTTACTTAATAAGTGATACTACACTAGTTGATGCACAATAGGTTTTGCTTTAATGATAACATTCATTTAATTTCCTTGATTTGTGACACTTCAGTACAGTATTTTCTTGTCACTTGCTGCCCACTTTGTCTGGATAATTAATGAAATTGCAAGAAGACGAAGGTAACAAATGAAGATTGTTACCTTAATAATCAGAATGCTCTCTATACCCCTTTGATCAATCAGGCAGTTGGCCACAACTGGGTCTTCAATTTCTAGAGCTTGAAGCACAGAGGGGTATTCAGGGTGATTCACGGCTCTGACATAAAAAACAAACCAAGAACAACATGGATTAGTCTTCAGATGTTGTTGTGCTGTTAAAGTTCAACGATGTCTCGTAAAATAAATGTCTCAGAGTTTCACAGCTTCATCTCCACCTGTGGTTGGTCTGTATTCAGGTCAGACTCAGGAAATACTGTATGCACTCCAATAACAGTGGCAAGCTGTCAATTAGGATAAAACTAGGATAAAAGCAAGTAAGAATGTAAATTTCTCCAGCAAATTCCAAAGACATGTCTAAAATAGCATTCAACCACTCTGTCTGAAGCTCCATCATAAGTCTGTCTTATGAGGAAGCTGTGTGCATTTTAAAATAAAGAAAACACACATTCTCTGAAGGAGGAGACCTTTAAAGCTTAATGATCTTTCCAGTCAATGTAAAGCGAAAATTGAAACAAGCTTTCTGTAAATAATGTGAATATTTCCATCTCACCTCCTTCTTGTATCATGGACATGTTGGATGAACTGGCTGGTAATAATAGTAGGCCTGCGGCCTCCTGGGAACACTTTGGCCATGAGACCCTGCAGCACCTTCTCATCCTCATGGTTGTCACATGTAAACGCCTGCAGTTGGCCTCTGAGACATACTTCTATTGCTAGAGCTATCTCTGGGTCCTTCAGGCTGATAAGGTAACCTGCAGAATGGACGGAAGTATGAAAACACAAGAGGTCCATTCTTTCAAATAGTCAACTATAAATTCTGCTTGTCTCAATCTTAAACATGAATGCATGTGTCTGCAGTGCTGGACAAAATTATGTAGCCCTGACTGTCTCAGTATTCTCTTGATGTGATCAAATTTATAAGAGAGTGGCTGAATAAACCTTTACTAGAATTTCCCCTGCTGTGTTTACTTAAAGACAGGTTTCTTCCACCACCAGGTATTTCCAAACAAGAATTCAAACTGGCACTGAGAGACTGTACTGACACCTCAATGATTGTTCCCCGTCACAAGTGGAGTAATAAAGATAAAGCCTGACTTTGCTGAAGGATGAAATGATAGATTGTCTCTTTTGAATAATTATATGGGGAAGTGTGGTGTAATTTATTAATGTATATAAATATAAGACATAATGGGGCACTGAATCTTACCTAGAGGTCCCCGGGGTCTGTGCTTGAACTGGCCCTTTCTGTTAGCTTCCTCAATGGCATTGAGGAGTGCGGGCATGTGCTCTCCAAAACGCCGAAGGCGATTAGAGCGACTGCTCTCCATAGTCTGTCGGTTCCTTTTGTTGGCATCAATAGACCTCTGGAGTACTTCCTGCTCTCTCCTAAACACAGAAGGAGGTGTGTGTCATCATGTTAGAGGCTAGGTAACTTAGTTTATTAAGGACTGATTAAGGGAGAAATAGCTGTCATTTCCATGTTTAATTGTATTGGTCCACCCACCCACTGGTGGTTTCTTAGATATATAATAAATTTGTTTTTGGTGTCAAATTTATCTTCATCTTTACCTCATCTTGCCTTGTTCTTCCTTGGCACGACTGCAGGCATGCTGATACTGGTCAATCTGCTGGCCCAGAGTGGAAATCTGGTGTTTCAAGTTCTCCAGCTCAGTCTGTATTTGCTCCATATGTTCTGTCCTGGCCTGACTCTCCGCTCCAGTTGTCTGACTGATGCTAGAAGGAAGGAAAGAAGTATTATGAATTCATATTTTAGTTTGAAAGCAACAAAAACTGAAACACAAGATAAATTTGTACCTCAGCTTGAGATCATTTATCCTTGAGGATAGCTGAACTTTGTCCTTATCGAGGTCCCTCAGGTTAGCTTTGCATCGGTGGACAGTGACCTAAAGGCATGCATAAATCAAAAACAGACAGCAAACAGCACTCTATTTACAGGGCTGCACAGCAATTATATAAAAATATAAAAAGATAACTTTAAACAGCTCTGTCCTATAATACATATGACATGATTATGAAGCTGCAAATCTGTTCTGCCACAGATTCCATAATGTAAAAATTTTTTTGGATCAGAGCATGTGTTAGTGTGGATTATAAAGTTAAGAGATATACAGGTTTTTCCACTGCAACCATCTTCATTCAAACATATGAGGTTTACCTGATCTACATTAATCAACCAAAATACATTAGAAACTGTAACTGTAATTTTGCAATTATAATTATATAATTTTTTGTAATTTTTTCTGTTGATGTGAAGTTATGCCATGCATAAAAAATATTATAGACAAAGCATAAGAACCTGACCTCACTGGACTTGAGAAGAGTATTACGTCTCTGGGCCTCAGCCTTGAGCTCAGCACATTTGGGCTGGAGCTCCTGGACTTGCTGGGTGATCCCCTCCAACTGTTCCTGGATCTGCTTGTACTTCTTCTCTGCCTCCTCAACCTTGTTCTGCATCATTACATGAAACCATGTAAGAGAAGTGAGGGGTTAAATGTTAGAGGACAGTGGGTTTTTCTCTTTTAATTTCACGAGAAGGGCACAATACCTTCCATTCATCCACTTTCTCATCATATTTTTCTGTAGAATGCTTGTCTGACCGCAGCTTCTCTTTCATCGGCTCCAATTCCTTCTCCATCTCTGCCACCTGTAAAAGTTAACACACACTCAAAGTCAATAATATCATATTTGATAGATATATATAGAAGATGGTTGATCAGTATAATTATGTACTAATCCAGTCACATGTGGACATACAATAGCAGGAAAAATTTGATTAGAAAATTATTTCACCAAAGCCCAAGCCATCTGCTTCTGTAACTCTTCCAGTTTACTGTGCATTTCGTCAAGTGATGCCAGGCTCTTGTAGCGGTCTTCCTTCTCTAGGTACTTCCGCTTCAAGTCTTTCAAGCACTGAAACACACACAAACACACACACACACTATTAACTAAACTGTCTAATGATGCTAATGGATTCATAGTTAAAGGATTACAAATTCCATCCACAGTGACGCTTAATAATTCTTTAGAAGTATGTTGTTGTCCATGTAGTTAAAGATAAACATGTCAGGCAGGCTAATTCTTACTTCACTGTGCTGTCCTACTTTGTCCTCTGTGAGATGCTTGGTGGTTTTGATGTAGACAAAGTCCTCTCTCATCTGCTCCAGCTGTGTGGCTTTCATAAAAAACTGAGCAGTAGGAAATAAAGAGAAAAAAAAAAGTGTAAGAAAGATAAACAAAGTAATTTACTATATAATTACTTCAACAAACCTTATACTTGTCCCCTTCTCCTTTGGAATGTAAGAAGTACTTGCTCATTTCTTGAGTGAGAACTGACACAGGATTGTTGACCTTTGAAACAACACAAAATAGTAATGACTTCTTCTAACCAACAAAGTAACACTAGTTTATGCCACATAATGCCATTTAGCCATAATTAAGTTTTAAATAAAATTGGTCCATATAAGTCTTTTATAGCTCAAACCTGAATATTAAAATTGTCCAATATGGACAGAAGCTCTTCTTTTTTGGTTGAAACAATCTGACCTACAAGACAAGAAAAAATCCTTAATGCTCAGAAAAAGTAAAACTGACTTGGGGAAATATGATATTCTATACTGCCGCATCAAGTTGTAGCTGCGATACATACATATTGAAAATGAAAAACACCTAACTGCCTAAATGGCCTTTACCTGATTTGCTTCTTAGTTTATAGGTTCTCAACCCGTCACGTGTTATTCTCAGGTCCACAGTGATGGCTGAGCCATACACCTCAGGCTTGTAAGCATCCCTTCCTTTGTTACGCAGGGTGATTGATACATCAGCTGAACTGAGGAAAGAAGGTAATATACTATACATACATACGTACAATCTACTGACAGTCAAGTGTGTGTGAGAGATCTACTCTTAAAATGAGAAGACACATTAGATACTACATAAGGACATATGAATTTATACCTAAAATGACAGATCTTTAAAAAGGCATTTACAACCAGTCTCAGATACAGCATGAAAAAAATGTGTACCTTTCTCCTTCCTTCACAAAACCCTTGAGGGATGATCCTCTGTTTGTGGCCTGAGCATTACCGCCTAAGGCAACTATAAGAGCAGTCAGGACAGCACTCTTTCCACCTGTCACACACACAGTTTGTGTATAGAAAAGGAAGAATAATACAGACATACAAACAATTCCAGAAAGAAGGTTAACCTACTGTATAATAAAAATAATACACAGTTATGTTTACATAAATGGTTAAAGTTTAAGCCATTTAAGTCTTTTAAGCCACAGATCCAGTGTAGGGCTAAAAAGATAATTCATACACATTTCACTTGCACAACTTGGAAACCACAGACCAGAGAGGTCATGTGCTGATTACATAGATAAATTACATTAATTTACATTTACAGACATCTGCATTAATATGTTAATATCCACAGAGCAGCACACATTAAACATGGAGAAAGAAACATGGTCCAGAAAAAATCAAAAGCAAACAAAACCAGTACTTCATTGTTTATTGCGGATCAGTGTTGGGAACAACTAATAAGTTATTCATATCACTTCTCAAATCTTGTGAGGTCAATGTGAAACATTGTTTGCCTAAAAGAAGGATCAAAATCCAACAAACAACAAGCATTTTTAACAGTCAGAGTCAGAGAAGACGCTGTTTCAGTCTTCTTAAAAATCAGTAACAGTAGTTTGGCCTCATGATAGAGCGCTGAGTGTGAAAATGTTCTGGGACAAGGGCTGTAAATGCCCCTTATAACAGTGTAGAGCACGTTTTTGGCATCAGTTACCATGATAGAAGAAGAGACTTTTAAAAAACCTCGTTTCTGAAACACGACTTCTCCTTTTAGTCTGAAAGACCTGAATACCTGAAGTCTCTTTCCTAGATTAACACTGGTTAAGTGGTTACACTCACTTCCATTGTTGCCGACGACAAAGTTGACATTGGGACCAAAAGCAAATGGGCCAAGGAGGGAGTGGCACATGAAGTTCTTTAACGTGATGCTCTCCACAATACCTGCATCACTCACCACCTCACCAGTACATTGCACCTAAACACGGAATATTTATGTTACTTCACTTCAACACATGCTACATTACATATGGTACAAAAGTATTACACTGACAGTACTTGCCTGATTACTGAGCAGAGGATCAGACTGGTCGCCATATACACCTATATTTTCATCTTCCTCTTCATCACCTACCCCGGGCTTAGCCCGTTTGTTGGGGCTTTCACTGACAGAGCTGCTTTTCCTTTTAGACATCCTAGACAGCCTTCTTCTGTGGAGAAAGGAAAGTGAAAGGAAAGACACAACAGAGTTGCTAGCATAGGCTCAAGCTTGTTAGTTGAACTTTAAACTGCGACTCTCCAACTTAAACGCCACTGTCACACTTCTTGGCTTGGTTCACTTGCGTAAGGTCTTCCGGCAAATTTGATAACGAGTTTTAGAACAGCGACCGCAGGTTAAACGAAAACACTGACAACACCAACGTAAGAAATTTCATCAGGTTAGCCTAGTTACAGAACTAATGCTAGCTTAGCTGGCTAACTAACGCGACATGCTAAACAGAAAGTAAGTAACTAACTATCTAATCGGATAGCAGTTGAGTATGTTATAGCTGGTTTTATATCGTTATAATAAATGGCTAAGATGATAGATTCGTGAAGTGTCTGCTTACCGACTTAGCAGCTACCGCACACAACACGGCTAATGATGGGGAGGACGGACAGCCAGACAACTTATCGAATTCGCGCTCACTATTTCCATGAAATCTCGTGAGAATAAACGAGAACGGATCTTTTTTTTTAACCCTTTAGAATCTGTCTGCTGTTGTCTGTGTCTCTCTCTAGATATTGATATTTCTTTCTAAATCCACTCTGACCAGTTGCGCAAGTTGATTATGAAATATTTCTTCAATTCAATTAATTAGTTTATTTATATAGCGCCAAATCACAACAGTAATCTCAAGGCATTTTATATAGTAGGCCACTTTAGGGCTCTGTCTCATCATATCAGTAATCACAATTGCAGAGACCGCTCTTTTAAAATATGCAATGTAAACAACGTATCCACGAAAACAGCTACACCGTAGACTCAATTAAGAATAAAGCAAAAACAGAACTTTATAGAAAATAATGGTAAAGTCTGCATTTTCTGTATGAATATAAACTGCAACTGTCTTTTGTTTCACATGCAATTTGAAGATCCTTGTTTAATTGGAATTTCATTTTCATGCAAAGTGCAATGCATGATAAAGAAGGTACAGTGTCCATATGATCACGCTACAAAGAACCAAAGTTCAAAGTTCAATCCAGACAAAACAATGTTACCAGCCCTGATGACAACGCTTACAGATATTACAGATATGTTAATAAAATAAAATCTTAAATCACTTTAAAATATATTTCAAATGTGGTTGTTATCACACTGGTCATCACACAATATAAATACAATGACCAGTTGTGGTGCAAAACAGACACAGCTACAGCACACCACTGGCTCCTGGCATATCGCTCAGTGCCAGGAACCTGTTCAGTTTGAACTCAAAGTCAATGGCATATTCACTGGGAGGCTTGTAATTCCCTCTCATTGTTGAGCTCAGGTAGGGAATGAGTGCGCAGTTCTCTTCAAACAAGGCCAGCCTCTTTTTGTACTTCTGGCGAGTGTAGTCTGTGCTCTTGTGGTTGAAAGCTGTAAAAATATAGTTCATCCATTAATTGGATAAATGGATTGATAAATTAGTACTTAACATTCTTACCACCACCCTTATTAGGTATAGTATAAGCAATTCACACAAGATATTTTATTTTGACATAAGGTAAACCTGACACGCTGTTTACCTTTCAGGTAGAAGGCCACATAGAGGAGTGCTGATCGTTCTATACTGAGGAAGGGATACTTTGGTTTGAGACACCCAACAGCGGTCGTGGCCTTGATGACTGCTACTGCCACACCCTAAAAATACAGACTTCACTCAAAGCAGTGCAGATATAGTATCGCACACAAATACTTCAAAATGTTGATGTTGAATAAATGCTTAATAAGGGACTATAATGTAGTAGGAAATTTTGAACTTTCATGCATTCCTTTTATTGTTCTCTGTATTAAGTGTAACAATGAGCACATTATGTCCTTTTCACTGTCTGTGCAACAAACTGTATTTTTCTACTGTTATGAACTATGAAGACATTAAGCCTTGACTGCAGATAGTAGCAAGTATTCTTTTCTGTAAGAACCAGTTGAAACTAACTTTGCAGCTGCATAAGTTGCAAAATTTCCACAACATATAACAATATATTTAATCTGTATTTGAAAGTGTCTGACCTGTTCCAAGTAGCCTAATGTTGGAAGGGAGGTGAGAGGCACAGGCTCGCAAAGAGGAGGAACTTTACTGGGAAGCTTCTGGTCCCAGTATGTTTCAGGAGTCCTTTATAAATAATGTAATAAGTTACAAGTTACAGTAATATTACACAGTCTTTATCATTGTTATGGGAAGTAGTGGGTACACTCATGCATTGATCTGCACAACTGAATAACCACTGTAAGAAGGAAACAATAATTAGCTGATTTACATGTCTGGAGTATACAAAGAGAGAGCTCTGCACCTCAAAAACTTGTCCTGTTTCTGCTTAGTCTCACATATGTAGATCCGTTCTCTGTATTCAACAGCATATTCCATCTTTCCTCGAACCAGAGCTTCATACCTAAGGACATGAATAGAAACTATTAAATCAGGTAAAGAACTGAGGGCATTAAGAAGTGATCTAACATAAATTAAGTCCTCTGGCCATATTTGGTCAGTTAGTTTCATTTATTCCTGTACTCATCTAAGATATTTATGATACTTAGCAAACAGCTACTTGCTAAGCATATATACTGCTGTCCTTAAAACGTGGATTTCTGCACACATCAGAGCACAAATCACCATTTCACTGGTTTATTTTCTTTTGGGCCCTAGATACAAAGTTGCTAATCATGCATGACTCAGAATTAAGTTTTCACTGTGGATTTTGCTATGGATTTGCTATTCAAGGATAAAAAGAATACAGTGGTGTGCACACTTTATAGCATTTCCAGTAACAGAGTGAATAGTGTACCTTTGCTTCCCATCCAGGTAAGTAACGGGACAGAAACCTTTCATCTCAACTTGCTGTGGGAACCTGTTCTTCACCTGAATCACAGTTAGTTTTCTTGGCAGCAGGTGGGGTTGTGGGAGTGTGTGTGGGCAGCCAGGAGTCACAAATTCATCTGCGGTGGCCAGAAACTTCTGTGGTTGTGAAAACAACAATAAAATATGTTTTTCTTTTAGTCTCAGGAAACGGCTATGATTATCATCTAAATTCCATACAAAGACTAAAAACAACAATTTGTCAATTCATTATGAAAAAGTTTTCTATAAACAGCTCCATAGACTGTAGCAGCCTTCACCTTCACATAGAAACAATACTAAGTCATTATTTTACTGTCTGATGTAAAGTGAGAAATAACGAAAAATCTGACCTTTAAATGGTCTTCACTGCACATCTTATAATATTTCCCCCTGTACTCAGCTGCGTGAGTCAAGGCTGCAATGTCAGAGCAGTCCATCAGGTGGCGGTAAAGAGCCAGGCAGACAGGGCAGTACTGACCAAACTCTCCAAGCTGAAACTGCAGCTCCTTAGCTGTGATGCATAGTCTGTTAATGCAGGCCGCTTGACCTGCAAAAAACAAAACAAAAAAAATTGCGAGACCAATTTGAGTGATCACTTAAAAACAGTCAAGTCAGTTTTATTTATATAGCACTTTCCACACACAATGGCAGCTCAAGGTGCTTCACATCAGCATAAAACCAAATCAACTAAAATTTACATAACAAAATGTCTTTTAAACTTTACAGTCTTCTTCACAACGACATCCTCTGTCCTTACACCTCAGCTGTAAAATGCCTGGATAAGCTTCTAGTACTTACCGTTGCGCATCCCCTCCAGGTAAGTATGGATATATTTCATGCTGATGCTGACCTCCTTTATAATGTTACTCCAGATCCACCATTTGCTTTTTAAGCCATCAAGCAGAATCCAGTTCTGATATTGCTTTTGGAAGTGTTTCCTTACATGCTCCACCTCCTGCTTGTAACAAGAGTTACGAATGTGGAGGATCTCAGAGCTGTCGTGCATCAGATGAGGCCTATGAGGGCAGAATTGAGTGGTTTGTGATTTTTATCAGTGGTAACACTTCACGTTATATTTCTGAAATAAAAAACATGAATTTAAAGTTTTGAACTATGTGTTCTCTGACTTGTTGGTCTTCATCTTGTCCACAAGACCTCTTTTCAGCACCTCCACTGTGTCAAGTTCCAGTTCAACTACTATCATGGGGATGATGCTCCGAGAACCCATCTGTTGTGCCTGCTTAAGTGTCATTGGAAAGCCATCCAGCACATACCTGGAATGCAAAAGAATACTGAGCTCACAAATGCTCTAAAAACAACAGACTACAGCATGTGAAAGGTTGTTGAGTCACAATAAAAACATAATTATTGTCTTTAAAAAAGCTCATATAAGTGATTTTATTAAAGCAGAAGTTAGGATCTTTTCATTTAAAGAGATGTAAACATGCAAATGTAACACACCCATCGGCTTACCCTTGAGTGCTACAGGCCACACTCATGAGTGCCACCTCCAGACATTGAAGGGCTATCTCATCAGGCACAACTAGGCCCTGGGAAAGATGCTTTTTTATCTGGACAGCGAGATCAGTGTGCTCACGAGTGTTAAGCAGCAAACGCACAACACTGCCAATAGACAGCCGCACCAGACCATATTTATGAGCAAACATCTGTGCAACTAGAGACATAAAAATAAACAAATGAAGATAAAAGTAAAAGAAACAAGAGATATTAATTTGAGAAAAAGGCTTACCAGTGGTTTTTCCAGATTTGGGTGGTCCAATGATAGCTATTTTAACAGGGAGGGATGGGGTCGGCTTTGGCTGTCTAAGGTACTTCAAGGGGTTAAGCTCGAATGTATTGCGGTTCTCTTTAGAGGCAAAGAAGTAGATATACTGATGGAACATCAGGGGGTATGTGGTATTAAGCGGCCACTGCAGAGGCTGGATTAAGTCTCCCTCTTTATATTGCTGTAACAGGGGTTATATGTAGATAAACAATATTATATGATGCATTGTGTACATGAAATTGCTGATTAACATGTTGGCAAAGACAAGTTGCACTATATTTTAAACAATGTCTGGAACTTCATCCCACAGATGACAGCCATTTGTAAAATTACACCCACCTTTACGGGATCCCAGCAGCCAAAGGCACTGTGGAACTTGTACGAGGTGACCAGCAGCTTGTGTGCCAGGCTGTATGAAATGGGTTGGCATTTTTGGAAGAGTGACTCCCTGTTGGTCAGCAAAGGCTGGATTTGCTGAAGCAGCTGATACCGCACAATCCGCAGCTTGCGAGATGCACTGATTGACAACCTGGGTATGTTTTGCTCAGTCAGGAGATCCTGATTATAGACAAATACAAAGCAGAATATACTTTGTGAAAATACCTAATGTTCAATTACTGTATCAAATAACTGTTTACCTAGTTAAGCATGTTTGTGCATCTTCGTACCGTCAAAGTTATCAGGTTGTTTTCATCTGTCACAAAACGCTCTTCTATTTCCATCTCCAGCCTCTCTGTAGCTGTTTCCTCAGTCTCCTCATTCTCATCTTCCTTATCCTCTTCTAATGGAAACTCCTGCTCCAGAATGGCCTCTGTTTCACTGTCTATGTTGTCATCATCTTCATCTCCTTCATCCTGTTTTTCGTTTTCTTCATCCTCATGGAAACTGAACTGCTCAATTAGGTGATAAGCAATATAAGAAATGGGTTAATCAGTGATGAATAGGTGATGCCGGTGGTTATGACGGAATTGCTCACCTTTGTTTTGGCTGTTGTAGCGATTTTCTCTGCCATGAGTTCAGCCCTTCTCTTGAGAATGTTCTCTTCCTGCACAAACAAGATCCAAGTAATTGTGTCAGATTTTACACTACACTAGCTCTCAGGACAGGCAGCATAACTAATTCCTCATAATAGAGCTGGCAACATTATTCTGCCAAGTTGCCTACCCTGTTCTTTTTTTGTAGATGGCGAAGGAGGTTCAGCTGTGCTTCACGGTGATTGCGTCGCTCGCGCCACTTCTCCAGGTGTGTCGGCAACAGATGCTTCTGAACATCTACGACATCCACTGCCAGGACTACAAAAGTGTCAGGGAAAAGCTGTTGCTGCAACATGTACTGCACCTCATCAGGATGATGTGGAAAGCCCTCCAAAATAAAACCTGTGGACCTGGGGAAGTGTGTTAAGATCATGAAAATGCACATATAGTAAATGTAAGTAAATATAATATAAATAACATAAGACATAAGCTTTTTGCTTTCTTGCAGAGTTACATGAGAAGATTGAGCCCTCTCTTAAAATTGTACACTAAATATGAAGTTATTCCAAGTTGTTTCTCCATGTTAACTAGCTGCTAAGTGTTGACAGTATACAAAATGATAACAATCTTTTCATCTAATTCTCAAGCAAAAAAAATAATGCAAGTAAATGCATTTCCCAAACTCTTTGTGTGCATGTGCAACTACATGTAGGGCTCTTGTTTCCAATATGGTGCAATAAGCTTATTCAAGATCTCTGGAGTCAGTGGTTCTCCATCAGCCAGGTAGGCTTTGACGGCCTTTTCCTCATCAGTCAGTTCAACTTCCTGTTGTGGACACACAAAAGCAAATGTGCAAAACTTGTGTGTCAAAAATATCAGAACATTAATAATAATAATATCAATTTGAGACAACATGATACAGGAAAAATATTGTGAAAGCTGACCTCAGAGCCATTCATATCATTAGAGACATCTTCTGTCTCCTCCCCCTCCCCCATAGCTTCCTTTATCAGGGCCTTCAAGTCGTCATGAGCCTCATCTGAACACTCATCAGCATAAGGCACCCGCTTCTTTGTCTTGGCCATGATAAGCATTTGGAGCTGCTCCCTGAATTGAATGTGAAAGAGGCCAAGCTGCTGGGCGAGCCACTCACCATGAGTGGTCTTGCCTGATCCGCGGGGACCAAGCAAGAAAACACGCAGTGAAGGGGGCTTAGATAAAAGAGGATAAATAACATGTTAGGGATAAAAGTTTATCTTACTGTGACATTTTGTTTCACTTTTCATGTTGTCTTGTACCTTGAGTGGCCCAGTATGTCCAACAAACTGTGCAGGGTTTTCAAGGAAAGCGTCTCTGGCTTCTAGGCTGGAGAAGTAGAAGATCTTCTCTCTATATTTCGCTGCAATTTCGTCCGAACAGGGCCACAGGACGTTATGTGTTTTTAAGGCCACAGGGCAGAAATTATAGGTATTGCCTAATACTCTCTTGAATCGTCTGTCCCCCTGGTTACATTGTGAAGAAAAAGATGTTGTATAAGATTTATTTACATTATTGTTTGCCAACAAAGCAGTAGAACAAGCCTGTAACTTCAGACCCTTGAATTAAACAGTACATAAAATTACAGATCTGTATTTTATAAAGCCACAAAAGTCACTGACTGGGGCTTTTAAGTAAAAAGACATGTTGTCTGTTTACTGACTTCATTTTCCTCCTCTGTTGTGTTATTTTCACTGCTGCCTTCCTCGGCTCTCTCCAGCTCTGCCAAGGCCTCGAGATCTTCTGTCTCCTCATCCTGGTCCACTGATGACAACTCCCAAGACACATACTGGAAGGGTTCTGAAGATTATACATGTCAACAAGTGACTGGTTGTAATTTTATCTGGTTGAATTTCACATAGTTGATCTTAAATATTCTATTATCAGCTTTAAATGTCTGTCATAATAGCAGTTGCACTCACTATCCATCTCAAGGACCATCTCTTGAAGAAGGTCCTCAGGGCTTAAGCCTCCAATCTCCAGTACTAAGTGGTGGACAGTCAGAGCGTCCTTCATTTGCTCCCATTCGGATACAACCTGTTGCAGTTGCAGTTTATAGTCATTCATTTCTGGGCCGTCTGGATAACCCAACTCCCAAAAATCAGTTAGGACCACAGCTTGAGAAACAGACAAAGAACAGAGCAGAGAGTTGTATAGGGGGGAACATAAAAAAATTTTTTTAGCGAAGTGTTGCTTACATGGTTTGTAAATACAGTGTACTTGTACTTGGGTGACGGTTGAAGATTTGAGTTCCCCTCATATAATTGTGTCAGAGCATTTTGCATTTTTGATCTGACAAACAACATCATGTAATAAAAATGTCTCACCTTCCTTTTCAGATATGTCAAGATGTGCAGGGTCAGTGATGTCAGATTGTTCAGGACTTTCTGCGAAAAAAAAGAATGCAATAAAAACAATGCTCATTAAATTTTACATGCTCATGTACAGTGTGTGAATTTAGGCTGCTTCATAAAAATGCATACCATCCATCTCTTCAGTAACTGTGTCTAAATTTGAATGCACTTCTGACTCTATCACGTTTTGGTTTCTAAAATGGAGAGAAACAAAGCACAAAATAACGGTACATTAACAATCTCACTCAGATACAGTATGGCAAACTGGTAAACATTTTATCTGCACTTACAAGACCTGTTTCTCCCTCTCACACTGTTCGCTCTGGAGCCTCTTCCTTACTGCTTTGTCCACACTCTCCTTGTTCATTTCATACAATCTTTTTAAAACTGTTCAACACATTATCCAACATAAAATGCATGAGAACTGACAGAAATTTCAGAAGTAGAAATAACAACAGCATATTTGTTATTCTGTGTCTACTACCTTGATTTCCATCACTGTCTGTGAGACAGAACAGTGTGTCTGGCATGATACCAGCTTGCATTAAGGCATCCATTTGGGCAAAGTTTTTGGGAAAGTTGTCAAGCACCCAGCCAGTCCTGATTTTCTTATCAGTGTCCGCCTCTTCAATCTGAAACATCAACCTTATTTTTTGTATTAGATTGAACCTGTAAGTGTAACTAGTGATATAGGTTTAACACAGATATCATATTTATTGGATGATAATAAATATAAATTGATGTTATTAATGTGTGTTTAGTGTTATTACTGTAGATCTGGTATATACTATTGAATTTCCTTGTAGATGTCCATTTAAGTTGGAGAATGTATGGTTGGGAATCCTGAATATGTACAGTATACAGCAGAATGAGGATGCTTATGTAAATGCAGTTACCATGTTTTCTATATTTGACATACCTGTTTTATATGATTCTCCAGTGCCTCTCCATACAGGCTGAGGGGAGATGTGATCATTTGTTTAGCTTCCTCCAGTGCACTTAGCACCATGGCTTTCACCTCAGGATGATCCTCTGTCACTAAGAAAAAACAGCATGCAAATTCCAAACCCTCATACTGATATTCAGTATGACACGATCAGGCACTGTTAAGACTTCTCATGATATTTACAGTATAAGATTGAAAAAAGGATCCTTTATCCGTGCCTGTTTGTCTGCATGCATATTTTGTTAGATACAATAATTTTTTAACATCTTACCTTCTACACCATTGGTTTCATCTAATAAAATAAAATATAAGAAGATTCATTAAGCTGCTGTAAGCTGCATAAAACATGTCAAACCATATTGTACTTTCAAGATGTGTGAAATAATACAGTTTATATTAGCAGTTAGTTATTATACACTGTGTTACAGTAATTAAATGAAATTCTGTTTATATAATTAAAATAATTATGATTATATTGTCTGTTTTATGTTTTTGCCTGTTTTTAACATAATATAACTATACCGGTGAATATAATAATCATCCACAAAGCTCTACTTGCCTGAGTTCTGTCCGCCATGGAGCTCCATCTTGATTTTTTCAATAGCAACCTGTGTAGTCTCCTCTTTGATTTTCTCAAGCCTCTCCTGCTCAAACTTGGCCAGAACAGGCTTCACCAGTTCCTCCATGTCAAGCACCAATGCGTTATAATGCTGAGCGAGAAGCTTACTTAGAGTGCTCTTTCCTGACTGAGGAGGCCCAATGATGCAAACCCTACAAGGGGGTCTGGGCATCGGAGGGATTAGGTACCGTCTGGGGTTTGTGACAAATATCTGGTACGCCTCTTGAGATGAAAGAATGTACATTTTTCCCTGGAAGCTGTTAAGTGGTTGAAATAATAGTATGTTAAAACTTTCACTCAGCCTCACTATAAACTGTTGGGCCAATTCCTTAACTGCCCATAGCCTACAAAACTCACCCTACACAAAATTCAGGCTTGCCAGGAATGATGTTGCCTTCCTTCAGTGCAACAGGACAGGTTCGGCCCCAGCGGCTCCTTTTCCACCTAAAGCCAGGGGCCACCACCCTGAACGAGGACATAATTCTCAGCAGTTCATCCTTTAAAAGAGATGAAGTTAGGATTAAACTACTTCTAGTTAAAGTAATAGTGGATTCAGTGGAAGAAGAGAAATTAAAATGTAAACATTAGTTAGTATCACTAAAGTCTAAACAGGTACCCAAAGGCACACAAACATTTATTCTTGCATTAGTATCACTTGTATATTTACAGCTGGAATACAGGTTGTTTGAAATATTAAATGCATTCAATTATACAAATAAAATGTAAATATAGCCCTTAATGGCAGACCGTATCAATGTCCTCGGGCAGTTCTTCATTTTCAGTCTGGAAGAGGAGGATGGGAATGGAGACATGTTTTATTGCCATAGATCCAAGACGGGACATCACAGACTACAGACAAAACAATCAACAAACTAACATCAGGCCACAGAATATGTAGATAGTTCAACATGCACATTTATGCTCAAACACACTAACACTGACACACACACACACACACACACACACACACACGGGTCCTTGAGCGTTGCACAAACAGCACTGATGTCTCACATTTAAGCCAACACTAGACTTTGCCTGCTAATTAAAAACCTGCTAGTGTGACACAATCAATTCAGTGACACATACTACAGCTTGCATGTGCTGAACACAGGTCATTTAACCTTAGTATCTTTACCAAGTGAAGTTCTTCAGGTGTGTTGTTTCCATCTAGCTCCAAAAGGTAGAGAGGGTTGTGGTCTGTCATGTAGTCCTGAAAAAATATCAATTCACTTTGACAATACCACAATAACTCACTTCACTCAATTCACTTTTGTCAGAGAGGTAAATCATTTAAACAGGCAGAACTTTACAATAATCTGTAACCACAAAACATTTATATTAGACTATGTTAATCTGTTGCTCCATCTATACCGTATATCAGATATAGACATCTCTACATTGGATACTAAATTCTCTTAATATCTCAGAAACTCTGGCTCTTTTTTCAGAAAATATAGAGGAATGATACATCTCGTCACTTTGATTTAACAAAAGTAATAGTGAGCTTCTACATTTTGAGTAAATGCCCAGACTGATAAAGCAAATACATTTTGTTCTGCATTGTATATTAATCTTCATTGTGCCATGAGCGCTGTCTGAAATTTAGCATTCAAGTGCCCACAATCCGAAATCAAAGATGCTTAATATTGTGCAAGCAATAAATGACTTAATGTCAAATGATTATCCCAACTAATAGCTACATTATGTGTGGGATAGTACGTGTTTATTTAACTTCTTGGTTCAAGTTGTGCAGTCCCAGGCAACTCACTTCCAGTGGTCTGAGCATGGTGTCCTTATACATGCTGATTCTGAGAAGAGCATTTCTGGCCAGATTCTCTGGTGTCCACACCATCTGCTCAATAAAATCCTTTGGATGGTCCTGTTGTGGAGCCTGTAAGCAAAATGCCCAAAATTTTATTGTTAAGGCTATGATAAGAATGAATTAAGTTATAGTGATTACCAAAAAAGGAAAAAATAATCCCTTTGAAGAGTTTTCCCACCTCGAACCATACCTGCTCCTCTTTATCCTCCACTTCCTCATCAATGTCCTCCTTCCTCTTGTTGTACCCCTCTCCACTCTTACATTGGTCCCAGTTGTACAGCTGTCCTGTCTTTGGGTGCTGCTTCAGACGTGACAGCCTCTGGGCCAGGTCTCTGTCTGCACACTGGTGGAAGTTGGGAGTAGTAAGTACATTGTTAAATACATGACTTATTTACATTACATTTCACTAATACTGTAATTTGAAAATAACAAATAAACAACTATTCCTATAAAGTATATAAAACTAAAATGACCCAATGCAGAACTTTAAACAGATGATGTGATGATAACCTTGATATTAATGATGAAATCTGGTGTTAGCTTGAGGTTTTTTATTAGTTCAATCTGCTCATGAATCTTCAGACATTCTTCTGACATGAATGGCAGGCAGCTCAGCACATATCCTGTATCACAACAAATTAAGTCATCAAATACAAGCAGTGTCAGGGCTTACGCACATATTTTGAATAACAGCTTTCAGTGCCATCATTTCTGGTCATATAACAAATTCATTCTGTTACACTCAATCAAACTCCAAAAGCAAAATTTGGCAATTCACAGATGCATTTGTATATATAATGACTATCTCTATGCAGGCTCACCAGTGATCCTGATTACTTAAATGCTGAGTGCATGAATTACCATAGTGCTCCACATCTGGTGAGTTAAGCCTGGCAAGAATCAGCTGCAGCACCATGTCCTCTGGTAAACTCTTCCCCTCAGATAATATTTTTAAAATCTAAACGTGTAGGACAAAGACCATAATGGCTATGAAGAACTTATCATATAAAACAGACACACTTAACTTTCCTGCTGTACCATGACACAAACTCACCTCTATGCCTTGCTTTGTTTTATTATTTATGTGTGTGTTCAGCAGATCTGTATCTGAAATATCGTGAAGCAGATGAAATATATTTGAACGGATGTACAGTACATAAACATTATCTTGATACAAAGAACAAATGATGTACTTACCATCAATCAAAATACATTTCCAGGACTCTGAGATTTTTTTGGCCAAGGTGGATTTGCCAACACCCTGCCACAAAGTATGCAACAAAATTGATATGGAATCACTAAAGTAAGTCTTATGTCATGGTCTTTCAAAATGCATATTTGCTAGTGCTTGGGTGTTTTGGTTCAAGTTGGGGATTTGGTGGCAGCACTCTCCATGATGTCTGTGCTTGCATAGTGAAGCCAGAGACCTAGAAACGTCAGTGTTTCCTTCGTTCTTATAGCCTAAAATAAATATCTGGTCCTAACTTCCTGATATAACATTAAGAAGGACACTATTAAGTTTTATGCTTTACGCACACTAGCCTCATCAATAATAGGGCTAACGTTATATGATTGTGTTGTCTGTGTAAAAGAAAGACAAATTACCGGTCTTCCAACTATGAAGAAGCAGGTGGGTTTAGCAAGAAGACTCTCTCTCTCAGCTTCATCTTCGTTTAGGTTGTCCACAAAACGGTCCATCTGAGCTTGTCAAACACAGAGGGAAGAATTAAAAGTCATAACCCTAACAGAGAGAGACGCTATCAAACTGTGACTTCTTAACGTTAACATATCCGACAACCTAGAGTTAACGTCTATCGGACCGCTAGCGTGTTCCATTGAACATAAAAGTTTATAAGCTATATTATAGATATATTTCTGTCAAATTTCAACTGGTGTTTATTTACCGTAGTCTTGGGGCATCCATATATATCCCTATTTTACCCGTTTAAAGTGTTATCACTGTTTGTTAACTAGCAGTGCTAACTACATTAACTTACCTCGCTTTACGTAACCTAGGTATCCAAAATTAATGAACTGGTTACCATAGCAACCAACAAACTGAAGATCTGGCGTTTAGGTTAGCTTTCCACATTGTGCCTACTTAATTCTGTTATCTTAAGGTTTGCTGCGACACAAGTGTATATATTCCTAGTTATAAACTATCAGACAATTAACTCTTCCCTTGTACGTGACCGAATGAGACAAACACGAGGAAACAAACTGTGTTCATTTCCTAATCGCATTTTTACTCTTTTTTACTCTGCGAGCCACCGTATCAGCTGAGACGACGTCAGCTCAAGTCATTCATGACAGTCACCTGACTAAAACAAATTCATGTTACATGCTCCTGTATGCTAGCTACCTGGGCAGGTTACAAACATATTTAATTAACTGAAAACGCTTGCAGTTGTTTCGACTACCAGAGAAGATGCACGTTGCATGTTGTCACCGCCAAGGATGATTTGTCGTTGATGCAGCTAGCTAGCTAGCTAAATTAATGGTGAGTACATTAGCTAGGAAATGCACAGCAGTAGCTAAAAGTATCAGGGTTAAATAATGTATAGCTTGTCTCTATTGTTTTATGATATGATGTAATGGATTGACATATTGTTTTATATTTATTCTGCAGCTCGTCTGTTGTCTCCTCTGCGTTGTGAATGTTTGGAATAAGGATTAGGAATAAAAATGCCTCAGGCGGCGGCTATTATCAGTGGGATCCAGAGAATGGTTCTGTATGAAACCAGAGCTGTAAGTTGGATATGTTCTTCTGTACTTATTACTATCTCATCATGACCCTATCGGCTGGCCAATCTGTATAGGGTTCACCTTGTTGGATTTAAGTGGCCAACAAAAATTAATTACAGGCAGGTCCTTGCGGGAGTTTAGTGTGGTTCTTAGTATGTACTAACTGTAAGAACATTGTTTATTGTTCACACTTATTTAAGCAAATAAAAAAGATAAACGAGTATGCCTACTTCTCTACCAGCAACAACTTTCGTTCTTTTATTTTTTTTATTTTGACACTATAATCTTGATCCTTGGTACTAACGAGTCTTTCGCGCTTTTGACGGAAGTGCTTCATTTGGGGCACTTTTGTTTATTCGGGACAGACAATATTCAGGAAATTTTTTTAAGCTGATCTGGGCATTCAAACCCCTGACACAATCGTGAAGTGTGGAGAGACCCTTTAGAATTGCTAATATTCGACGGCAAACACTAGATGGCAGCAAGAGAGTGTCTTTATTTTTTTACTTCAGGCACACCTGCAGTCTACTATGAGTTACCTTGCCTATCTTTATGTTAGTTATTAAAATTGCTTGTATACACTGATCAGCCACAATGTTAAATTTACCAGTGTTTTTTATGTTGTGGTGGACAGGGGTCAGAACATGTAGTGCATCACAGATAAGTGCCCATTTTGAACCTTCTTCTCCACAACATCAAAACCACCAGGTGCATTTAATGTAGTATTAAAGGATATTAATAAAGGTTTGTACACATTTGGTATACATATAAATGTACACACATTACAGGCAAGTTTCTGTGCATTTGTCTTTCCTAATTTCATGTTTTTTGTTTTACCAGCGCATTTATTCCCCATTTATTTTTTTTGAAAGAATACATTTTCATTGAAATGAATAGTTGCTGTCACAGCACAATTAGTCACAAACATTTAGAATATAAGGCAGAAAAATATTTGTCACAGTTGACTTATCATAATTTTTTATTGAATGTCCCATTTTACTGAACAGTGGACAAAGAGCTTGCTAGGATACTGGGATAGCGTGGAACAGGACAATATGGATGTAATGGTTGCAGGCTGTACTGTTACAGGATGTTCCAATTTACACTCTTTAACCATCTTCCCACCCAGTATGACAAGAATAATGACTTGAAAGAAAAAGACATGCAAGGAAGACAAATTTGAGCATTTTAGAGTCTAGCCTTGTGATCAAATATGTCTGCTGCCCTCATGTACATTGGACTGTAGGTACTCTAATTCAAGTGTACAATATTTCCTCATTCATTTATGATAAAAGGTCTGAAGAAAGTAGGGCTTTAATACTATTATCTAGAATGCATCTAATGTCTGTTTGAACACCAGTCTCTTCCAAAACATTGGAGACTAAGTCTGAACTTAATGTCAGTCATGAGAAAGCTTCTTGTGTTGAACACTAGTTTGCAAATATTATTGTCTTCAGTGTGTGCTTACATAATAGAAAATAATAATAGACAAAGCTATGTTGCTAAGGCCTTTCTGATTATGTTGACAAAATGCATTATAGCCTACAGTGCTATCATAGTTTTATTTTTCTTTTCAGAGGTATTTTTTGGTGGGGAGCAATCAGGCACAGACCAAACACAGAGTACTGAAGATTGACCGCACCGAACCCAAGGACCTGGTCATAATTGACGATAAGGTAAGTGTTAGAGTTTTCACCAGAGTTAGTACAGTGCAATTGTATATGCTTATGTAATACAGTACAGTACGCTTGGGGGGAAATTGTACAATCACTCAGCTTATCCCAAGTGTATTGTGGTTGACAGCTCCTTTTCTTCACCACTGCTCATTACCAGGATCTATGAGCTTGGAGTTGATTTGTTAGTTCATATTGTGGGTGATTATGATTATGATGTTTGTTATTATGAAGCATCCATAACTAAACATCCATCACTTCATGCTCTCATTCCTGCACATATTACACTGCTCCTTAGGAAACCATGTTGATTTGATTGTAGTATAGTACACTATAGCAGTGGTTCTCAACCTTTCTGAGTCACGACCCCCAATATAACATTCGTTGGTGTTGGCGACCCCCGAATTCTTTCACTTTATCTCACTTTATACATAAGCAAGCATAAACATATATAATTACTATAAATTGCTGACAAGAACCTTTTCATATTTCTGAGATGAATAAAGAATATATGACAAGCTGAGGAATCTAAATAATCAAATCATGGTCATCTCCAAGATTAATGTGTTTTACAGCAAAAAGCATTTCATTCTACAAATAAACTGGAAATGTTCACACAAATACAGTATGGTGTTATGTAATGCAGAGAAGTCTATTCTATGGCTGTATAAGGTTCCTGAACAGAAAGTTGTTTATCTGTTTGCAGATTTTTAAACTGAATGATAAAAAAAACTGTTGTTTATGCATTGCAACATTACCAAAGGAATTTAGACAGCAGCTGGTCTATTTCTGGCTTAATGGCTGGGGATCAATCTGAACCCTTTTGTAGAAAATTTAGGACCACTGATTAAATAGGCCCTGTTAGTTTTTATTTGTTGTTGCCCAGAACAAAGAGAGAAAGACTTGTACTCTTTGGACCTGATTTACTAAAGGTTTGCGTGTACAAAAACATGCGCAAACTTATATCACCCTCTAAAAATGGTGAAGACTGATCTACTAATGGTGCACACTTAAGACTGTGGCTTTCAAATGAGCAAAATAGTGCACACTGTGGATCTCATACCTTTGCCTTAATAAATGCAAAGTACTGCGTTTTTGACAGACTGTGCGAAATACAGGGATGAAAAAATCTAAATACATAAATTGATCATACGCAGTGTGATTTATCAAGCCTGAAAGCATTTGCCACGGCTGTGACTGCTTTTATATTTATTATGTTTGAAAGGCAGGAGCAGTCTGCTTGCACATAGATGACTGCTGTTATTCAGATGAGGAGGAGGCATAGGAAAAATGAAAGAATGCATCAAGAATGCATGTTTAACACCCGGGTAAATATATTTAAAATGGTGGAAGAAAAAATTAAACATATTGTTGTTCCAGCAATGCAATTTTGGAGCTGTTTGGTAAGTTACAGGCTGATTTGGAACCAGTCACAAGAAAGGGCCATGCAACACCTGCCATGCCCAAACACCTCTGCATTTCCTTGCATCTGCATAACTCCACCATACAGCTGTTTTCACTGTGGTCTCCCAAAATAGGTTTCATGTGTGTTGTCCTGAAATTTTTATGCTATTCTCCAAACTAGAAACATAGGAAGCGTTATGAAAATACCTGCTTTGTGCATGTGCTATATATACTCTAACCATATGGGTTTGGTCAACAGCATGTGTACAACCAGCAAGAAGTTCGGGAGTTACTGGGACGCCTCGACCTGGGCAACCGCACCAAAATTGGCCAAAAGGGCTCCTCAGGCCTCTCCAGGGCTGTCTTAGCCTTTGGCATTGTGGGTGAGTACATTCACCTCCACTTTCCTCCTCACTGGCATAGCAACAACTACTGAGGGGCACAATGATGGCAACATGCACCTCATCTCCAAAGGATTTTTTCTATAGCTATTGGTTTGACCTGGTTTTATTTTTAAGTGCAGGAGATGGGAAAACAAAATAAAAGGACCACCTGGCAGTATAATTCACTACAATTTAACTCTGCTAGCAATTCCACTATTACTACTTTTTTGAAGCTCAGTTTTCAGGTTTCAAATAATGACCATCAGCGGTGTATTCAGAATCAGCAAGAAGCTTTCCACATTTTTATTACCTACCCAGAAATGGTAAGTAGACAGTATTGTTTGCGAGGGTTATCTATAACTGTAAAAGTTGCATACATTACCTATTAAACTACATTGTATATTATATTGTAATTAATTATTTTAAAAGAGATCTGTTTTCAATTTGGCATTAAAAGGTCTTTTTCTGGTTTTCATTTCAAAAAAACCGCATTGAAACGCCTCTGTTACATTTAAAAAAAGGAAAGCATTTAAAGGGACTTTATACTTTTTATAAATGCTGTATTTTAATATGTAAACTACGTTGTGTTATGTAAATCTAATGTCAACACTCAGCACTTTTTCATTTCAACACTTCTATGAATGTTGTAAAAAAGCAGCCTAAGAAATGTAATTAAAAAACAAGTAATTAAAAAAAAAAGAGTATTGATTTAGTTTCTGCAGCACACTGCTGATTCATATCTGTGTTTTTGTGCTTTGCACATTGTCCTACAGACCCAGTTACAACTTAGTACAATTATAAGGTTGATTAAATTATAATTTGCATAGTCTTTTCTGGCCTTTTGTCAACCCAAAACATAGAACTCGGGTCACTCTAATTTTATCAGGTCAGTCTTGTTCTGTCTCTCTGCTCCATATATGAAAGCCAAGGCTTTGTTACATGACAAGTTTGTGTAACTGATTACATGTGTAGCCGACTCTTTATGTCCTGCCACAGTGTTTATACCCCAGTTGCTGTGTGGAAAGCAATTGGTGTCAGAGCTGTGAATTTCTCGTGTGTTCAGCAATATCTGTCCCATTATATTTTGTGTAACACTAATATACTCAGCAAAAGTTTGAGTTCCTGGTGATTTAATCAGCTACTGTCAGTGATAAAACATAAATTAATCTTTCACACAAACATACATTTCTGACAAAACAGTGATGTTCATTTTAGAGTTTGGTGGATTCCTTCATTAATTACTCATTAAATTGTGTCATATAATCTGCATAAATTTGCAGTGATCACTACAGATCATCTAATCAGTGAATTAAGGACACTGACCTGAAAGACTTGTTTTTATGCACATAGTTGGTCGATTAGGTATCGGAGATCTCGCATTTGCAAGAATTCAGTTTTCCTCAGCAATTTCTGCAAAACATGGTAAAATCAGAGGAACGCTTTTTTTTCATCTCTGTGGCTTTTCGTGTGTGATTATGCAATTCAGAACTGTAATAAGCTAGAATCAAAAGAAACCAAACTTTGGCCTAAACACAGCTTTGGTTCAAGCATGTTACAGCGTAAGAGACCTCTTTCTTCTCAAGAATAACAGTGATTAAAATGTAATCTTATGCTTCTGCAAAGTAGACCTGAAAGTTTGGTGGTCATGGCACAGTTTTGAGCTAAATGCGAACATTTGCTAATTTGTACTGAACACAAAGAATAGCTGAGGCTGATGAGAATGTCATTAGTCCAGCATGACCTACTGATGGTGCTAGGTGAAAAGGTACAACATCACATAAAGTTATTAAAATTTATTCACTGGGGATGTGAATGTTCCAAATCTCTTGACAATTCATTCAGTAGTTAGGATGGGTTTTAGACAGTTCACCCTCAAGTCATAAATATCTAGTTTATGATGGCATTAGAAGAAAAGTCAGAATTAATATTTACAGCAGTAGTTGTGAAGATATTCCTTGCATGGTACAGTAGTCTCTCTGTTCTCCTTTAAGCTAAAGTGGCTAAACCATGCTGATTGCTTGTCTAAAAATACATGACCGTTGCAAAGGTCTGACGTTCTGCTTTATAGTTCATCCCGTGCCTGAGTGTGTACATAGCCATTTCTGACTAAGGAAGATACTAGCAATTGTTAACTAATATTAGCAATGTTTTTTGAGGGTAGAATAGTAACCACCCATGATCAAATTTAAGCTTGTTCCCATTTAAGTAAGTGATGTAATACTATACTTTGAAGATTAAATTCAGCATCATCGTTGAGGCTTAATGTCGGTGACACTGACACAGACAGATTCTGGCCTCTTTGCCTGTCACCTGTGTTATTGCAGCATATGTTTCATTATTTTAAATATATTTTTATTCACTTTCGGTTTTGTCAGTCTGACCCATCTCCGACAAGAAGCATCACAACAAAGACCCCATTGACTTTGTCATTTAAAATTGGTGGAGTGCTGCTTGCCTCTGCTTGTTTCAGTGCATATTGTCCATTAGATTCAGATACAGAAAGTTTGAAATAGCTGAGGCTAAAATATTTAATTAAGTGGATTAATGTTGATCCCTGTACTTAAGTACAGGTGTGTGGTATGTAGTATGGTATGTATCTGCAGACTGACATCATACGGTATATACACCTGTTTTGTACCTTTCTCTTGCAAGCATAATATGAACCTCAACAACCTCATTAGACTGTTTACAACAAAGTGGTAGTAGGTCATCTGTGAATAGTCTAAATGTACAAGGACTTTGTATTCAGTTCTAAAATTGCATCTGTGGTAGACTGTTCAGCTACATTAGAGTGTATAGGTAATATAGTGACTAATGACTCACAAGCACTTGTGATCCACCTCTACAAATAGAGTTGTCTATTTGACTGTATTACCAAAGTTGAACTTATTCAGAGGATTTCCTTTTTTCTGAACTTTAGAGGAACTCAAGTTATGTCATGCGAAAATTTATATTTTTTGAAAGTAAATTGAATTTGATTTGGTTTATTTGGAAGCACTTCAAATTTGTACTTTTTTTTTTTCTTAACAGGGTTTGTACGTTTCCTCGAGGGGTACTACATTGTGTTGATCACCAAACACAGAAAGGTGGCTGACATCGGTGGCCACTCCATCTACAAAATTGAAGACACAAGCATGATCTACATCCCCAATGATTCAGTCAGGGTTACACATCCTGATGAAGCAAGGTAGCATCTTGTTCTCACCCTTCCCATTTTAGATTTTTAAGGGTGCTGTCTAAAATCTTATGTGCAATGGTTTTATATCCCATGTAGCACATTGTAGACTGATCAGCAAAAACATAAAACCACTGACAGGTTAAGTGAATAACATTAATTATGTCGGGATATATTAAGCAGAATATGAACAGCCAGTTTTTGATGTTAATGCATTGGAAGCAGGAGAAATGAGCAAGTGTAAGGATCTGAGTGACTTGACGAGGACTAAATTGTGATGTTAAATGACTGGTTTGGAGCATCTCGAAATCCTGCAGGGGGACCTGCACATTAGGAAGGTGTCACTATCACTAATAACTTTAAAAACACACTGTGTAGTTTTTGAACATTAGTCTGAACAGTCTTCAGACGGAAATAATTTATTATTGAGGCCGAATTGAAGCTGTTCACACTTTGTCCACTGACCCTTGTCTCTGGTGTATTGAAACTGAAAAGTTAATAGAATTTTAGGAAATATGAAATTTCATTTTGATTTATGGCATAAAAGAATAGTAAATTAAGACTTTACTAGCTCACCTTTAGTTGTAAGCTTGGCTGACTGAGTTTTTTTCTTATAGATATATGCGGATCTTTCAGAATGTGGACCTCTCCAGCAACTTCTACTTCAGGTAGGACAAATTCTTAGTCCAGAAATGGAGAACAAAAACTAAAAAGTGTCGTACTGTTGGCTACATCTCTTGATCAAGTGTGCACTGAGCCAGTTAATAAGCCAAAGAATATCACATTTATAGCATCATTTCTTTTTAGTATTGTCAGTTAGTAGATCTGCCAAGCAAAAATTACTTTAAGATTCAACATTATGATGTGGACATTTTTGAACATACTATTTTTACACAAAGTGCTATGTTGAATTGAAAAATAAATTGGAAAGAAATTCTGTCACATGTACCATTTATGTGCACACATCTGTTCACTATGTGCGCTTTGAGGCTCATTGAAATCCAGATCAAAAGAATTTTCCTTAACCTTTTTCCCATTGTTAAATTTGATTTGTCACATGTGATAAGCTCAGCACAAGGCTGGCCATGTGAAATGATGTCCAGAGCTCAGGTAAAGCCTGTTACCATCTAAAAATTGCTTTGGTTTATTTAATCTTTGCCTTCCTGTTTTATGTCTTGAGATATGTGGCCTTGGTTATCACAAGAAGTCTGCACACAGCCTGAAAAATTTACTGAATATTTATTGACAGCCACTTTAAGTCTGTTATGTCTGTTCTTTTTAAATTTCACCTAGCAGCTGTTACAAATTATTAAACAGCAATAATACCTTAACTATGAATATTTTACTCATATCATATAGAAACTCAAGGAAAATATCTTTGGGGTATTTGTGTCATTTTAAACATGGCCATAACGTTTAACAAATGCTAGCACATTTTTGTGACTATCCATGGTCATGTGTGACATGTAATAAACATGATGTTTCCAACTATACAACGTGGTGCAATTATTTATATTTTTATTTATGTGTTTTGACCAAATCTTTAAATTCCTTATGGGACTGTGCAGGCTGTACTTGTTTAAATAACACTGCCATTGTACCCTGCAGCTACAGCTATGACCTGAGCCACTCGCTGCAGTACAACCTGACTTTACTGCACAGGCCTTACGACCTGTGGTCGTCAGAAGCTTCCTCCACTGAGAAAGAAGTACATACACAGAGCAAGCAGGACAGCTTTGACATCTTTGAAGATGAGGGTTTGCCTACACAAGGTGAGTGGAAATGAATCAGTACCTTTGGTGTTCCTTTTGTTTATTTTAATGGCTGGAAAAGACCTTGGTAGACCACTCTCAAGGGACCTATACTCCACAGAGGAACACTAGTGATCCAGAAACCTTGGCAGTGATTGCATGGAACTAGCGAGAACAGAGTGTTGCCTTTGTCCAGAGTTATTGTTCAATAAACATCCAGTGGAAGTGATTTGGCACACAGAGGCAGAGAGCAGGGACTACAGAAACAGTGAAGATGAGAAAAAAAAGTTCAAAGTTTTCAGACTGCCTGAAAAAATGTGGACGACAGTGAAAGATTCTAATGCCCTAATTTAAATGTCTGATGTTTTCTAATGTATTTTTAGGTGGATTATTTTGTTTAATTAATTTAAATGATTTAAAATTATAGTAATTAAATCCATCTTAGGTTTTTTACTTTAAAAATGTTCATTATTTCAATGTAGATTACATTAGACTAAAGCTGAGATAGCAGCTAAGCTAGGTTTTTTTTGTCCTTCATGACTGAATTTAGTGACTTCGTCATTTAGCTCTGTCGAATAACTAAGGAATTAGCTGCATTTCAGCTCATTAAAATGCATATTTTTTAAATTACAATAGGGAAGACTCGATAAGTAACTTTAGTTTTACTTAAAGTAACAATATACTTAAGATAGCGCTAGTATGAGGCATCATTTCTATCATGTAATAATGTTTTTATGGTGTAATACAGTTTAACAGAAGTCAGATTTGGTGTAGTGTCAATTTAAATCAAATAATAAAGTACTTTACTTAACTAGTGTATTTTAACTTTTTACACATTCAGATAAAGATAAAGTCAGTTTAATTGTTGTTTTTTTTGTTACCATTAATGCCCATGTATGTTAATGTAAAATAACTGCTGCCAGTTTGCCTTGCTTTGTTGAAATTCACCTGAAAATATTTTTACTTGTCTTAACTGATATTCTGTCTTTTATAACATGTATTGTAATATAATTACATAAGATTAATCCCAGTTACATCAACTTAATACATATGGTTCTAAATATTCTCTTTTTCCACAGCCTGTTACCTCAGCTAATCTTCTTTTTGTCCATTTGCTGCTTTTTGACTACTAGTGACTAATGTTTTATGTGTTCCTACTTTTCCACCACAGTGGTTTATGGACTCCGGAATGAGCCGTACTACAAGTACGTGTGGAATGGGAAGCTGCTGGAGCGAGTCAAGGACATAGTTCACCATGACTGGCTCATGTATATAATCCATGGCTTTTGTGGCCAGTCAAGTATCCTTTAAGCACTTTAAGCATAAAGTCAGTTGTGACTTCATTTGCCTTGTGTTCTTTTTTACACACTGTAACTATACAGTACACACATACGTGAATACATTAAGACGCAACATCTTTTGTATTAATGTTCATGAAGTATTAGAAGAAAATGTTGTCCTTTGTCAGCGACCCCCCTCATTTCTCAGCATCACTTGCTGATCTGTGCTCAGCCTCTATCAAAGCATGTGGATTACACTGTGAACAAGGGTGTATGATTCAACACCAAACTGCTGATGCAGTTTGTTTGTTTTTAGCAAAGCAAGTCTGATGGCAATTAATCAATGGTTATCAGGTACAGTATGTAAACACTGTCACTTGCATAATTGTTCCATCTGTTATCTGCATGGAAAAGGCAGCAATATTGTGCATATTTAATCAGATGAGATACATGGCGAGTCCACTCTTGTGTTTTGCATGTGCATACATACATTTTTTTACAGTTGCATTTGTTTTGCACTTTTGACTAGACGTAAACTGCGTATCAGGGATTTTTATTAAGTGCAACATAAATAATTTCCTCTGTATTTTTTGCAAAGCATTTGTAGTATTCATGCATGGTTTACTGCTGCAGAGGGGATTTTGGCTTGCCCGAAGCTGAAGTCTGATTTATTATGGTAAAAGTCTGCCTTAGGTTACATATACTAAATATTTCAATCAATTTTCCATCAAGTCCGTTTTACATAAATCACACTAAGCTGCATAAATTTGTTGACTTTTTGCTTTCAAAGGAAGGAACTCTATTTTTAACTAATTAATATTTTAATATAAGCTTTTATGTTATTAGTCTTTATCTAATGTCTGTATGTTGCGCAATAAATCACATCAGCTAGGCAAACTAGGGTGCACTTTACACTGACTTCTCTTATCAGGCTGCTTGCTGCCACAGAGACACTGCGTGGGCGCTTTGGGTTGAGGCAGTTGCTGGAAACAGTTTGGCCTTCAGTGCTGTGTTTCTGAGGGAATGAGAGGGCCAGTGGGTGCAATGACAGGAGGTGGGGAGGAGAGAAATATTGAAATTTGTTGCTGGTGAGGAGACACAAAAGCAAGAGCAACATTTATTCAAAGGAAGCAATAAGGGAGTGGTCTGTAGGTTAAAAAAAGACATTAAAGGTCATTAAATGTGTATAGAAACAGAACCACATTTGAAACATTTTCACATTTTATGTTAAATTTATAGGTGGAAACATAAGTCATAACTAATGGGTGGTTTGTAAAATAGAGAAAGTTTTTTGTTTTATTTTGCTTACTGTAATACTATATATTAAGCCAAGTTCAGAAATGAGACAGAACTTATTAATAATATAATGTATATAATATAATATATATATATATATATATATATATGTTGTATAAATATTCTTTTTACTAGTACTGGTAATGGCTCTTATATTACATTTTAAATGAACTGGGTCTACAAAAAAGTAGGACTACAAAAAAGTCAAATGTACTATTATAAACTAATAACAAGGATGTATGTGAGTATGTGGTATTTCTCTGGATTGTGTAATGATCCTCCTCCTTGACCTGCCAACTACAGAGCTTCTGATCTACGGCCGACCTGTTCACATCACCCTCATTGCCAGGCGCTCCAGCAAATTTGCCGGGACCCGCTTCCT
Organism: Sandelia bainsii; assembly: GCA_032362345.1. NCBI lineage: Eukaryota > Metazoa > Chordata > Actinopteri > Anabantiformes > Anabantidae > Sandelia > Sandelia bainsii. Next base: position 11,145,059 of record JAUMHL010000017.1, read on the forward strand.
TAAAAGAGGAGCCAACTGTGAGGTACAGCAGTTGCCGAGGCAACAGGAAAGAATACATGGTGGAGACAGGGCTGAGGGCCACTGTGATGATTGAGATGACTCAGGATGATCACAGGGGGTTAATTTGACCCACTGCATCTTCCTTGAGCATGCACGAGTCTACTGTGTGGGTGTATGGTGGAAGGAGGGAGGAACTTCGGTGCAGACATACGACTTCCTTTTTCTGTTTGGACTGCCACAGTTAGCAATTAGACACAGTTTTCACAATTTCCTGCTGTTGTGTGTATTGCCAAATTATTTGTTTTTCTTTTGCTTTTTCAGTATTGCCCCAGTTTTTTGTGTAGCTCACAGTTTGATAGGCCCTTTTCACACGGACATTTGACCTAAAAAGCACAGCTATCATTGATGTCCTTAATGATAGCTGTGTCTGTGTTACATTTAAGCCACATCAGTAAGCCTGCATACAAACTGGAAGGTCCCTGAAACTAATAAAGCTCGATGGATGCAGCCTGTATTATTAACAGTGTTATCTATTCCAGTGTTTTTCCTGCTGTGTGATACCAAAATGTCAGTTGTGAATGGACCTGTGAGTTAAAAACATGGATTTACACAGTCAAACACTTATTTATGCTGATGTTCATAGTTCATTCTTGAATTGGAAACGGCTGATAAGTTCATCTGACCTTGGGTTTTATTTAGTAGCAACTCTGGAGCTTTCACATGATCTCCAACTCCATGTTTGCCAAATTTTCATGGAGTTGTAGATATTGAAATGTAAGAAATTAAGAAATTCTCGTCTATGTTTACCATGTCCATCTGATAAAGATCATGTGATAGAATGACCTAAACAGCTGTATTCCATTTCTATAAAAATTGAAATTTTAACATCTACACTTCTGTAACAACATGGCAATATGCATCTGCTGATGAAGAGCATGTGAAATGAGCTGGACCTTGTGACGGGTTTCTTCTTCATCAACCTTGTTGTTCTTTGTACTTTTCTTTTGTTTCCAGGGGGATGTGGCCAATGAGGTGGAGACGGAGCAGATTGTCCATGACGCCTCAGTTATGTCTTTCACAGCAGGAAGTTATTCCTCATATGTCCAAGTGAGAGGTTCAGTACCACTCTACTGGTCCCAGGACATTTCCACCATGATCCCAAAACCCCCCATACGATGTAAGATGACTTTTTACAGCTGATATCGGTTTTACTTTTTATATCAGCAGCCTCTTTGTTACCCAGTATTAGACTTCAAAGATCATGTGCTAAACTGTATATTACCATGAAATGTTATCATGACTTGCCTATGTAATGGAAAAGAGAGCTAAATAAGCATTAATAACGGATAAAAAAAACTCAACTATTTCATATTCATTGTATTAATTCTAGTGACTGTTCAGGACCAGTAATAATCCATTAAGGACAGAAGACAAATATAATCAGAAAAACTGCATTGAAATAAAACAGTGACTTTACACTGAGGCTGTTCTTCTCAACTATCGGCAGAGAGATATAAAAGTAAAAAGGTAGTAGGTGAGGGCAGGACAGCCCTCTCTGTCATCTTCGTATACAGTCTTCCATCTCATTATAAGTGAGATAAAAACACAAAACCAGGGCCAATGGGAGGTGATCAGATCCCAAAGACTGGTGAGACTGTAAGGCTCTGGCTGTGTGTGTTTCTGTGTGTGTATACATAGTAAGATGCTGGTGCTTGCATTTGTACAATGCCAGTATTAAATCATAATCTTTTCCCCCCAGTTTGCCCTTTAATTCATCCTTGGATGACATTTACCTGAGTGAGATAGACACACTGAGTGTGTCCCTAAGGTCCCTCTGTGTATCAGCTTACCTCATCATCCTGCCTCCACTTTGATCCTTAATGGCAGTCCTTATCTGACATTTCCCAAATGTTGCCCAGTTTGCACCAGTGAATTTGCTGTGTGTATGTAGCTTGAGACAGTTTGTCCTTGGTATTGGCATACTTTCTCTTTGAGATGATATTTTACCTCCGCTTTAAGATCTCTAAATTTCTCAGTCACTATAAAACAACACGATTCATGTTGGGTTTGGTTTTTTATCAGAAGTCTGGAAGACTGTCTTGATAATAGCTGTTGATGATGGTCTGCTCTAAGTTTCAACATGTCAAAGGAGCATTTCTGCATTTTGTAAAGTGTGTTTATTTACTTTCTTGCAGTGTTAGATAAGAAGATTGCTACCGCCATATTGTCCGTATTTCAGACATACTTTATAGCCCATTACATTGCCAGCTGTTTCCAACCCTGTTTCCACAAAAACCTTGACTATTGTGAAACTGACATGAAGCCTCAACAATTCAAAACTAGGTGCAGCTCAGATTACACAAATAACCAACCCACACTCAATGCAGTTTTATATTTGTTTGACTTTTAGTGAGGGCTGCATTGAATGACATTTGTTGGATGAATGTAGGTCATCGACATGGCTAAGAGACACTTTGAACTCAGTGTCTGTGCATTCAGAATACATTTATCCGTGTCCCTCCATGGATTGCCTCTGCCATGACTGTCAAAAATTATTTTTGTATAAGTGTACAATAACAGTGTTATCAGGCATTATCTCTATAAGTTGACATAAACTAAACAATCTCCACTAAGGCCTGTGGAGAGGTGAACTGGGCAAAATGTAAAGTATGTGCTATGTGCCAGAGCTTGTGTTTGTATTGTCAGTTCTGAGATATTGCAAGATATGACTGAGTGGGATGAACTCTGGCACAACAACACTGACCTATTTTTTCTAATCTATCTTTTGGCTGCTTCAGTTGTCCAATTTGAGAACAAACTGCAGGTGCAGGGCTCAGGCATGAGTGTTGTTAAACACGATTTTAAAAGAAAAGACTGAACAGAAAAACGAAAATGGAAGTGAATGTACTAAACAGTGAACAGTGGGCCAGTCCAGAGTCGGGGCTCAGAAGTGCAGTAACGTTTTAGCTCAGTGTGGAGTTGGACTTCACATTCTAGGTTTATTGGCTTTTTGAAACAGACCTGGCACTATTAAAAGATGTTATCTAGTTCCTCTATATTTTAGTAATGAAGATTGCATTTGATAAGGTGAATGCAATTTTTTTTTAATTGTTTAAATCTTGGATTTTGTTTAAAAGTTCATCTCCACTTGGTGCACATACATCATACCCACAAACACAATCCTCTGATCAAATCTAAACCATTGAGCTTAGCAGAATTTCTATTTTTGCTTATCTTTTACTACATTTACAGATTTGGTTCAAACTTTTAACACATCCAGGCGAGACGCGATTTCCTAAGATTTTTAGCTACTTAGTAACATGTGATACCCTTAAAATATTAAACATTAATCAGTTTGACTTCTTTTCAGTGGACCAAGCTGACCCATATGCCCATGTAGCTGCCCTGCACTTTGACCAGATGCTTCAGCGGTTTGGCTCTCCTATCATCATCCTCAACCTGGTCAAGGTAACACATGCGCAAACTCTTTTTTGAGGTTATAATTTTTGCTATGGCAAAGCTTATAGCATATGACATCCATTAAAAAAATAAAAGTAAAAGTGTTAGCTGGCATTTTAAGCATTTACCTTTATCAAGAGAATGTACAGTACATTGGCATCTTTTCAGAAATTTTTTTCAAATCTACATGTTGGATCAACATAAATAATCATCAAAATTTTTATTTTCATACTAACAAATCACTGTCACATAAAATTACAGCCCATTGCCTCTTTGTGTGTATATGTAGTTATTATACTTTGACTATAGTCTTTACAGTTATCCTGAAATATTTACATAAATTGGGGCTGGGTAAACACCTTAATATAATGCACTAGTACAACTCCACCAACCATAATGACCTAAATAATAAACATTATCACCTGTGTGATGGTTTCAACAAAAAACTGAGAAATTATAACCTTGTAAAAGTAGACTTCATGGCAGAGCTGCTGTATTGGATTGCATTAAATTGTACAGGTGTACCTAATAAAGTAGACAGTGACTTTATAGTTTTATTGATTTTCCTTAGTAAGATCCTTCAAGGGTTCGCTCCTAATTTGTCTCCTTCCTCACTGTCTTACTGAATGCGTGAGCCTCATATACTTTGTTTGAATGTTACAGCGCATTAGCCTAACCTAAATCACCTTAATAAAATCTATGTTGTAAAGTACTGGAGTTTGGTTTTCAGAAGACTTGCTTCCCCATTTGATTTTAACTGGATCTTTGTGAATTGTTTATGTTGATTGTTCATATGAATTATTCTCGGTCTGTGCAATCATTCATCAGGTAGTCGTCTAATAAGGATGTGATTGTGTAATTTCCCAAGCACTCAATTTATATTGGGGGTTAGGTGCTGTGGAGACATGAGTAATCACACACGATTTTCTTGATGGTTGGTAATTGGTAGCAGTTGAAATGCTACTTTGAAAATTCTCCCTCTGCATTGCCTTGAAAACACACAGCAAGGGTGAAAGTGAAGACTCACACACTTACAAAGACACACATGGCTTTTACCACCTTCTCCCTTCATACTATGTTGCTTTAAAATAAGCATCAATCATTAAACTGCTGTTATATAAAGAAAAACAAATATAATTCAAAAATAATGAAATTCCAAACAATGGAAAGTATGAAGCTTTGACAGGTACGACACTAATAAAATACTTCAAGACTCCATGTTAAAAATACACAATAAAGTAAACAAAAGGTTGTATGAGATACTTATGCCAAGTTTTATGGTATCCTCATCCCATTGTGCAACACTTTTTCAACATTTTCTTATCTGAACCCGCACTCCACCAGTGTTTGTATTTCCTTTTTACATACACATGCATGGACACACTTGGGCACGCAGCCATTCACTCTGTAGCTTGGGTTTCACGCTCACGTTGTCACTCACAAGGGAGCCGTGAGACGAGGGACCAATCATAGACCTCAGAGGTCTGCACAAGTTGCAGCCATGTGATATTTGCAGACTGTGGGGAGTAAGGGAGGGGACCCCTGGCTAATACTATACACCCTCTCTCTCATCCCAGTGAGACAGAAAAAAGATTTGGCAATTAACCATAAAATCGTGACAGTCCATCTCGCTACTGTGGCGACTAGGGTTGTGTTAACTCCAGGATGGGTACGTGATTTTGTTATAGGTTGCTGCGTGTTGCTGAGTGTGTATGTTAAGGACTGAATAGGAGAGGGAGAGTAAGAGCGCACATGGCCAAGCATGTGAATTATTTTTCCAACCAGCTAACTTAATTAGAATCAATTTGTTCTGTGGGAGATAGCTTTTACCCACACACATATACATAAAACACAAAAAAAGTTTTTATTAACATTGGAGTTTAATCAGGGAGATGTCCAAAGAGCAAAAAAAGTTTTTTTTTTGACAGAACCATTTCCAAAATGGCAGCAAATGCCACCAAACATCAGACCCTCACACACAAAAGAAAGTGGTATTAACATAAGAAAAGAATAAAACAAGTCATTAAACCATGATTTTATTTTGCTTGACCATGTATATTAAAATAATTACACAGCTAATTTCCACCCATTAAAATGTCCATGACCTGCCTTCTGCTGTATGTGTGACTGTTCATTCATTCATGATTTTTACCTACACATGTGAACACGTACACCCGTGATTATCACTGTGGCGTTTGTATGCTTGTTTACAAGTATATGTTCACATGCTGCACACATTCTCAGTACACAGAGAATTGTTTGTAAACTTTACCTAGAGGTCACAAAGAAAGACTGAGTGTTTCTATTCATTTTTATTCATAAAATAATCATTAACTGAAAACATCTGGGCCTTAGAAACATTACAACTAACAAAAGTCAAGTTTTTTTGTTCACTATTTCTGGGAAATTTTCTTTTTTGAACCTGGGGAGTTGACTATTACCCATGGTTGCCCAGTTTTTTGTTCTTGTCTGCTCTTGTTTTTATAAACCTCTTAAATTGCCTTGGCTGTGCCACTCAAGGACAGAGACTTATCCTGAAGCTACTCCTGTGTCGTCTTGGCTGTATGCTTCAGGGTATTGTTGTGCTGCAGGATTATCTATAACCCTAGTTTCAGGTGACATGCACTCTGGAGCTCAAGGGCCTCTCTATTTAGGTACATTCATGCTCCCCCCAGTTTTCACCAGTCTTCCTCCCCATGTTGCTCTGAAATGTTTTTTTTCTTTTCAAAGTAGCTTCCATCTAGCCACTTTGTAATGGCCTGATTGAACTGATCACCCCTCTAGCTGGTTCTCATCTGAACAGGACATCTGACGCTCTGTTACCATTACTTTGCTGTTCACCTCCATGACCAATGGCCTTCTTACGCACGTTGGCCATGCAGCCAAATCTAAGAAGAGCCCAGGTTGTTCCAAATTTATTCCTTCACAGTTCTTAAAAGAATTAGAATTGTTATTATACCCATGGCCTAATCTCTGCATTGCCACAATTTTCTCTACAGAAAGTTCCTCAGACTTAAATAAGAGTTTTTAGTTTAGCTTGTTAACTAATTTGCAAAAAATTATAAAAATAGGAAATGTGATGTCTCTAAATGTATCGAAGACAATAAAACACCAGACATGTCCTATTTGTGCTCAATTCTTCATGCAACTGTATCATTATCAAAACTATACATAACAAACACCAGAATATAGAACTTGGCTCTTTGGTAATAGAACCAGAGTCATACACGTGATATAGTGTGTGTGTGTCTCTCTGTTACAGAAGCGTGAAAAAAGGAAACATGAGAAGATTCTGAGTGAAGAGCTCTACCCAGCTGTGATCAACCTAAATCAGTTCCTCCCTCCAGATCACTGCATCGACTACATTGCTTGGGACATGGCCCGCTACACCAAGAGGTTGTGAAAATGAATGAAAACCAGCTTTTACTGTTGTATTTGTACTATCAAAATATCAATCTCAATTGGAAAGAAAAAGCTTCAATGCCTATGCATTGATCTGTTACAGGTTGTCAGCAGGACTGAAATGTTTGCAAATTAAATTTTTTGGTCTTTTTGATCTGACAGTGTTTTTTTTCCTTATACACAGGCTTCATCCAGTATAAAACACTGGTTTGTATTAACACTACCCTCCCATTTCTCTCTCTCTTTTCAGTAAGTTATGCAACGTTCTCGACCGCCTGAGTATGATAGCAGAGAATGTGGTAAAAAGAACAGGTTTCTTTATTAATCGATCCACATTCTACTGTCACATCCTCAGACCAGATGACAGGTGAGAGTTTTCTTAATCTACACTGCACCTGCTATTTCTCTTGTAAACAGAGCAAACTTACACAGATGTCATGCTTTGTTTGGTCAGCTATTGTACGTTGTTTTAACGAACAATCTATTCTGTCATATTTCCATATGAAATCAAAAGTCAGCTCATTTAAAACTTATTCACAAACAGTTTGTGACTAACATCTTTGGGCTCCTAATAGCACGCTTGTTTTTACTACTGAAACTGTTTAAACAATAGAAGTCACTGAGTTGAAATGAGAGAGGGCAGAAGATTATGCATCAGTCATATGTGGAAAAAATATGAAGCAAAAAATCTTCTCAACTTGGGACAGTGTACGATACCATCCCACCATCTTTTCTGTATTTGCATATAAAGACTTACATGTGAGAATATCATCTATTTTTGTGTTATACATATTCAGAATCATACATTTATCGAACTCTTTAATTTGGAAACTCTCCAGATCTGAATTCATAATGGAAATTATGCCTGATGGCAGTTGTGTCGTGGAGAGTTTTCTGCTAATGAGCTGAGTAGATTGCCGTTCATGTACTCGGCGCATGGCTCTTCCATTGTCTGCATGTCTTAATAACTTTCACCCAACATTACCATTCTGTTACATAACCCAATGACCATGCCAAGGCCTGTATTTATTACCCTTTCTTTTGCATAACCCAACGCTATCTCACTTTCTTTGTAATATACTCTTAGTTCGCACTCATGCAGAGGCTCCTGCTCCCATGTACACACACAAAGAAAACACACAGTTTTTATGCAGATGCACTAATACTCCTGGCACCTGTACTGTTGATTTCCATTGCATAGATAAATGATCAGAGATTTGTTGACTTTGTCTTTGCAAAAAGACAAAGATTTTCTCAGACACATACATATTTAAACACAGTTGCTCATTGGTCTCAGTCAGTTCACTGAGTTCATGCCCTGCAGAGATCCACTTTGCTTTAAAACTCATCATTTAACGACTATTGAATTTTGTTTTCAGCGCTCTTTGCAACAATTTAGAGGCAGTGACTTTTCCTTTCCTATTGCCATGTTTTTTTTTAGAAAACACTTTAAAAAGAAAGTGATGAATAGCGAGAAGCGTATTCAATTGGGGGGAAAAAAGGACTAATCGTCCAGAGCCAGAGTGGACATTTCCTGGTTTCTCACAGGTCTTGGACACAAACTGTAAACTAAAATGAACATGTACGAACACCACACAATCTTGAGTAAGCATGTTTGCTCTTTTGGATGACTGAAGTTGCCAGGAATGGTGTCTGCGCTATACGTTTGTACATGTTCCATCATTTTCAGCTTGAAATGGTGATTATACAGTAACAGTGAGATGAGTTAATATGCCTGCAGAGGAATATAACAGACAGGTGCACTTTACTGCTTTTGTCTGTGTTGTCTCCAACATTCCTCTCATGTTATATGACCTCTCAGTTAAATTTAATCAACATTTTTCAGGTGGAGGGATTTGGGTGGACAAATCACAAACAGCGGACGAGTCCAGGTATGTTGTGTAGAGAACTTTTATGTCACAATTCCATTTTCATGATAAAATCCTAATATCTTAATCGGCTCATTTACAGTTTTTGCTATTGCCATAAATGTAAATATAAATATAAGATAGCAGAATAAACAAACGGCTTGTCAGTTGAATTATAAAAGCTAATAAACCCACACATCAATTCATAGTACTTACATATCTAGGCCAAGGAAACAGCTTTTGTCTAGAATGTTTATTTTAAAGATGCCCAGTGTTCATTGATATAACTGCAAAACTAGGCTAATGCAGTTATACTAGGAGCATAATGAGAGGTTTAATGCGTTTTCATGGAAACCTTGGTTGTCTATACAGTGATTTTCTTGGAATGATCTGAGCTGTAATACTGTAAAATGAATTGCCGTCACTTACAGTAGGTAAATAGAGGGATAGGTCGTTGCCATTGATGCTACTGATAATCTAGTAATTTCCAATTCACATAGTTTGTCTCTGACCATAGACTGCATATAAAGGTTTATATCTGACTGTCATAAATACATATTTTGTAGATGAATGAAATGATGTCAGTGGGTTTCATAAGTCTTGGTCATTGTAGAATGGTGTGTTGCGGACCAACTGTGTGGACTGTCTGGACCGGACTAATACTGCCCAGTTCATGGTGGGGAAGTGCGCACTGGCCTATCAGCTTTATGCACTAGGAATGATTGATAAGCCCAAGCTGCAGTTTGATACTGACTGTGTAAGGTAATGCTCCTTACTTTATGTTTTGCACCAAACACTAAAAACAATTGGTATGTGTTTTGAACAAGATGAAAAATGGTGGCAAGTATAACCTTATACGTATCAATATATATCTGTAAACACAAGTGTATGTGCAGCCTTTCACTTAAATATAAAAAGATTAATAGCAGCACTCCTAAGTGTAACAACTATACATAGTATACCTAAATTAACATTCCAGTAGAGTAAAAACAGCATGTTTTTCCTCGTCTGCCTGTACATTGCTCATGTGTGTTACGTGTGTGTGTGTACTTCAGGTTGTTTGAGGAGCTATATGAGGACCATGGAGACACTCTGTCTCTGCAGTATGGCGGTTCCCAGCTGGTCCACAGAGTCAAGACCTACCGCAAGATCGCCCCCTGGACTCAGCACTCCAAAGACATCATGCAGACGCTGTCGCGCTACTACAGCAATGCTTTCTCAGGTGTGCTTTGAACAGAAACATACAATCTTATATCTGTATGAGCTTCTCTTACACATACAATTTATGCACTAATACAAGTAATAAGAGATTAATTTTTCCATCTATTCTGTCCTGAAATTCATCCATATTAAACCACAACTTTTCTAATACACCACACCCTGTAAGACCATATCTAACTATCTGGGACAAGGTTTCCATAGAAACATAACCGCAGCCTTTGCATACACATATAATGTAGATTATACTCATACACTACTTAGTCAACATATCACAAACAGAATATATTTATATGAAAAAATATAATAATGCACTCACAGTCAAAAGTGTTTTTTATTTTTTTATTTTGTGGAGAAATGGAAAGCTTGTATGATTTTAAAATGACAACATGTGGGCATACCCATTTCAGTATCGACAGCTAAAGATTCACTGTCCAGCATACCTCCCAGACTACCGTGATGGGTACTGTGGGAAAATGGGGTGTTTGAAGCAATTTCGATTTCGACATTTGCAGTGTTTTGATTTGATTGACGACTGCTGTGAAAGGGATATTTGGAGGACATTTGATTTCCAATGTTATTGTCTGGAGCAAGTTTTAAATTGACTGAACTAATGTTTTACATCTCATCTTAATTGCAGTCAAGATCCAGTTATGAATGTGTACTTGAAAAAGTGGCTTTGCTTTGTCTGCAGTTCAGTTTTCTAATAATTCTAAATGACACCATAGTGTATAGTTTAATATAGTGTGTTTGTGAAAATGTGCATAGGTGTACACAGTACACTAGTGACTGTTCCACATCAATGGGTGAGATTACTGGATCCAGAAAAGAAGATAAAGGTTGTGTATAGTATATTAACTTGGGAGTAATAGAGCTGTACTGCTTGACCTACAAAGCAGACTCCGTGTCTTTGCTTTTTAATGACTGGTTGAAATCATTGGTTAGTTGATAACAGAACTAGGGAAGTAGCAGATTGTTTATTCAGACTGAAATGTCAAGTGAGAAAGGCTCATATAATGCAGCACACAGTCTCAGTAGTACCTTGGCCTACTGCATATCAGGTCTTATAAAGTGAATTTAAAGTGGTTGACCAAGGTCACTTTCACTGTTGCTAAGTTGTACTTCTGCACTCCTTGCAAGCCACTAAAGAAAACTATACAAGAAAAGATAGAAAAGCAAAATAAAAACATAAAATAAACACATCCTAATACAGTAGCCTGAGTAACCGCTAGTGTCTACAGTCATTTCACCCATTAATTCTCATTATGCAATACGTTAATGTCTGCAAGAGTCTGTAAATATGGTACACCATTCTTTTTTTTTTTTATTTGAGCCCACCACCACCACCCCCTCTTCGGAGGACAACTTTATTTTTAATATATATACAACGTTAGATATAGTTGTTGTCCATCGTCCAACAGAGGAAAGAAGGAAAGATAAAGAAACATGAAAGTAGGAAAGACAAGAATACAAAAGCAGAGAAGAGATACAAGATAATAGCAGTTCATAACAATAATAATGACAGTAATGATAATAACAATAGATAAATAACACATAGTACATATATAGTATTACTGTGAGATAACAAACATACAGTATTATTGTGTGTGAATGTATGTGTATGTGTATGTGTGTGTGTGTGTGTGTGTGCGCGTGCGTGTGTTTATCATGAGATGTACTTCATGGCGGGGGTGAGAAGCCGCAGCAGCGCCCCACAGGAGCCCGAGGCCCGCATGGACAGGCCCAGGAGACCAGGTACTCTCTGTACTTGAAATACAAACTGTCACGTGTTTGCATTGGGTTCTGGTCAATCACCTTAGCTGTTAGAGTTAAAATGGTATTTCTGCTTCTTTTATATGAATTGAAAATATCTGGACGTGACATCTGTGAAATAAGAAAAAGACAGGACGAAGCAATAAAATGCACCTGGAAATGAAAGATTCAACACTAGAGTTCTTTTTATACCACTCCAGGGTTCTATGTTATTGATGCTGTATAACTGAGTGAAGACATTGGGCTGGATATGATGTTTAAAATTAAGCTTCATGGTGGCTCCCTTCAAAATATAGGCCTATTAGTTAGAAAATAAATTAGACACATTATGAGATGAGTGTCTTTCACTGAGAGTTGTTTCATGGAAACAACAAGAAAACATATTTGTTGTCTCAAAAGGCAAATTGCAAATTGAATGTAATTGTTATCCTGTTGTTTTTTTCATTGCTGTGGTGGGAAATATTCTCTGCATTCTGTTAGTTTTTGTTTGTTTGTGTGTGCTTCACATCACAAATGAATGACTTCTGGGTTGTAAAAAGTTTACTGTACGAGTTTAGTGGAAGTCTGATCGATTTATTCATACTTAGTGTCAACAATCAATTTGTAGAGCTGGAATTTCACTGAAGGCTTTGACAACTGTGGCTGCACTGTGTATGAAATCAGCAAATAACAAAAACAACAAATCTCAGGAGATGCTGAGAAAACATATCTCTTGAATATAATTAGAATATTGCTTTACTTTTTACAATAATTTCGCTACTTTTTCACATCCAGTGTGTAAGATGACTAGGTCCACTGGCAGAAAGCAATATATGGATCCACAGACTTTGTGATATTTGAAATGCAGAATAACACAGCTGGATAAATCTGTCATGGGCAGACAATGAAATTTGAATCAGGCTTTTACTTATTTTTCATACTGTAGGTGATGCAAATGTGCTGAATAAAGTCCTTAGTTAGCTCACAGGTTCACTTTCACTGACTGGATATAAAAAAATGCAACATCATCACACAGTAGCAATACATACATTTGCACGAAAGTACAAAGGCTAGGCTTATTGAGAAGCTTTTCCTCCCCCACATAGTTTGCCAAGTCCCACTGAAGTGGTCATGTGACTGGGTGGCTACAAGGGAGTTTGCCAAGGAGGGCTGATTAATAAGCAACAGGGATAGTGACTTCCGACTGTGTCCATTCACCAGGTTGTTGTGTCGAAGGAATGCTGCCTCCTTGAGAAACTCACAGCTCCCACTTTGCACTGTCTGTTTCCATATAAGCAGCTTTGTATATGGATGTATATCCTTTTTCCGTTGGGGTACGGGGATGCTAAAGCTGTTGAGCAGAGTTATATGAAGCACTCAAAGTTTCAAACTATTCTAGATAGATAGATAGATAGATAGATACTTTATTGATCCCCAAAGAGAAATTTCAGTGTTGCAGTAGCCTTTAAAAAATAAAATTTCAGAACACTACTGAGGAGAGGATGCCTATTTGATGACCCTGTATACTTGCCTGCACTCCGACACGTGTTGTGGCATTGTCATGTGTTGTTAAGAGGTATCTTATTTTATTTAGAGGGATGATTGTGTAGTTGCTATTGGTTAGTTTGATAGCTCCGTGGGTAGAGCAGTTGTCTTCAAACCCGAGAGTGAGCGGTTTAATTCCCAGTCCCGGCAGGCTACATGTCATGGTGTCCTTGGACAAGACATCAATACCCTGAACCTTGGCGCCTCACAGGGGCAGCTAGCCCACAAAGGATCCCCCCAAGGGGATCAATAAAATATCAATTATTATTAGTGGGCCATATATAGCCGTTTAACAATTAGGTTTCCCAGGCCCTTGGATGAAATAGCCTAATATAGTTATAATTATACCTCCACGCCAGTGATAGTCAGGGCTGGAGGCTTTATGTTTTTGGGTTTGGGAATTTGAAGGGAATTCCTTCAAATTTTGCACAACTATTTGAGATGGTCAATTGAGCTACCATGGAAGTTATGTTTTTGGTCATAGGTGATACACAATGGCAGTGTTATACTGAATATCTGCACATGAAAACATGGGTTCTTTTGTGGAAAATGGTAATTTGGAGACTTAGAGTAGGTCAGGATCCCTAAAATCAGGAAGAGGAACGAAGCATCCAAAGTCACCCAGATCTGAGGCCAGAGAAAAGTGAAATAAGTTGAAGCAACATTTTATCTAACAAATAACCAAAGGGCTATGGTATAAATAATCAGTTATGCTTCCAGCATGAACGCTATGATGCCTTTGTCTTGTCTTGCTGTCAGAAGCTGGGGTTTGCCTCAATCTATCTATCTATCTATCTATCTATCTATCTATCTATCTATCTATCTATCTATCTATCTATCTATCTATCTATCTATCCACAGTCCTTCATTAGGAGACACAACTTTATCTCACTGTGTAAATTTAAATGAACAAGTTGTGTCTGAAGTCATTGTTGGATATTGTACATGATATCTGTGAACTACTGATGTAGTGTCAACAACATGTCCTCAATTAATTAAGAAAAAATTAATATTTCTGATTCTCTCACAGTTTTTCTGATATTCTGTGTTAACTTAATATACAGACAGGTGTCAATTGCATTGCATTATACTTGGCTTATCTGTAATTCTTGTGTCTAGAATGTGTAACAACATCAATAGCAATTCTCTCCTGCCTGCACTACTGAAACCATCAACCTGTTTCTGATACTATTCTGTACCCATTTGACTGTGGATTTTACTTTGCTGCATGAGATATTTCTATATGTTGTTTTTGTCTGATTTGAAATCTCAAGGGAGAGAAACAGATATTTTAGGTGGGCAGGTGCTATGTAGCATGGTTATACACGATCACCTGTCTGGATTCTTGACATCTACAATGTGATAAGGAGGCCACTTGAGACTTGACCTGCCCTCATGTCTTAATAGCAGGTAGGTGTCTCACAGTTGGGGGAGTTGCTGTGTACTGGCGCTGTGGTATGGTTGTAATTTTGTAGCAGATGGACGAGCTAGTGGTTAGCAAGTCCATGCTCTGTGGAATAATCTGTGTGCTCTTCATTGGGGTCTTAAAGCAAGAGATAATATTTTAATTAGTGATAGCCCTTGGCACAGACCTGTGTGGTGGAATCTGTGACAGTGTTAGTTGAGAGCAGGAATCTTCATTAAAATTGATATTTAAAAACTCACAGTTGACCTGAAAATTTGGTCTGAGCAGCTCATCATTGCTTTATCTCGCTGTGTGTCTGCTAAGATGATAGGTAACCACATATCACCACAGGTACACTGAGGTAATCCCGATTTCCCACTGTTGGAGGACAGAGCATGCTGATGTTATCTGAATCACTATCCTAACTTTATGATTGGTGAATGTAAAGTTAACAGATCAAAGATCTGGTAGGAGAGGCAGCAGAGAGGAATTATGAGCCTTAGGAGGCTTTGTGTAGCTGTTTGTTGTTCATGAGTGCATGAATTTTCAGGTCCATGTTCAGAATGTGCAAACTCATGAATATTTACCCAGGATTAGGATTTTCTGCATTATGGATATTATGACAGTTATGTTTTAGTCTTGAGTGATTCAGCTGAAGAAACAAAGCACATGACATTCATAGACCAACCGTGGGTTCATGAATATTTATGCAGTGGCTGCCTAAGGAAACATTGTAATACAATGTAGGCCGAGCGCCTAGACAAGCTTTTATCTGAGAGAAGTTACTTCTTGGCATCTAGGATGGTGTAAGACTACTAAAAGTAGTAAAGTAGCTTTCTAGTTGCAATCACATCAGCAGCAGCTGTCTGAGATTAACCCTGATGCCATTTAACAGGTTGATTAGAGCACACACACAGAGCTCAGTGAATGTACAGCTTTCAATTTGTTTAGGCTTCCTGGTGGTAAAGCATCACTGACCAACAGCACCTTTAATGTACCTGACTGTGCGACACCTGGTCTAATTTAGTGCGCTTAATTACTCTGGCATGGTTTTACAAAAAGTGTGAGGGCACCATTTTTATCTGGGTTTAAAGTCCCACTCGAGTCACATTTCAAGGCAAATATAAATACTCTACTATGAAAAACATATTGTCTGACAGTTTTCTTTCCATTAAAAAGTGCAGTAAACCCTTGAAAAAGGCATGGAAAGAGGTCTGGTCTGTCTCCCTCATTGTAAATTCCAGGATTTATTAATATTTATTATATGCAAATGAACTGTCATCATGGCTCCACCCACCACAACCACTTAGCCTGGCACACCGGTGAAAAGTCTGTTGTTTATTAACCGGCGTTTGGTAGATGTTTCAGAGCCGTAACCATCCTATTTTTATTTTTATACTTACACCAGACTCTATTTAAAAAAAGGCTGATTTTCTCAAGCGAACACTAACTTAGGAGATATGTCATATATTGCTACAGTAAAAAAAAAGAAGAAAAAAGCTAGCTCTGCATTTGCATATTGAACTGTTATTGGATTGGATTTTCAACATAGATAATCTGTGTTCTCTGCCTAATTTTGAACTCTGGCTTTTCAGGAAATTAACCTACACCAGCCCCCTTCGACAGACAGAACAATGTTAGTGACAGTGCAGTGACTGCACATACACCACTCAGTATAGTAGAAGTCAGACAATTTAGGAAATATAAACATAAGAAGAATATATTTTTGAGTGGAGTGGGTCTTTAACATCAGGGTGGAGTAGGGAAGTTAGATTGTCATTCCACAGACGCAACAAACTGCTGTCTATCTCTCAGAAGGTCCAGTTGTACATTTAGGTACTATAGTTTTGTACAATTTTGACAGATTTATACCTGAGCATGTCAGTTTTCTGCTACTTCGTACTTTGACTTCATTACATTTCAGAGGCAAATGTTTTACATTTATTTGATAATAGCCACTTTCCAGAATCTGATTAATAAAACTAAATAAAGTGTAATCATAAGAAATTAGTGATGCCATGGTGTGAAACTCACAAGATAATTCAAATTGTAATTATTAGATTTGAAACCTTTAATCATCAGCTCAACCAACTGCTCCATCTTTACCAGCAAAATAATGCATCAGTAATTAGAATCCATAAATGCCATAATTGTTGAGTAATTCAGTAATTTTGCATTACGTTACATTAAATACTTTTTTTTGACCTAATACTTTCATACTTTTACTTAAGTAAATGAGTTAGATTTTTCTAGCCTAAACAAAGTGCAACATTTTTATTTTTTCAGTATCTTTTAATTACTGTGAGCAGTGATTGTGTATGAATAACAAGCATTTTTCCTCAGTAAACATAGATCATGTCATTAGTATGTGCACTGAAGACAGCACTGGCAGTGAAAAGTTGAATACGACTGTTGTTTCAGGACTTCATTTACAACCTTATTCTCTACGAAGCTCCTTGCATTACTTCAGACTTTACAATGCTCATTAAATTTCATGGCGGCTTATGTAGGCCTGTCTTATAATTAATGCTCAATGCTTGAGTGGCAATCTTAATAGTCTTTTAAATGGTCAATACAAAAAAGAATGTTTCTCATTAATCAAAATCCCCTTGCTGTGATTTCTGCTAAGCCTTTTGTTATTCTTGCTATAACACACTATTCATTATGGCCAAAAAAACCATTGTCACAAATCGAAAAAACACTTTATTTTTCCCTCTCGTAATGTCGGAATCTTTTGGGGTTCAGAAATGAAAGTATATTGTCATCCTTAAAGCCAAAAGCATTCGTAATCAAGCTAGTCCATTAACGGGCTTTCTGATCACTTTCCAGATTTGCAGGAATCCTACAATTCCAAATGGGAGTACAGCTAAAGTACTCATAAAATCAGTGACCAATTTGTGATTCTGCCCTGACCAAGGCCATTGTGCTCAATACATTTTAGGGGCAATGTAAAAATGTGTCACTTCACCAGGCATGAGGGAAAACAAAAAAACAACCTGTATAAAAGAAACATAAAGCCAAAAAAAAAGAATGAAAATATGGTGGACAACTAAAACAGCCACCTTGCAGCTGTTAGCTTATCAAATGTAACCCAGATGTCACATCATAAGTCAAAGCATTAAACTATGTGCTAGTAGCACAGTGTCAACACCAGAAGCATTTTTTATTCATGCGGTGTGCAACCAATATGCTAGTATTTTTATTAATTTAGCTGTCACAGCCTGCCTGTCAGCATGATGTTTAGGTACATCTATTTTTTCCATGTCCACATGCATAAAACGCCAAACCCACTCTCTACAGAAAACCAAGAAATATATCAAAGAAATACAGTTAAAATAAACAGTCTAGCTTCCAGGGCTGCTGTGTCTCTATTCATAGAACTGGGGTTACAATAAGTAACCAACACCTTTTCATCATCAAGCAGATGAACACTATTGTTGAGTTTTGAACAGGATCCACTGTGTTCCTGTAGGAACCCAGGAACACAGATAGGAGCTAAGGTCTTTTTTAGCACAGCTGTGCCAATGAGGACCTTGAGGGGACAGTGAATTCTGTAGCTCTCAGTCAGCTCAATTAAACATCTATTGAAATATTGTAAACTATACACTAGACGATCAAATTTGTGTCTGATTTTAATAATGCACAGTAATTTACTACATCTAAGTTTGTGAGATGGATTTGTAATTGTCTTATAAGAATGAGTCATAGGGTTTGTTGTGTACTAGGCTAGTTGCAGGCAAAATTACACAGCACTGGAAAAATCCATTTTAATTTAATATCTCTAGCAGCCCACTTTGATGAAGCAAAATGAGTCTCGATTCACTTGCAGGGGGTTTAGATAATAGCACAGACTTAAGTACCTGCAAGATAGTCGGTTAGCAAGACTTCTGATGGATTCTGGACATTTTGGCCACTGTGTTTCTGAGAGTTATGAAACAAAGTAAATCTTTGGATTTCTACAAGTCAACGTTCTGCTACAAGTTGGAAACAATTGATTATTTTTTAGCTTCTGTCGATGCTTCTGTCAGAAAAGCCAGTTAATTAATTTTATTTTAACATGAAATCTATGAATGAAATAACCACTTTAAAGGTGAACTGTAATGATACAATTCATCACAAAGGTTAAGATTAGGAAAGATGGCGCTGACAATTTTTTTGTCATTGCAGGGAATGGGAGGTGAGGCCCTATTTAAGGTGCAGCCTTGTGGGCTCTGACTGTCTCCAAAACTCAGATGACCTACATGTGCAATGAATGTGCCAAACACAGAGGCTTAATGCTGATTGTAATCAGACATGTGCTCATGTTATTTATCTGCGTCAGGTTCGCTACACTGATGCGCAGTTTTAATGCAATTCAACAATGTTTTGTTTTATAGGCCTATATTCACATAAAGAAACAGCTTACGTCTTGTAAATGCACTAGAAAGCAGTGTTGCCATTAAAAAAAATCTCTGTTTAAAGAATTCAATGAGACTGTTTGGGCTTTATAGGATAAAGATGCATTTTCAGCATGTCAGGGAGTGGTAGCTGCTATAATTGGGGATGAATGTAAACATTGTGATGCATCAATGCATTCCAATGCGTCGATGCATGTAAATTGTCTTATTTACATAATCAACGTAATCATTTACGTTGATGTGTTGTTCCAGCCCTGGACTCATTATAAAGAGCAGTATGTCAAAGGGAAATTGTTATGTTTGTGTTGTATCAGACAGATGTCTGCTTGAAAAGCTGCACTGCTTAATGTTTTTGTGACATAACCTGCAAAGCTGAAAGCATCATATATGACACATGATTGCTTTCTTCCATTTTATTTCGATGGACCTTTTTTTGAGCTTGTTTCGACTAGTGTCTGGCCCGACTTGTTGCATCAGATGGACTACTTTCTGTTTATTATAGTAGTAAGGCTCACTCTTCAGTTACACTTTCTGCAGTGTAATGTGGTAATTATCTATCTGTTGGTCGTTCTGTATGTGACGCAAAAAGTCAACGACATACCTGAGGCGTGATGTAATGGGCAGCTTTCATCATGGTCTGTATATTACATTCACTCTGTCACTTTCGGCCTGATAATGCAAACCTTTCAGCCACTGCAGCTTAAAAACGTATACTACTTTATTTGCTGAGACTCTTAACTTTGGGGCCAGCTTATTATTTATACACACAAATAGTAGAATGTATTGAAAGTTTTGCTGGAATCATTTATTTTCATATAGTGAAAAGTTTTTGCATCAATGCTCCATGGAAATAATGTTCAATAAAAAATTCACCAATGAAAAATTTGAAGTATTCAACAACCATCATCTTTATTTCAGCTGAAGAAAATGAAATATGCTCTGATCATGTGATCTGTTCTCCTGAGTAGTAATTGGTGGTGCAGGTCTAGTTGTCTTCTCAGGAACTAACCTGTTGTCAGTGAACTGCAAGTGAGGCCTTTGATGCAAGATATTGTTCACTGAGACTGCTAAAAACAACCCTGCCATGGTGACTGTAAGTCTTCAGCTGAACTCTGGGTTAGTTTGTGACACACATGCAAACATAACTTTGAGATATTATGAGAACGTGTTAAACATGTAGGAGACTGTGGGTAATAATACAGATCTTCCCTAAATGTATTACTGTTATTGTGATGGACTGTATAAACCTTCTGAGTAGTGGTTGATTGATTGATAATTGATTGATTAATCGGGCTGAACTCTTGGCTGATGTCTGTGCTCATGCTGTGATTAATAAAAAATGTCTGCAGACACAGCTGCAGCTCATGAATGTGAAAAAAATATTTGGGCGCACAAGTGTGAATGACTCACCAGGATGCATTTTATTAGCACTTGAATAGTGACGTTAGCAGATCTGATAGTACAGTTACGGCCTTTGTGCTGCCGCCTCTCGTCTCTGTGTCAGTGTCTCTGTGAACGTGAGCGGGGCTCAGCTCCTCCACACAGAGCGGACAGCAGGCAGGAGAACAGAAAGAGCCCAGGTGAGCTGAACTAGTTCACTAGTTCACCACTGTACGTTGTTCGATTATGTTAGGTTAGAGTTGCCACTGTACATGCGATAAAAGCAAGTAAAAAGCTAATAAAATAGTTGATTAAACACCTGTTGAATAAGCAAACTCTCAGAATATGAAACTAGTACACGCAGCAGCACTGGTGAGGCGTTGAGGGACAGTATGGAGTGTATGTCATCCATGGTTCAGAAACTCTTATACTGAAATAATAATAATAAAATATTTTCAGAATTCAATAAATGCTCATTTAAGTTCAGCATATTTGTGTCTTTTCTGCTTTTCTCTGTTTTATCATTGTTAATTAAATATTTTTGTAATTTTTGATTGTTGGATAGACACAAATCAGAATATGCAGCCACAGGCTCTGGGAAACTTGAGTTCAATTTTGCTACTTGATATCTTATACTGAGTAATTAATAATGATTAATAATTAACAGATAAGAAAACTAGCTGTGAGTTACAGTGCCAGCTCTGTGTGTGTGTGTGTGTGTGTGTGTGTGTCTTGTTCAGCCCCTCTCCACATTAAAATACGTTTTGGGAGATGTTCCTATTAAACTATATTTGCAAAAAGCTGCACACTATAGGTTTAGCTTGGAGAGTGGACACACAGTGACATACAGACCAGTATTTACTGCCAGTAGAAATGGAACACCAATTATGAATAACTATAAATTATAAACCCCAGTATTGCAAGAAATTTTGTGAATGTAGCAACTGCAACCTTTTATCTTAACCCATCATGTGGCAAATGTTTAATCTCAATTTTTCAATAGGGAAGGAGCAAACACTGCTCTTTTATTATTCTCAGCTTACTCTTCCATCTAATTTCAAAATCAGTCTGTGATTAACATCTTAACATCTATCCCTCCATTACATTTCCCTGTGTTGTCTCAACAGCAGCCTGTTCTTTGACTTTATCTAACCTGAAAACAACTCTAGACACCAGCTTGATGAAGGCAAGATAGAGCTGGTGAATAAAGTGTGGTGAAGAAGAGCTATGGACATACTGTACAGTACATGGTGTAAAGCAAAACACACAGATCCAATTTGTGAAAACAGAAGAGCTTTGCAGTGAAGAACGTTAAGAGCAAAGGCAGGCTTACATCAGCCGGTTTTACTGACCAAGACAATTCATTCTCCTAAGAGCATTTGTTTCTCAGAGTAAAATCACAACATGCTTTTAATATTTCATACCTGCCTCCTGTAACAACAACATGTCTACTTGTTTGAAAGGATTTGCACATTTGCGTCAGCGCAGAGATACTAACACATCACAACTGAATCCTCATCTCAAAGACATGTGAAGGACATCCCTCCTTAAGACACGCCCCAGAATTGAGAGCTGTGACTCGAAATGGGTGATTGTTGCTCGTTTGGCAACACAGCAGATGCAATCTAAAAGCCAGCCTCAAATATTGGCCCCCGCCTACTCCTCTGGCTCACCTGAAGCCATCTGTCGAGAGGCAGCTGAAGACCAATAAAAGACGGTAACTTGCAGCCTGCCTTCTCATGAACCTGTACTGTATATGCAGGGTGATCTAGATACTTCCTTTTCCCAAATCTCTGATCTCTCCTCCATTTCTTACCAACTTGTTTTTACCAGCCAACAATTTAGGAATGTAGACAGATTAATATTGAGAGTTATTGTTCTGCTGGCGTCTTGTTTAAAGTCAGCAATAACATGATCAACTTATTCTTCACATCTACCTGTGTTGTTATTTCCTTCTACCTTTTTTTAAAATGAACTGAACATCTCTTCACTTGCAGAGTGAAGTTTGCCTTTCTTGGTTGAAAAGGTTTCACTGATTCTCTCCACTGTTGCCTAGTGCTTGCTCAAGTGGGATTGTTGGGTTTTCTACAAATATTCTATGTATATATATTTTGTGTAAGGTACTAAACCTTACACTGTAAAGTGCTTTGAGATGACTGATGTTGTGATTTGGCGCTATACAAATAAAATTGAATTGAATTGAATTGATTTCAATGATCAATTAATCTGTTGGTTCTTTTTGTGGTTCATTATGCTGTCAGTGAGTTGTCAGTGTCGGTGTTAGTGTGTAACATACACAACATTGCAGCAGTATACAGTTTGTGTAACCCACACTTACCCCCACCCCAACGTGTTCTCGCCATGCAGCGGCAAATACTGATGCTTTGTAAGTCCTTTGGCATCACTGTTGATGGGAACAAGGGTAGCTGTGTTATCAGACCTGTCGTTATGACAACAAATCACAGTCACAAATCACAAGCCAGAGTTATTATTGTAGTCAGTTGACTTGTGCATCTTCCCTAGCAACACAAAGGGGGGTGGGGGCAGTTTGCCTGAATCTGTCCAAAGGTAGCCTGACTATTTCTTGGCTGGATTAAGTCACTTTCAGCACTTGACTTTACCAGAGAACTAGCAAAATTCTAGAAAGTCACAGGGTCAGTCATGAAATATTTTTACCACCTAATTTGTTGTAAAACCACCAAACATTGATCCTACACCAGTGAATAATGCAATTTCAGACTATTCCTTCAACAATGAATGGTATTCATCCAACATGACTGTTGAAACTGTGCATAGTAAACACCATGCTCATGGTTGCCTAACACTGTAATAGGCTGAGTTGAATGTGGTCAGTGAAAGTTAATGTAGCTTTAAAGATGAAGCTTCATATTGAGTGTTGCACACTGCTTACAGAGCCAGCTCCCTCTAAAGAGCAGAAGCAGACAGAGCCGGCTAAAAGAAGTGGCTCTTCACAGACACAGACAGAATTATCCAGCAGCCAGGTTTGAACACTGTTGGGCATATTAGAGAAAACTGCAGTAAATTACCTGTAACTCATTACTCACTGAAATGAATTTACATTACGTTACTTATTACTTTTCAGCAAAGGTCATGCATTATATTATTATTTATTTATTATTATATTTTGCTTTTGTTATGTACCCTAGCTCTGCCAAGTGCCTATGCAAACCATATAATGTTATAACTAGGTTTTTAAAGATAATATATGTATCTGCACAAAATCCTCCACAGCCACTCATCTTGTATTTAACGTGCAGAAATGAAACACAGGCAGATTTACTGATCATCCAGCTGCTAGCTGAGCATCAGTGACTGTACACAGCTCTCCAGATTCTTAACCCCAGCTGCACTGTTCACTCCTGTCTCAGTCACAAACGTATGCGTGTCTGCATGAGTAAATTCCCATGCATAAGATGCAGTGTACCAGGGTGAGGTCTGACCACACTATTTTCAAGAGGAGGCCTTTTTTAAGTTGCTCTCTCACCACAAAATGCAGTATTTGGGGATGTGTTGCTCAGCTTTTACAAATAACTCTGAACGTTTCTGTAGCTGCTGTGGTTAAAGGTTTTAGAGCCTCGTCCAATCGACCAAAACCACACATTAACTGCAACAACTCCGCTACTGCAATAAGCAAACCATTACTTGTTTTGGCTCATTGGACGTCTTATTGGCACCAAAATCATCAGTGTTTCCAGATGAAAGCAGCTCAGTTTGTATTGCACACTAACTCTACACCATGTTGAGCTTTAGGTGCTTGGATAAATTCTTGTTCTATTTCTTGCTTGTTCCCAGTTCTGGATATTTACTGGTGACAAATTCAAATGCAGTTCAGACAAGCTTGAGGTGAAACTCCCAAACAGGTTGGTGGTGTTGCTTACTTAGGATGCAAAAAATTCAGGGTCATTTTGCATTAAACATTAGCTCTCACTCTCTCAGTCCATGCACCTGCACACATTCGATGAACTACTTCACGTTATGCACCTTAATTTCAAGATCACGCAGCTAAACTGTGTTTTTATAATTCATTGTCAGTAGTGTGTCTTCATTCACCACAGCAGGATGGTACACCGTGATATGTGTATACCATCCTGATGTTATACAGGACTGAACGCTGAGTAACATCTGTTGCATCAGTTTTTACCATTCGTTTATATAAATTCTCCCATTCTTATGCTGCTGCTTGCTGCTTGCTAACTAGTATACTTTTAGTACAGTTTTTTTTTTGTCCAACAATTTTGTCATTAACCCCAGTTTCAATGGTGGTTGACTCTGGAGGAGCCTGGTAGAGCGCTCTAGTTAGATTGCCTTAGATGACAGCTCACTGCAATTTTCCACTTCTGCTGTAAATCACAAAAATCAGCGATTGCAAAACCTGCAAAAAGTACAGAATTTGAATTTCAGAACCTATAATAAAGTTTCCTTGTGGACACATGTACGGCCGCTTAAACTCCATGTGACTTTTACTGACTGTGCAGCAATATTCTGGGATTATACAGTAACAGAAATGTGTTATATCTGTAGTATTTAGGGACTAACGTAATGGGTATGAGGAACTCAGCACACTACACAGAGTGAAGGCTCTTGTCTGTCTCCACATCACTCTCTTGAGGAATCCTTGGATTTATTTCTGAAAGTGGAAAAAGTGATAAAGCTGATCCTGTAATTTATTCATAAGAATACCTGGTACAGTCTAAAGGAGCTCACAAAGATAGCTGATGCAGAATCTGATTTGAACCTGCACAGATTGGGACAGTCATATCCTTGAGGCGAGCCTGCGGCTATTCAGGAGGCCATGCATTGGTGATGCCCTCTGGGAAGGTGGACACCAGCTGTGCCAACCATATTTTTTTCTGCTTGAGAGTCCCAGACAGCACACAGGAAAGAAAACTCTTTGTGTGTTCATCCAGCTCAATATGGGGGATTGACAGGGGCCTATTGGCTCTCAGAGTAATAGCTGCGGTGCTTGTTGCTGTATTAAGGCTGATGGGCTGAAGGTTTCAGCATGTTTTATTTCCTCCAACAATATGCCTGTGCACCTATGTTTCCCTGTCAGCAACTGTCAGCTGAAACCCATTCAGAGAGGCACATAGTCTTATCATAAATGGTGTAATGCATCCCCATGCTACATGCTTTTTGTGCCACTTTTCCCTGCTTGCTATACACACTCCCACACACAGCAGATACGGTGGACAAGTTCATTGGTATGTATGGAGTGTTCTAAAATAAGGCAAGCCCACACTGGGATCATCAATAGGCTGACACACTGTTGTGGTGGTGCAGCCAAGAGGTTAAAATAATATCTAAATCAGGAAATTCTGGAAAGTGTGAGACCGAAATGAATCACTCCTGTCTCATAGCATTTTCTACAGCACCTCTTTGAAAATCCTGGTACACTGTATCTCTCCCAGGCAGATGGTGGGCCTCTAAGAAGTTGTTTTTGCAGGGGCTCTGTTTGCTCCTCATCTAAGTACCACAAGCACTGAGAAGTAATGCTGCCATTAGTCTGCAAAGAGATGCTAATGTCGTTCTTCATAAACCTTGGGCTTGCTCTGACTCAAACTTCAGCTTGACCAAAGTGAGTAATTCACATGAGATCATCTTATGAGGCAAAACACTGCAACATTAAAATCAATACTTTACAATACCTCCTGTTATAGTGGTGTTTGTAAATAGGTTCTGTCGAAAAAAGCAGGGCGAGCACAAAAGCAAAGTGGTGGATTAGGCCAAGAAAACCAATCTCATGGTCAACGAACATTAAACCATTATCTGGATGTCTGTATCATCTTGTCATGGTTTAGGTCATCTCCACCCCTCAGACGGCAGGTAAACACCAGTAAATACTATGTATCAGTTTCTGAGTGAATGCCTTTATCTTATAGAGAGACATCCACAGAGGATCCACACACAAAGCTTGCTTCTGTGTAGACAATTTTGTGTGCTCAAATGTTTAAATTAGCATGAAAATAAGCCATATGCCTATGTAACACTGCAACCTTACATAGACAGTACCTTGGACTGAAAAGTTCTGGAAGTTGAACGGGTTTTGGCAGAACAACCCACACAGATATTGTGCAAAGCAATTTTGTTGCAAAACATGATTTTGCTGCATGGCCCATGTACCCAGAAAGAATAGGAAAAGTAATTTTCTGCCTGTGTATTTACACGTGGTATGAGCTGTGGTTCCATCATTCCAGTTTAATTACAAATTGCTAGGACATCTTGGTGGACCAGTGGGCTACAAAGTGTCACCACAGTGTACCTAGTTCTACTATCTTCCCCCGTGTTTTCTGTCACAGTCTGCTGTCAGATATCTGTGTTGCCAAAAAAATTGCCATAAAATGTTACAAATGCCTCACA
The DNA here is from genome assembly GCA_032362345.1 of Sandelia bainsii. Lineage (NCBI taxonomy): Eukaryota > Metazoa > Chordata > Actinopteri > Anabantiformes > Anabantidae > Sandelia > Sandelia bainsii. The sequence goes on from JAUMHL010000017.1 coordinate 11,171,863, forward strand.
TCATCTGGTGTTAGTGTTTGTGTGACAGGGAATGGCAGGTAGTGACAGAACAATGAGATGCTGTAGAACTCGCTGACAAGTGACGCCAAATGACTTTTTCAGCTTTTTTGTCTAATTCCCATATCTCAGTGTACAGTGTTCAAACCCCACTGCCAGTTCTAAAATGCAATAAAAACTCAAATCTGTGGTTTGCAATGTATAATTCCTAGGAATTACATATTAATATCCCTAAATATAAAACTCATATTTGACCAAATCATCCTCTTCACCCATGTCACTGGCTTTCACTTGTCTGTACCCACCCCCTTATTAAATCTCACAACAAAATTCCAGTTTTAAACTCAAAACACATCTAAATGTCATTTGACTTGGTTGTTAATTATCCTCTTCATCTGCCAACATCTAGATTTTACATTACAAGTATGCTGCTGGAAGCTCACCTAGCTTTGACCCAGTAAAGTGATGGAAATAATCACACCCGTTGCCCTTGGCCAGTGCTTGAAGATCCCTCAGACAGGCTTATTATTAGGCCAAAATGCAGACATGTTTGACCTTTTAGACTCTCCAAATGCAGGACGTCATTAAGAACTCAAGGTCAGAACAGATAGACTGCAATCAGATAATGATAGGGAGGCCTTCATGCTTGTCTTCTGAAGAGTTGGTCTTGAAATGTGTTTAATGTGGCTCCATTTATTCAGAATACTTGTTCCGGTGCCAGGCAATTCCATTGTCTCTCAACATTCAGACTTCTGTGCCACAGCCCTTAATGTTTGGACTATTAAGCAGAAGTCAAATGAATTGAGTTCCTACTATTGATTTCACTTTTACTTTGTGATGACTTAATATAATCAAAAATCATTAGGCATGTCAATGATAAAGCCCGTCAGAGGAGAATGAACTACTGTAGTGGAGGTATATTTACCATTTGTTTTTAAATGTAATTTTTCATAGTGTGTGATTGTGGCATTGTGCAGCAGGAAAGAACAACCATGGATACATCAACATATAAGTTCATCTTAACAAGAACAAAAAAAAATCAGTGATGAATATTACCCAGCATTCAGTTTTAAAATGCTGCAGTTTTCCATCTGTATTAAATTTCTTCATTCACATACAAAAACAAAAATATTTAGCATGAGACACCATTAGCATGATAAATTGAAATTTATGCAACTCAAGTGGGTCAGGTTAAGGTTTATTGTCATTTCCACACTACATACACATTAACTAAAGGTTGTTCCTTGCTGATGTCAGTAATTCTCTACTGACACAGAGAACTGACATACAACCACCACACAGAGTGTTGTTAGCAATCTTAATGCCCCTGCAGAGATTCCAGTAATATTATAAGTTTATTGCAGCCACAGTGTGCAACATGGATCTAATAAACCTGGGTATCATCTATTTTGATGCATGTACTGTAGACTGTACAATGATAGCACCCGCTGAATCATGGGCTATAATGCAAGTCAATACACAAGAATAAAACATCTTCAGTGTGCGTGATTCATCTGCGCTGCTACAGTTGTAAACAATGACGTCTCATGTCACGATCAGTGCATCATTTCATGTGCAATTCTGATTCTTGTGAAAGCCGAAGACGACAAAACGACAAAAGCACGGAATATTTGGTTTGCGTGAGGCTATGCTGCCATTGTAACCAAAAAAGGTCCTACTGCTACTACTAATGACTCTGATTGTTTATTTTGTGGTGTATTACCTTGCAAAAAGAGCCTTTAACTCCTGGCAGGACTGCTGCATCCTTCTGCTCATTGTGTCTATAATACATTATCTATTTCCTTGTAAACATGTATTGGGCATTTATAAAATTATGGCTAAAGTTTGGTTTTGTGGGATTTTTGTATGGGCTGCATGTGGCGTTGGGGGTATTTGCATGTGCTTAACTAAGCCAAGCAAGTTAGTTGTAAAGTTAATTAACAGTAACTCTAAGTAGTTGTGATTTTTAAATCCCCCACAAACCCCCTGAAGCAAGCTGGAGGGGAGGCTTGTGATTAGGATTTCTCTTAAGTGGCTCTCCCGTCTACATGCTCACATGAATCACTGCATCATTTTGGCTTTACATCAAATCCTACACTGTGCAGGGGCAAATCTGCATTACTAAAACCATATTTTAAGCTCAGGAAAGTCATATCCTGCTTCCAGAGATGATGAGATCCTCCAGCAGAAAGTCTTAGTGCATTCTATTGGTAATGGTGGACCCTTTCACTGTGAATTTTTAAAGTCATGTCACAGACTTCCATCAAGAGGATAAAGTAGAATTGGCTATAGTGTAGTGCTTGGTAATCACCCCTCTGTCTGTTTGCCGGCTCAGGCCAGAGGTGGAAGCTTGGCCGTCAACATTCTCTCTCCCCTCTGTGCCTTCCCTCCTCCTTTCAGTCTTGTCCCTGACAGACAGTTGCTTTATTAGATAAGGAGCAGTGGACCCACCAGATCTAATGCTGTGCCTTGTTCAAAGTGGGAAATCACATATTCCCACCTTTACAGTTTCAAGTCTTTAAGCTCCAGAAAACTGTGAAAAAAAACATGGTTGCCTCAAAAACACACATAACTCAAATTGGCCATAGGGTTACTTAATCCCAATTTCAATATCAATAAAATCAAAATGCAATTAGGTGAAATGGAAACAGATTCAGGAAATTAATTCTGATATGCATAAATCATGTACTTAAACATCCACTGAAGAGACATCAAAGAGAGAGAAGAGGCATCAAATGAAAACAGATCTCTGCGGAGTGATGAGAAGTTTGTAATGTTCTTCAAATGAATGCGTGAAACAAATATGAAATTCCATACATCATGTTTTATCGTGAGGTTTATCATTTATTTGAACAAATGTTGTTGATGCCAATGCTCATTGAGGCAGATTTCTTGAAATTCAATACAATGCTGTGCTACATTTGGATGGCAGCCCACCACAGACAAGTCATAAAGTTTTATCAAGTGAGACAAGTTTTATCTGTGAACTGAAATATAACTAGAAAGAGCATACTCTAACTGCACAGTGACATTTAAGACTGTCCTTTCAAGAAAAACGTCATCAGTCGTTACTGAACTGGACGCCACGTTGTAACCTGGTGTTCAGTTCTCCTTACTTCATCCATGGTCCCTAAACATCTGTTCATGTTCCAGTGACAGCGCCCCCTAGGGGATGTACTAATTATGATGGGAACAATGGCAGAAGTCAGGTGATGTTGTCGTAGAGCAACTTTAGCGGAAGAAACCACTGTTACTTTTTACCAACCCTTTCTTTCAAACCAAAACTACAGTCACCAGGAGTCGAACCACTGATCCTGTTTTGACTCCTGGTGAGTCGAACAAGGACAACTGGTTCATTCTGGCTCAGTTGGCACTGTATCAGTTGGTACTGTATCGGTACCAACTGAGCCAGCTTACACTTCTTATTGTAACCATAGTGATGATACAGTATTATTAGATATCGTCTTATATCTGTTCAGAAGATATTTTTTGGTTTAAATAAACTTGAAACTTTATAGTGCTTTTAAAGTGCAGGGTTACTTTGTGTTACATTATACACTTACTGACCACTATTAGGTACACCTGTACAACAGTCCAGTTGAGGTCATAGTTGGTGGTGGAGTTGTAGTGATGCGAATTATATTAATAATAATAACTGATACTTTATTGCTCCCCTTGGGGAAATTGTTGTTTGGACAGCTGCTAGACCTGTGTCAGCGCTACTATGGGGTTTCAGTGTCTTGTCCAAGGACACCTCGACATGTAGCTTGCCTGGACTGAACCGAACCAAAAAAAGTAGAACTTATAGCAGAGCTGCTGGACTGCATTAGATTGTGCAGGTGTACCTAATAAAGTGGCCAGTGACTGTATGTATAAGCATAGTAGTGACCCGACAGACTAATTCTATCTAAAGCAGCAGTGACAAAATGTAAGTAATTGGTCTCTTTATATTTGTGGTATTTTTTTAATTTTATAACCTTTGCTACTTGTCATTGTAAATAGGTTTATATAGGGTTTTTATATTTTATGAAAAAAAATAATTAGCTGTATGCAGCAAAAACATAGTTTGAATGAACCTTGACTATTTTTAAGGTCAATTGTTGAACTTCAAATTGTAAAGCTATGTAAGACAGTGTCATTTTATTTTTCCAAGTGCATTCAGAATATCGGTTTTTCCACCATCACACCACAGCACTTCATTTACTGAATGCTACTGCAGAGGTGAGGGGAGGCTAAAACATGGAGGACAGGTGAGCCAGCAAGGCTCATTTCACTGGAGCTCTTTCCATCTTCAGCTGTATTTTAAGTCTTAAAGCAGTGGTAGAGGTCACTGAAGGATTTGTTCGAGCTGTGGTATTGTCATGTTAGAAGCAAGAGATTATCTTGTTTAGATACAGATGAGGAGAAGAAGAAGAAGAGGAGAAAGCGAGTCTGTTTTTGTGTTGGTAATTACACTCTCAGCATCAGATCAATCTTGCTATCTCATGCACTCTGCTGAAAATGCCTCTGAAATAGGTCTCGCAGTTCTGAAAATGAGACAATAGGGATTCCTGCATTGATGTTAATATTTTGTTTTGCAACTAGAACATGTTTTAAATAATGATATAATATACCATAATAAGCAGGAACTGTCAGCTTCCTGAATTCACAGACAGTTGAACAATTGCACAATTGGAAGAACTAGTAGAATAGAATCCTGTCCTATTTATCATCTTTGAAATACCAGCTATTATTTATTCCCTAATACTGAAGAAAAGTACATAATGTGATCAATACTTTTTCATTATGTTCTCACACGCACATGCTGTCAAGCTTGAATTGAAACTCACTGTTCTTTCTTTCTTATTTGTTAGACTGCGGTTAAGTTTCACATGTTGGGTAAAACACACGAGTTTGTTCTTATCCCTGTGGGGACTTTACAATGACTTACATTCATTACAGACTTACTGTGAGCTTAACCACAACCACTATTTACATACCCCTAACCCCTGCCCTTACCTTGTACTGCACTCCATCACTTTAAGGCAAGTCCTCACAAATAGGTGTGTAAACAGATTCTGGGCCCTACAATGTGAGTAAAGGCCAATTCATGTTACATCATCGTAGCCAGTGTGAGGGCCTGATGAGGACCTCTCAGTTATTGAAATTCTGCGTCGCAAAAGTCAGATGGAACTGTGCTGCTGTAGACTGGTCCACAGCGCCCACTGCAGTGTTGGAGAGTAACATCAAGAATAGGACGTGCACGACTATAAACAAATAGATTGTTTCTGTGTCACATGTGGCCCTGCACGGGAAGCATTTTCTAGACTTAATACACTCCCGCACACACACACCTACAGATCTTTTCAGGTCCTATGAAAGCTGAACAGCATGTTGTCTACTCAGGTGTTAACTTACATTGTCTGTGGTTTTCACTGTAAAGGCTTTCAAATGTAACACGGGTTTATAATAGGATTTGGTTTTGAGCTGGTCAGTGCTCAAGTGGTGAAGACACTGGGCAATTATAAAATAGGAGTGGCAGTCAGACATGTCACACTAGGAATGAGTTTTTCATGCGTCTCGTGCTAATCCACTGTTTCCCACCGTTTTGGCAACACAAAAGAGCTTGACAAGGTGCGCTCCAACGAAGAGGGAGAAAAGTGTTAGACACGCAGCATGGTAAACGCAATCCTCATCTGGACTTGATGAGTGGTACTTTTATTTTGTCGCACATCGATATCATTAATTATCACAAGTCAGGCGAATTTTCAACACCAACTTTCCAACACCATTGCAAACTAACTCGGTACAGACTTGCTGTTCAGAAGAGGAATTCTGTCATTTGATGTAGAATCCAGACTAACCCTGTTGGAGTTCTAGCTTCATGTGAAGGTACTACTTCTCTACTTCTACTTCTTCCTCTACTCAGTGTCAGTTGTCTTATAGGTATTTATTTCTTTTGAATTGAGTAAGCAGTAGCAGTCCTTGTTAGAACACATATGAGCTTGATATACCTTGGTTTGAAAATTCTGTACATTTATACTTAAAAAGTCATGGATCATCTCATAGTAAATGTGATTCTTTTATTTTAATTTATTGACTTCTTCTCAGTCATATTTTACATGAGGTGGGTTGTTGTTTACTGACTAAGAAGACATCCTACACACCGTATCTAAGTGATGATTGCGTATCAAATAAGAAAGAGCATCTTAACCTCAAGAAGAGATATGCAAACCAAAGGGAGCATCTGTCTGCAGCAGCAGGGGAGTAGCAGAAGTTGTAAACCTGTTACAAGGCACATAGATGAACAGCTTTCATCCTGCAAATCTAATAGGAGCCACTCAGTTTGGAGGTTAAGCACTTTTTTCTCACCTAACTAAGGACCGCTGTGCTTGCTGGGTGACAGCACCACCACCCCCCACTGCCCCATCTCGTGCTCACACAATGTACCTCGCTCCTTTGCTTCTTTATGTGGGCTTCATACAACAACTGGTAAGTATCCCACAGTGTAAAATATGACTCCAAAGGCTTTTTATTTTAATCTGTAAAAAGCTTTGTCTGCCCTGAGTTCTGTCAACAGCTTTTACATATTCCTCAATTATGTCCCTCCAACAGTCTGCTGAAACTGCTGGCAAGTGGTACTGTATTTGAATAGTGGTGCACTTTACTGTGATTTTATGTTCTTTTTCCTATCAACACCAGTGCCTATGAAGAGTCAAAAGCCACAAAATTATCATACTATTATCTTTCAAATTGGTACCCCACAGATTCCAGACTTATCCCCTAATCTTCTGGGTTTATGTGTGTTTCAGAGCAGTTTTTTTACTAAACTGAGTGTATACAACTATTTCTTTCTTTCATTCTTTCGTTCTTTCTATACACCTGTGATGGCCTATAGAGAGTACAAGAGTAGCAGCTTGCTGCATTAGCAATAGTACAGTTTATAATTGAATTAACAATATATAATAATCATATATCTAAGACTATTAATGTGTGATTCTTCAAATGTGCATTTGAACAACATGCAGCAATAAAGGAACTACTGTTTCCTAAACCTACTGTACATAAGATATTTTGCTATGCAATTTTTGTCATGATGTATTTTTGGCAGTTATTACAACATGAGAAGAATTTTGCAAAACATGAGAGGATGTGAAGTGGGACCTCTGTAAACTGTACAATAAGATTAACATTTGGTTTTACCTTATTATTGTAATAATAATCACTGCACCTGCAGCTTTTGGTCACTATTAGTGCTGCATGATTAAGCTCAATCATAATCATGATGTCTGTGCAATTATATAACCACAAAAGGATGCAATTTCACTAAATATGTGTGTGTGTGAATGTGACAGTGTGTTCTCTGCTAGTGTGCAGACAGTTTGACCAGTCAGTCTCTGTTCAGAAAGTGCAGTGGTGGTGCCTCTGTAAATGTTTGTCATGCTACCATAACAGCTATGTTTTAACGTAGCGTCTTATTTAACCAGGAAGGTACAGTTGAGATTAGTAACCTGTTTTTGAAGGGAGGTCTGGCCAAGATGGCAGCTTGAAGTTTCAGACAGTACAATCCAACATGAAACACTCACACACATACAATATTAAAACCAGTCGACAATGTGGAAAGGCTTTAATTAAACAAAGACATCTAACAAACGATGTTTATTTAGAGTAACACACTGTATATAATCCTCCATACTTCCTCCTCCATAGATTCTTATTATTATTCTGTACTCATTTTGCAGCGTAACTAGTCCCAGGCCTTTGAGAAAACCCAGACACATGATACATCACAACGTCTGGCCTGATCGGGAATAGTGTGCTATGACCATGACGTGTTACCATGGCAAACCAACAAATTTTCCATAATGAATGCACTGGGCGGGGTCAGAAAGTGTGCTCACATTCACCTCTCTTTGAAGCCAGATTATGACATGATGTGTTTGGTAAATTATACAGATTTACATATTTTCCTATTTTTGTCTGTGAGGAATAATGAGATTTCTACCTATGACTGCTTAATTATAATGGTTCTACACTCCTACTTTCCCCAAATCCTTTCAAAATAAAAGCATAAAAGGATGTATTAGTTGTTCAGATAGATAAATTGAATAGAATTATTGCTCTGAAAGCAGAGATAACAGTGAACATGACTATCACAGACTTCTATTATAAACTGAGCTCCTCTTTTTTTTGTCAACAGCAGAGTTGATGTGACTTTGTAAGTTGAGCCTACTTGTATTTGGCATCAGGTACTCACATCTGTCTGGACACTTCCAGAGTGGAGGCACACGATTACAATTTCTGCTGAAATTGTCTAGTTATTTTTAATTACTGACTTTCTGGTTTGTTTGGGTGATTTGAACAGCATATCAACATTTTATTGTCTGTTTGACTGGTTGGGACTGGGGGTCCATTTGTCATAACTGAACGCCTCAAATATAATTCATACCTTTAACTTCATATCTTTTATCTTGAGTTAAATTCCTACCCTCCCACCAAACTGACTTATGCCCTCTTTCCTTCACATTTCAAAAGACCAGTTTGAATTCTGAGCTTTCCTGGCTTGACCTGGGTTGGTTTACCAATGTGAGTGAGAATATAGTGCCAAATCCACTCCATCAAAAATACAATCTCTTGTCATTATCTTGGAAAGCCTATTAAGCACAGTTCTTGCTCAGAAGGTTGGCTATCGGCTCACTGCACAGTGGAATAAAGGAGGATTAGCTGGACAAATTGAAACTAGAGTTGTATAATTCCATACTGGAAAGATGGAGAGAGAGCAAAGGAAAATAGAAGATAATTATTCCTGGCATGTCTACATATGATCATCATGATCTTTGCCCTATTGAAAATACAATTCAAGCTGCATATAACCTAATTTTGAAGCTCCCAGTGAATACAGTGTTTCTCATTGCCTCCCCTCTAAAAGAAAATAGATTACTGACATGGGACTGGGGCTATCTGTATGCAACAAGCAGACACAGTGCACATAGCAACAGTAGTTCCACCAGCGTGTCCTTACATTATCCTCACTGCTGCACCACAACCACACAACCACACAAACAAACACTGTAGTTCAGCAGGCGAGTTAAGGTCATGGATTTCTGTGCGCTCTCCTGGTGCCTGTCAGACTAAAGAAAAATTAAGGCTGTTCAGAGAAAGCTGCAAAGAGGTGCTTACTGCACGATGCTGATAACGTCCTCCCGCCCCGGGCTGCTTGCTCCCTCCCACCGGTCCTTTGTTGAGACATTTAAGATATTACTTGACTGGCTTGAGGGGGATCCCTCACCTTCTCAGCAATAGCACATTGGAGACACAGGTCCTGTTTTTATGTTTATGTAATGGCATGTGTGTGACTATCCTATCTCCTAAATTACATTTCTATACACAATATGTATGGCGTGAAATGCACTTGTGTCCAGATTATATTTCTTATTAATGTATTCATTAGAAAAATGTTGACAGAAAACATACTTTACTGTATAGTGACTATAATGTGACTGATTGTGAGTTCAGTCTGTGTTTGCAAGAGGTGGATATTGATGTGCTGTAAATGGGGGTTAGTCTGGATGAAAGAGGAAGAAAGACAGGAGGTCAGACACATATTAAATGGCTTCCAGAGTACATGCTCAGAATGTCACGGGGATTCAGGGTGTATCAGGTATACTACTCTGCTCCATCTGGCACTTTCTACAACAACATTTAACGAGTCATTCATCCGAGGGCACTATGCTGTTGTTCATATGCTCCCCTGCCTGGTGGTTTTATTTTATTTTTTTATTTTTTCCTGCATTTTAATTCTTGTTTTTGGATTTGAAACTAAAACTTGGCAGCTGGTCTAGTAGAAAAATCCAGCTTCTTGTCAGAAAATATAAAAATGCTCATGAAGATGACTTTTCAAATAACAGGACAAATGAAAATTGTGCAACTCCAGTGGGAAAACAAAGCGACTGCAAGTCATTTGAAACTCAGGTTTTCACATAGCATGGGTATAATATAAATCGATATAACACTAACAGTAATATCATCCCTCAAGTCATTTAACCAGCCATTCCAAATGTAGATTTTTATGTGTGTCAGTGTACATTATCATTATGGTGCTTGTCTGTCTTTAACCTTGTGCTTGACATGTGTTTGCATTGTATTTGGTCGGTTAGGGGTGTGTCTGTACGTGTGTGTCTGTAAAATGGCATCCCGCAGTTTGCTGTCCTTCGGCGGAGGTTTCCGCACATCGAGCTGGTTTGCTGTGACTGGACAGATGGATGGGAATGCACGTTTATAACACTTGATGGACTAGCAAATAGCATTCACTCTGCTCTTGACAAGCTCACTGACTCCCTTGTCCTCGATAGACAGACAGAGAAGCGCGAAAGGGCGATGATAGAAAGAGGAAGCCATGTGAATGGATGTGTGGACAGTAGAGTGTGTTATATAGAAAAAAAGTCACCTTTATTTCCATTAGAACACAGTTTTTGTATGTGATCAACTGAGGAACACTAGATGGTTGACAGTTTGACAGCGTGAAAAGCAGCATGACTTCCTTCTCACCTCAGCTCATCTGTACACACCTCATCACATGCTCCATGATAACCAATGTCCAATCAAAAAATGGCTATATACCTGTGATTAAAGACACGAATAGATATTACACCAGAGGACTCATTTGTTTCCTGCATGCTCCAAAGTCATTTATTTGAGCTGCGCTATAACTCACTACCCATAAAATGCAGAATGGTAATGACTTAAAGGTCAGAGGCAGGAGTCCTGGTGGAGGTGCCATTTGTTTCTTAATACCTAGAGAAACTTGAACATTATTGATCTTCCATAACACATGACTTTGAAAAGTAATTACTAGGTTATATATGATGAGACCTCCCTTCCCAAGGGATGGCTTTATTACTACAATATACCATCCTCTATTCACCCCTGGAGAAATACAAGGTAGTCAATACTGCGACCAGTTGTTTGCATAGAGAAAGGATGGCCAGTCTCAATGACAGGGCCAGTTTATGTATTGCAGCTACAGAGGTAAGATGCAGTGGGGGGGCAGGGCATCGGTAAAGGAGATAAAAAGAAAGCGTTCTCTTCACAAGCCTACAAACATCATATTCTTTCACATGATATTGGGGGCCCATCTGCATTTCATGCTGATTTGTTTGTCTCTCACAAGGGAGCCAACCTATTTATTCCTCAGCAGAAAAAGGGGAAAAAATAAAGCAGCTTTTTCATATAACTGCCTTCAGAGGAAAGTGCAAAAGTACAGCTCGCTAGGTGCTTATAGGACCCCTCTGGAAGGGAGACTGGCGAGAAACAGAGGCACTGGAGAAGAAGAAGAAGAAGAAGAATGATGAGATGGCGGGAGAGATGAAGAGCGTGAGAGAGTAGAGGACAGGAGGAGAAAGTAGAAGAATAATGAGAGAATGAAAAGGGTAAATAGGATGGGGGGAAAGGGGGAGAGAGCAGCAGAGTTATGATTGCTATGCTCCATGCTGTTTCGCATGGCTCCTCTTCCCAATAGCCTGAAGCGACCAGGGCTCAGATTTGGGCTGCCAACCAAAAGGTGGATATCAGCATTCCTTTGAGCCTTCCCGCCTCCTTCCCCCTAACCAGACTTCACACACACTGCTTCTATCAACTTAGTCCGTGTGTGCTGCTCTTTGAAGTGTGGGGCTGCGTGACGCTTTCATGCAGTTTTGAATTCGCCTTCGCAGGTTCTGTTAGTGGTATTAATTGTCAGTTAGTACGAGGTCCTACAAAGCCAATTAAGTTGATGAGCATATGGTCATCAGAAACCATCTTGAATTGGGCATGTACGATGTGAACACAAAACTTCTAAATAGATTTTATTGGTTAATCATTTAAAATGCAATAATTCAGCAATAATTCAAGTGTTAAATTAGTTTCTGAGTCTGTCTAATAACTCCATGGTACTGCAAAGCTCTCATTCTTGATGCTGAGTAACGTTACAGCAGCTGCCTCTGGCCCAGGGTTTTGAATCCGTATGTGTGCGAACGACCGCTTAAACTGGCTGTGGAACAGGATCAGTTTGCATATACAATAGTAACTGGCACGTTCCGTATTTTAACTTTACGTGTCCTGAACATATCTTATCATGAACATATGTAAACATATGTGGAACATATGTGGAACTGTAAACTCAAAATCATATAGGAAATTGTATGGAGAAAAGCATATCGTTCCATTTCCACTCACAGCACTTGAAATGTCGTGGGTTAAATGTTGAAAAAGCCAGCGTCCACAGCAATTAGCTAGCCTGGATTGAAACATCTCGGCCACTGTACTTTCACTATTTAGAATAGAATAGAATAGAATAGCCTTTATTGTCATTGCACATCAAGTATACAATGAAATTGCGTTGCGTCTCCGGACGGTGCAGCAGTGAGAGGTATGAATAGGAATGAAATAGGAATAAAATAGTATATAAAATAGTATATAAGATAGGATAAAATATATACAATGTGCAACTATGAGGAGAAAAAACCCCCAACAACAACAGGAAATAAATAGACAAACACATACACACACACACATTCAGGAGGCATACACCATTTTTGTATTCAGAGTTCTTATGGCCCAGGGGAAGAAGCAGTTTTTAAGTCTATTAGTCCTGCTTTTTAGACACCTGTGCCTTCTGCCTGAGGGCAAGAGGTTAAACAGGTGTTGTCCTGGGTGTGAGGGGTCTGAAGCAATCTTCCTTGCTCTCTTGAGACACCGCTTGCCAGCAATGTATTCCAGGGAGGGTAAGGGGCAGCCAATAATGTTTTTCCTGTCTGCAGTTGTACAGTTGGCATACCAGGCTGTAATGCAGTAGATGAGGACGCTCTCAACCGTGCTGCGGTAGGACACCAACAGCTTCTCCTCTAGGTGGTTTCTTTTCAGAACCCTTAGGAAGAAGAGTCTCTGTTGGACCTTTTTTTTACCATTGCAGTTGTGTTAACAGTCCAGGAGAGGTCCTCGGTTATATGTGTCCCCAGGAATTTAAAGGAGGACACCCGCTGAACACAGACCCCGTTGATAAAAAGTGTTTGTTGAAGTCTATTACCATCTCTTTTGTTTTGTTGGTGTTGAGCAGTAGGTTGTGTTCGGAGCACCAACCTGCCAGCTTTTTGACCTCCTCTCTGTACGCTGTCTCATTTCCTCCACTGATGAGCCCAATGACAGTGGTGTCATCTGCAAATTTAATGATGGAATTGGAGGAGTATGAGGGGACACAGTCGTGGGTGTACAGAGCATACAGGAGAGGGCTCACCACGCAGCCCTGGGTCAGGGTGGAGGAGCAGGCAGTGCCTACTTTGACCATTTGTGGGCGATCTGTTAGGAAGTCCTTAATCCAGTCACAGGTGTGAGATGGGAGGTAGGATGTCCGGGATGATGGTGTTAAAAGCCGAGCTGGAGTCTATGTAGTCTCAGTGTGGAAATGTTCATATGGAACCTTTTACGCGATGTCTCCAAACGGACAAGAAATAATTCTACATACAGCTGGAAGGTTCCAGACTGTAGAAATATGTTATTTAATGCTAGAAACATAACAACAACATAACAAGGAAAATGCACTAAAGTAATAAATAGATGGTTTAATTTGCTAAATATCAGATGTACAGTGGAAATATGATTGAAAAAATTGTATAATGTTAGTGGAAACACTGCCATATTTGTGAAATCAATTCAGTGTTATAGAAAGATAGATTTCATTAGAAAGGGCTGCATAAACCACTACAGACTTTGATATCACGTTGTTACACAGTGACACTAAGCTGCACATACAGATGTCTTATTATGAGCTAGAAAAAAAAAGAATAATTGAAACTTTTTCAGTGAAGTACAGTAACAAGAAAGGTAAAGTGGATAGTTCTGCTTAAAGATAAAATGATCATGTAACCATCTCAACCAGGTGTCTTGTTGGCATTTTGGGACTGAGCTCCAGCTTTGTTCACATCATCATTATGGATATGCACAGTTTGGATAAACACTCATAATGATGAAGTCGATGTTCTGTCTCATATAATCTCAGCACTAGTTAGCTTTTTGCTACACTGTGGGCGGCTGTGGCTCAGGAGGTAGAGCAGTCGTCTGCCAATCGTGAGATCAGTGGTTCGATTCCTGGCTCCTCCTCCAGTCATATGTCGAAGTGTCCTTGGGCAAGACACTGAACCCCAA
>JAUMHL010000017.1:11186116-11198345 GCA_032362345.1 Sandelia bainsii
AGAGGTCCAGGCACAGCTCATTCAACAGCGCGACGAGCAACGACCGCCCCCCCCGCCCGAAGAAAAACACCAGCCCCACCCCCGGCACCCGCAGCAAAAGGCCCACCTCCAGCCGCCCGCATGCGAATCCCACAGACGCGGTACACCATTCTTAATACAATGAAGGTTATTAGAGACTCAGGTTTAACAACAGGAAACTAATATTAATGTCGTGGTTACTCAGTGTAATCCACAGATGTTACCTTGAACAGCTTTCGTTGAACTATTTACTACTGACAAAAAACAGTTTGTTCAGTAGATTATTCAGATTGATAGGGATGTGGTTGCTATTAAGGGATGTTGCAATTTAAGTGTTTTTAAATATAATTTTTATTAGCTATGCAGTTGGTATGGTTTTAGGAATGACAGCATCATCAGAGGCTTGATTAGTTCAGCACTTTAGGCTTTATGACCAAACATCTGTAGAAATAATAACATTCCTATGAGCCTCAAGTATGCTTTGTTTAGGTGCAAATAAGCAAGTGATAGTATGCTAACATGCTAAACAAATATAGCAAACCTTGTAAACATTAAAGCTGCTAAACATAAGCACGTGAGCATATTAACATGGTAACGTTAGCATTTAGCTCAAAGAACCACTGTTCCTAAAGTATAGCTTCACAGAGCTTTTAGGCAGAAATCTGAAAAGAAGTAGACAAAACTGGAGATTAATGAGAAATAATTTGGGTGAATTAACCTTCTAAAAATTATTACCCATTTTTATGTTTCGATATTAAATCCCCAAAAGTGAAGGCTCAGTAGCTTCTGATACCCTTAGGAAAAAAAAGACACCTTCCTGTATGGTAAATGACGCGTGCTTTTACGACACACAATTATAACATAAAGTACCCACTAACATATGCTTTGCTGCCTCTTGAATGGTTGGATCAAACTTCAATGACTGTTGTGATGAGACCAGTGAAAAGGGAGGAAAAGTGTTACAGATTTTTACTGTGTGCATTTCATTCACAATACATCTTTTGAGATTGGGCTTTTTGTCGATGACATCCGTCGCACATGTGTATTATGCTCACAGATCATGCAACTCTTATCTCGTGTTGTACTGAATGAACCCCAGGCTGAAAATTACCTAGAGAAAAGGCTGGGTAGCAGGCTTTAATAGAACCCAGTGTAGTCTCTAATTATCTGACGTGACTGTTCGAACCGCATGCACGTGGCTTCCCAGTTGGAGGATGGATTAAATGGCACCAAACATGGGCAACATGCAAAACACGTGCCACATGCTGAACACACAAACATTCGCAGAGATTATCTTAGCACACTCTCATAGCCAAACATTTTGATGAAAGGTGGGTAGGACAGTTTTTGCTGGTATGTTTCCCGTAAACATGGCAAAAATGTGCATTTGAGTTCAACCCTACTTGTATTTCATTAAGTGTCACTTTGGAGTATCTGTTCTTTTCTTCTCAACATGAATTGCTGGTGAACTCTTCTGTGTTAATATTATGAAGAGGTGTAAACTGATGGTGTAGACTAATTCATAATTCTCCTAATTATAACAATTAGTATTCTTCAAATTGTTACAATAAGAAGAATGCTAAGCTAACGAAACCCAGTAAAGCTCATGTAACTGAAAACATGATAACAGATGACAGCACAATGGGAAAAAAAAAACGTAGTTAATTTTTCATCTTAAATACAGTAGTTTAGAAAAATAACTGGTCCACTTTTGAATTTTTCTGGAGTTTCCGGTGACACCTCTTGGTCTGCATCACCAGATGGAATACAGGGCTTCAATTGATGATTACATGTATTTTCATTGTGGGTAAATCTGCCCACTATGAAAATTATAATTACTCAGTTTAATATAACATAAATCTAATAAATACACCAAATAACCACAACATGAAAAGCTAGAAATTTTGAATGTTTGGTTGAAATATATTCATATTGATAGTAATAGATAAAATTGACTTCTTTTTAAGTTTACTTCTTTTATCTCTATTCAGTATGCAAAAGTCACTCAGTCAGACCCTTTTTTAACCTCACAACTTAAATGACTACAGTCAAGTCATGTTCCAAAGTTAGTATCCTCTATTTTAATCCAGATTTTTGTGTAAAAACCTAATAGAAATAATCTGCAAATACAACTTAAGGTGAACAACAGCAAATTATGGTCAGTCATGCTTTTGTGATCTAATTAGAAAGAACAGGCTTTCCCCTGGCAACCCTTCAAAACAAACCGTACTTGTTTAGTCTTCTTTTAATTGTGCTGTCTGAGTTAAACATTTAACATGCTCAGTAAGGACTGTAGGGTCAGAGATGTAGCTCTTTGGGTTTTCTTGTACTTCTGAGTATTGCACGGTCTGGCATTGGGGTGAAAGTGCTGGGATGTCCACTCCTGGGAAGACTGGCAATTTTCTTTAAAGGGTTGTGAATAATCTTTCTCATTGTAGAACTCCAAATTCTTTGGAAATGGGTTTTATTACCCTTTCCAGATTCATGGGCATTCAAGGGCTAATGATTATCAGCACCTAGCTGCAGCTTACCCTCTTAAATCCTATAGAATATAGGATATAACTTATATATAACAATTCACATCTTCCTCCTCCAGATGCCGACAGACAGGATGCCATTAACCTGTTTCTCCAAGTTTACCAGCCATCAGAGTCCAAGCCACATCTGTGGGAGCTGCCCACTGACTTCTACCTACATCAGAGGAGCACCATGGCCCTCCCCCAAGACAAGCGCAGGTACACACTCATACATCTCTTATTCTAAATACTAAAAGTAGAAGAATTAACTGTACATACAATATATGCACAAATCTAGAACCTACTTACAAAACCATGAATGCAGGTACTGCTTAAAAGCAACTTAGGCTGTTTATGATGTTTTGAGTGTTTTTTTGAAGCGATTGAATTGCTCAGTGGGAAGTCAGTCATAAAAGATTAGCATCTGCACTGCTGTTTCTGAAGACTGTTTTTAAGTGCAGGCAGGTCAAGTCTGCCACAAGTGTGGAGGTTGTTCACATTAGTATGCGAACAGGCCTTTATATGACTGGATTGATTTAGTGGTTATTTCAGTTGGATGCTTTATACCTGGAAGGTAAAGTATCCAGGTCACACGGGTCACATTTGGCTTTGAGGTGTAATTATGTGAGTCACACTCCTGAGGGTCCATGTTTTACCATCTCACCTTAATACATTGTCTGTATTACTGCAGCTACTGCATCATGGTCGGATGGTAATTCCTTTCACTCTCTGCCATGGATATGAACTCCTGGTTTATGGCAGCTTTTCAATGACAGCAAACGGTATAGGTTTGGTTTAAGAAAAATATGCTTTTCATTAACAGTGGTTATGGTGAATTATTGCTGAGTTGCATTACCACTTGTTATAGTTGTTATCAAAACATCATGTTTTGCTTCCCTAGTAGGGACATGATAGATTGAAGATTCAAAAAACTTTATTAGTCCCAGAGGGTGTTGTATCTGTATTACGATAACAAGGAAACATTTTTTTCTGACTGGTCTCTGATTGACAAGTCTTGTAAACAAACTAGCTTTGTTTGTGACGCTGTTTTCTGATGTTTTGCACCCTAGAAATTCCAGTTTGTTTTCACTATATGTTTTGACCCACAGTAACTGTGCCATTTGTGTGCATGTGTGAAGGAGTGTACTAGTATGCATATTATTTGCTTTTCATTGTCTTCATGCTTACATAAAAGTAGACCCAGTTTTCTGCTAGAGGCCAACTACTTTATGCAGCCACAATGGACCAAGGTAGCTCAGCCATTATTGTAAGAAATTAACATGGCTGGAACTAAATTGAATTCAGCAACCACACACTGAGCTTTTGCTTTCAAACTCGCCTAAGTAGCACATCACACACTAAATAATAATCAGTGCATTCACTCAGATTGGTCGTATTGAATAAAAGGGTGATGTATTCAGGAGTTGTACAGTAGGTAGTTTAGCTAAGCCAATTTTCATGTCTAGGTTATGTGAAGCCCCAGGTGAGATGGTGCAGACTGCAGAATACTCACTTAATGGAAAGTTTTCTGGAAGGTGATAATGTATTTTTTGTCTTTGTCTTGTCTGTGTTTAGCTACACCCTGTGGTGGTCAGAAGGAATTTTGTCCTCCCTTCCTGTGGCCTATGATGAAGGTATCGCTTCAATATGCAATTTCTGAAACAATATATGCCATATCCATAATATCCTGCAGACACTGTACAGTATAGAAACATTTCATATTTTATGAAAATATCAGAATTGATATTTGTAAATGGGGGTATATTGGTAGCCATAAGCAGTGAAGTCAAGTCATATAGTTTATTTATCCCTCAAGGTGCAATTCAAGTCAAGTCAGTCTGCAAACACAATTAAACATAACAATTCTATTCATTCACACACATTTACAGGTGTCAGCATTTCTAAAGGAAAAAGCTTCCCTATTTTTGTTACTGTCTACAAGTCCCATTAAAAGCTAAAGTGAGCAGTGAATTAGTCTCTCTCTCAGTATGTTCTGGTGGTCTTCCCCACTCTGCGTACTCGAGCCCATTCACAATTACAGAAAACACAAAAACACTTGTTAGTAGGTTGAATTCATTGTTGATTTGTTTTGTTTCCTTCAAGGGGCATCTTGACAAAATATCGCCACATTCATACTTGTATGGTTATGGATGTATATGTATATGGATTAATGCCCTGAAAAAACCTGTTTGTCCTCTGTTCCTGTGTGGATACAGTCCCTTGTGAGGAAAACATGAAGAAGATCAAAATGAAGAGAGTGAACCAATTCGATGAGAGTATTGACATCTACACTGAATTCTTTAATCCTTATGAACTCACCTCCTTTGATGACACATTCTGCATCAGCATGACCAACTCTGCAAGGTGGATATAGACACATTCAAAACCCCTTAATACTGTAGATATTGTAGAGTGACAGTATGTAAAAAAAACAACAAAAAACAATATTCCTGTAACATTGTACCAGATTTAGTTGGTGAAAGACACTTAAAGGATGTACAAAACATTCAGTAGATTTTATTGCGAAATGCAGGATGTCAGCTAATGAGTTTCCTTGTATTTCATGTTCCAAAAGGGAATTTATGCCCAAGACAGTTGGAGTGGATCCTAGCCCATTCACTGTTCGCAAGCCAGAGGAAACTGGGAAATCAGTTCTGGGGTGAGTGCATCTAAGTCAATGTACGTATATGACCACACTTGGAAATATGCTTATCTTTGTTAGGTGTGTTTATTTATTTATTTATTTATTTTGATGCAATAAATCCCATGTCACTGTGCCCTCATCTACACAACTTCATTAGACACCGTGTTCTCCGGTAACCACAAACAACACTCGATCCTTTTTCCTGTCTTTGTTTAGAACACACAGGGTTGTATTTACCTGCAATGAACTGTGTGGGTACATATAGTTTTAAAATAAACTATTAGAAAATAGCCTAATGCACTCAAATGTTCTGTACTGTGACAGTGTTTTCCTTTAAAGGGAGACTTCACCAATTTTCAACTTACTTTCTATGGCTCTAGTTTGGGGAGTACATTTTAAACTTTTGAAATGTAGATTAAATCAAATGGAAAAAAAACCAACAGTTTTGTAATGTCAGTGAGTCACAGGCTTGATGCAGTTATTGCAAGCAATGGATTATTATAGTATATATTATCAGTTTTATTCACTCATTTTAAACTGTGTTCCAACGCTTTTGCTCACTTAAAATTTGGGTCATCTGATACAAAAGGTGCAGTTTTCTGTTATATAATATATTGAGGTGTACATTAGCATTAGCACATGAGCATTAAATAAAAGCTGAAATTCTGAACTTAAAATTAACTTAAAACATTTTAATTTGCTTGAAGTCGCCATTTTATGCGTAGCTGTTTATGGAGCATATATTCATCTGTGTGTATGTGTGTCGATATTGACAGAAATAAGAGCAGTAAGGAGGAGACGCTACTCCAGAGGAAGACTGCAGCCAGCGCGCCTCCTCCTCCGAGTGAGGAGGCCATCTCCAGCACATCGGAGGACGACTCTGAGGAGGACCGTGATGATGATGGCTCTGTGTCCCAACGCTCCACCCCAATCAAACTGCTAACAGAGTCTGGAGAGAGCAGTCGCACACAGGAGGTATGAAAACACAAAGCATCTAACGAAACAATGCCACAAAACAGATTTACATGATCAAATGAACAAATACAAACACATTTGAACGGCAATAATGAGATTTGATATACAGTAAAATCATATTTAAAACCTTCAAGGAGGAATTGAAATGACACGTAAATTAAAATTTATAGCATTTGGAGCTTTATTGTTTCATTTGGAGGAAAAAAAGCAGCGCATTAAATGAGATCCTCTAATGATTCAACGATATTTAATCTCCTCTACAGACCTGAGGGAAATGTCATCACAGTTCAAGCTGAGTTTAACCCACCTGCTTGTATTTTGGGCCTCAAAAGTATTTTGCATTTCAATTTGACTGTGTCACACTGATTGTGTTTTTTTTCCTCTTCGCTTCTCCTGAGTCTCCCACAAAGAATTAGCTCTGCGTTTCTGTTTGCGTCAGACAGAAGGAGAGATGTCAACAGTCTCTGTGACTGGAGTTTCCAGAGCAGAGAGTTTACATAATTTAAGTTTTTTTAAATGTTGTTTTTCTGGAGAATAAAATAAAAGGCATGCCATTTTTGCCATTTTGATTTTCTTCTGTTAAAATCAGATCAGTGATCCATAACAAAACAAACTCAGTGCAAATACCATGCAGTAAGCATCCTCATATGTAACAGTTTTGAGTCAAGTTTTTGAGTCTTGCTGCTGTGACAACAAGTAAGTACATTTCTGTATTATTCAGACTTTCTGTTATGAATATTTTTGATTAATTAAATAGTAATGTATATACAAACAAAAACATACTTTGTACTATTGATCTCTACAAGAATCTCTCTTGACTGTTATTTGCTTTTGTACAAAATTATATTACTATTTAATATGTTTTGAGATGCGATGCGAAGTTACACCCTCTGTACAGGAAACATCTTCTCCAACCTTTCTGGAGCTTCTTGTGAAGCATAATATGTATCCTGTGCCCAATATAATCATGATGGGCATTAACAGGAAATTCTTACTGGTTCTTGTAGTCACATGTGTACTACCGTGGTCTGACTTTTATGGCTTTTATTCCTTCCAAGGCCCTGCCATCATTAGTGTGCATCTCTGGAGGGTCTTGCATTACAGGGATATAATATAGAATACTTTATTGTCATTGTACAATGTACAACAAAATTAGTGTCAGAAGACAATGCATCCTTGCGTGCCACCATCTTGCGGGAATTATACAGGCATCATGTAACTTTTATGCTTTTTTAAAAAACTTTATTGCTCATTTAATCTTCTGGTTAAGGTTTATGTCTGCTGCTGCAATATCAAGGATTATTTCTGACTGTTAAAAGATCGCTAGTTTGGCAAAAGTTTCCTGTTGTTGTTTTTGCACCTTCATACCAGTGCTCTTTTGCCAGTAGTCTGTACATGATCTTGGTTTTGTCATCATCAATTTATTTCCTTTCTTTATTTAGATTTATTGGTCTCAAATCTCGAAACATCTTTGCAGGTGTTATATGCATGCTTGCATATGCTCTGACTTAATTGTGATGAATTTAAAATGCTCATACATATAATAATGAATAAAAATAGAAAACTATACAGTTAAAATATAGTGTTACCGTGTCACGCATGGAACTAGAAAAATGCTAAACTAGATTTTAGATATTTCAGTCAAGGTCAAAGTGGTGGAGTGACCGGCACTGACAAATTTAAAGCCACATATCTGGCTAAACTAAACTATCCATTTGATAAAGAGGTTAGTATAAAACAGCTTTAAACACTGTCACTGCCATCATTATAAAAGATCCCTTCATCTATGACCAGAAGCGGATTGTGTTTGAACCTTCAAATGATACCAAGCAGAGACTTGATACCATCTGATCAGAATTACCCAAAATCCCCAAGTGCTTTGAACATAATACATTTGACAGTGGAATATAACTTCTTTCACTCAGCTGCTTCGTTGTGCCAAGAGTGCCAACAAAACACCTGGGAATGTGGCCACAAAGACAGTTATCTTTGGAAATGACTAAGAGTAAGAATGTGTGAAAAGTAGGACACGAAGGCAAAGTACTGGCAGGAGGAGTCACTTCACTCCTGGTTATGTCATAATGCCTGTAATGCTGGAAATAATGCCTGTAACCATAGTGACACTACAGTATACTGTAATTGCTGAAATTAACGGTTTACACATCACTGGGGATCCAACAACATTTAGCAACATCTAAGACATTTCATATAAGCTGAGACGTTCCAAGAGGGTATTGTTACCTGGTTCCTTGCTGTGCTGATTAACATGCTCATTTGCTCTGTTGTGGTATGGAATCTGGGTCAATGGGAGATGTAAACGTGATACCAGCCCATGTAGAACACGAGATTAATACTGATATAGTGGTGACGGACTCTGGGAATTTTTCACACCTATACTGTATTCTATATAGACTTGGGTGGCAGTTTATTAGGTACACTTCCTGCAATTCATTCTCTGTCCATGTAGTGTTTCGGTTATTTAGGCTAGCCCTACTGATCATTGCAGAACATTAAACTGTTTTGCCTTAAAAAAAGTCTTAGGTTGCTTTCACAGTATGCATCAGGCCATTGTCTTTTAATGTGAAGTGCAGATGGACAATGGCTGACAATTGTTGTTTAAACATTTGGCTGAATCTGAGCAGATAATAGATATCTTCAAACACTTTAGAATATCCTGTTGCTTTTATCAACAGTCATATCATTAATTAATATATATATTATTTATATGTGGGCAGACATGCCCACACCATAACACTGCCTCCACCATGCTTCATAAATGGTGGTATACTTCAGATAATAACTCTTCTTCCCAGAGCTGCCAAAACTGTGGATCTATTAATAAGGATGGCTTTAGTTCCTACTTATTACATCCAATATTTTTGACCAAACCCTTAAATTAAAGATGACAGTCTAGGTTTTAAGCACATTTTGATCATTTCATTTCAAATCCCTTGTGGTAGCGTACAAAGCCAAAATAATGAAAATTGTGTAACTGTAAATAATTATGGACTTAACTATATCACAACCAGACTGCTAAATTTCTTCCTTATGTACTTTTTGATTCAAGCTGTGATTTTTTTTTTTATGGGGAGTAATATGCTGTAACTATGTCGTGGCCCGACATAGTGACAACAACATGACTAAGATGTATTGGTACCACTAGTAGTGTTAAGTTTGGAAGTTATGTTTGTGTTAAAGAAACCTTTCTCACTGTCCAACTTCATTAGATTCAATGTTTTACCTGCCAAAAGTTACCACTTTGTTCCTGGCATTCATCACATTGATGAATGGTGAATACTCTACAAATTAACGTTTTTTTCCATACATCAAGACAAAAAAATATATATAATGGTCATAATATCATTTTTCAAAAACTCGATTTGACTTGATATAAACTGAGCAAAGATTCTAGATAAGACAAATTTAAATAGGACCAATCTTGGCTTTCCCCTTTTGTTCCAGCCATCTTTTTCCTCCTCCTGATTTATGATGTATTTTTTGCTGGTTTTCTCTGATCTGTCTTCTTGGGGCCTTGAGTAATGTGGTGGTCATAAATAGGTAGCTCACGTGCTGGGTGCACACACTCACTCTCATGCTTCTTGTGTCGCTGCCTCCAAGCCTGTCCGTGAAAACTGATTGCCAGGGTGCCAGCACAACACAAAACTGTTGAAATATTTAAACATCAGATCATTACTGCATTTGCCATGTAATTACACATGTTCATTTCATATTCCACCTCAATTTGGGCGTGCATGTGTCCGCATGAACATAGATTTTCAATCCACATGGGTATACATACAATCAAGTATATTTACACACTCATCTGTGCTAGACATACCATGTCAATGTGTGTATGCTGGTGTGTGTGTTTGTGTTCCCATGTAACCATGGTCTGAACGAAACTGTGTATTTTTGTGATCCTGCGTGTGTGTGTGTGTTCACAGCTGCTGTTTCTTGGACATGATCCTGGAACACCCTTATTTGTTCTCCCCTCCCTGTGGCTCATATCAACAGAAATATGGTGAAAATTGAATGCATTATTTTGAGCATTTTGTCAGAAAAGAGTCAATGATAACAATGACATAGCTGACTTGTGTAAGGCTACTTTTGTGCGTCTTGTTACATAACAATCTTCTCCCTGTCCTTTAAGGTTTATAGAAGGAAGGTCACAGTACACTTTAAGGTTTCATTATTTTTTCAAGAAATAAGTTTTCCTAAGAAGTATCTGCATTATCTTTTAAATTACTTTATAAATGGAGAGTCATACATTTCTCTCATGGTGTTGTGAAATTGTTTAATATCTGCCAAAAAAACACTCATAACCACAATATAACACCATCCCCGCAATTTCACACAGTGACACAAGGCAAGATGGATTCATGCTGTTTACATAAAATTCCTGCCCTACCAACAGCATGTGAACGCAGAAGTCGAGATGCATCAGACCAGACAACGTTTCTCACTAATGGCTGCAAGTTATCATGTGTATCGTGTACAAACAAAAGCAATGTGACCGGCAAGTTCAGGTGAATGACAAAAAAATGGACCACAGATACTAGTGGTCTGGTGCTGGTGAACACGTGTCCACTGCATAGTCACCATCTTATTCTTAGCCAAGAAGAATGTAGTTCGCCTTAGTCTGTTTCTGCTCATGGTCTGCTTCAAGGTCTTTCTGTGTGCCACTGTTGTACTGAGCTGTAATTGACCTTGTAAATAATGTGAAAAAGCTCAAAAAACACAAAGGGCAGAAATGTTAAGATTTACTCCCACGTGACAGTCACAGCAGTTGGGAGTCTTGGTAGATCCTTATAAAAAGAAATCTTGAAATTATTATTTGCATAGCTGACTTTATTTTGGTGAGAGATTTGATCCTCGTGGGTATGGATGATATCAGTCTTGCACAAATCTGTAGAAAGATGTTCTGCTGTTCGTCACAGCTGCTCTGGTGGGATTTATTGTTCTACTTCCTGCTTTTAAAAAAATGTTTGTGTATCATTTAGTGTGTGTTTGGCTGTCACCCCTCCCCGCCCACTTTAGACTCACTCAAATGAAGAGATAGGAGGGAAACTGTGGCTGTCTGGAAGGAGACTTCAAACACATGTTGTGTAGTAAAATTTGGGAACCTAAGCCTCAATGGCCATGTGTCTGGTCTTGTGGTCTCGACTTGGTCTTGGTCTTGCAGCATCCGCAATATATTGTGATAATTCCATCCCATGATAAGAATTTGTAGTATCACAATATTGACAGTATAGGCACACGATAATGTGGGCACCTTGCAAGCCTACAAATACAAGCAAGGTGACCGGCTGGGCCAAACTACATGTTGCCAATTCAAACTGTTGACAAGGAGAAATTCTTTCATATAAAAAAGATAATACCCATATAACTATGAAAGAAATATTATTATTATTATATTATATAGTATTATGTTTTATATACTACTTAATTGGATTATTGATGGTCCAGGCTTATTATTATTATCACAGATTGGGTTTGCTCAGCTCTTAAGACTGTGTGTTGATGTGACTTGTGACCGAAAAGAGATGTTCAATGGCACTTTTGTCATATTGTCATTTATATCATTACTTCAAAAACACTGTAAAATGTTGCAATATAGTTAGACAGATAGATACAGCTATTTTTTTTGCTATCTTTTTTGGGAGAATTGATTTGGTAGAATCTTGTGGGGGTTTTTTTTGTGCTGTTTTGTGAATAGTTTTCTTTTTAGACGCCGCCCATAGAGGTTGACTTTGTAGTTTCCTTTACACTGTGTAATCACTAGTATTAATTAGAAAGCACAGGTGCACTCATGTTCTTTGCACTGAGGTTTTACTTTGCGGCTTGTATTTTCAGTGTAGTGTAAGTAACCTGGTATTTAGTTTTTTAAACTAAACCTAAACTTATTGAATTATTTTGAATCTTTTAACATTTTAATTCTATTTTACAATGGTGCGCCCAGCTTTGTATTATATATATATATATATATATACACTACTCACAAAAGTTAGGGATATTCGGCTTTCAGGTGAAATTTCAGGATGAACCTAAAATGAACTATAACCTTTACAGGTGAACT
>JAUMHL010000017.1:11198445-11210906 GCA_032362345.1 Sandelia bainsii
GTAGTGTGAACTTTTTACGTTTTCCATAAATGTCACCCGAAAGCCAAATATCCCTAACTTTTTGTGAGTAGTGTGTACACACATCATTGTATTAGTTAATTGCATTTACTATTGAATGCATGTTTTATTATGGTTTCATATATTGTCTATATAGTCTATTTCTTTAAACATTTTCTTCTTAGCAGAGCATGATCGAGTTGGTTGTAATTATAGATCTATTATTACCTGACTTGATTTTGCCTCTATTATTAACTGATTTTACTTCGCTTAATGACTGAAGAGGTTGTGATTACACTATCTTTTTACGTTCTCTTTTCTTTTAGGTCATATTAAGTAAGAGTTATTTATTTTCACCTTGAGAACCTGATGCACTTTTGCCTCTCATGTTAAGCTGTTTCAAATCAGTCAGCTACTTTGGCCTTTCTAATCTGATGTCCTGTGTATTATGATTACCTCCACAAACCCTGGACACTATGTTCAAAAATGTGAAACCACCTCATCCACCAACACATACAATCAAATTACATACAAAGCCCTTTGGCCCATTCTAAACAGGAAATCAGTTGTAGAGAAGCACCTGAACTTTTTGACACTAAAATTGATCTTTTTTGTGTTTCTCTGTCTCTGTAACATTTCAGGAGATCCAACAGCAGCAGACAGTTAAGGAGCCCTATGGACTCAATCTGGCTAAATTTCCTGCTGAAAAAGATCTGCTCATTTATGAAAGGTAATGTACAGAAGACTGGAACACACATCCATATGGGCACTCTTGAATATCACAATTAATTCACACACACTATATACACCCTTTTAAGTGGAATATTCATATGGTGTGTGTACTGTATATACTAACATTTAATTCTAATAATGACAATAATGGGTTTTAATCTAAACTAAAAGAAATAATGGAGTGTTTTTTTTTTGTTGTTTAGGCTACACCTGAATGTTTTGGTATTTATCTGGTGATATATATATATTTTTTTTTAAGCCTAATGATGGCTTGCTTCACTGGCAGTAACAACTCTTTGGACTTGGGTTAAAGGCAATAAATTCCAAATCGTAATTCCACACTTGAAATCAACTGTAGAACTTTATCTGCTTATTTATTTAATTAAATAAACTAATGGAATAACACATACTGTGGAACATTGTCCCATTGTCCAAATACTTTGGACTTTTAGTGTGTGTTTAAAAATGGTTGTAATTCCTGCACAGTTTATTTAATATTTTAATCCTTGAATTAAAGCTGGCACTGTACATCTTGATTTCAAATCCATTGTGGTGGCATACAGAGTCAAAATTGCTTACTTACTTACAGACCAGACTGTAAATGTTAAGCTCATGTAAAAGATGTATTTCAAAGATGTATTGTTTGTAAAAACTATCAGAATATAATCCACTCCACATCTCCACATGCATTAAAGTGTACTGTACGGGCTACACAGTACATGGGGAAAAAAGTATTGCTTTTGTAAGCCAGGAACAAAAAAACAGACAATTCTGGGCATATTTTTGACATGTATCACACCTACCACTGTGAGCTAGTTGTTGTTTGGCCTTCAGTTCTCAGGACTGTACGTCTAGCATGTTCTTTGCTTTTTGTTGGTGTCACGTTGCAATCGCCGGCAAAGGGAAGAGCTCCAGCCTTATTTTCAGGCTGCCTCTGCCCATTTAAGTGGTCCTAAGGAAAATGTTTTTTTTATCATTATTGACAATGCACCCAGTGAGACAGAGAGGGGAAGAACAGGCAGTCAGTTTCAGCAGTCCCAACACCCACCCACCAGGGTGATATCAATCATTTTGCTAAAGGGACATTGTCAACCCTACCCTGCTGTGTGCATCACAATTCTGACCTCACTGCTCTTTGTCCACCTCTCGCTTCCTTCACCCCGGAGTTTCATGTTCTCACTCTTCTTTGCAATTCACTCTGTCCTGTCTTTAGCAACCACGTTGATGAGCTGTAATGAATAGCCCCCCTCAGGCTCTGAAACTGGACACAACTGTCTGTTCTTTGGATCTTTTGGACTTTTTTACACCACATAAGGTGTCCTAAGATATAATGGGTCCACTCTATTTCAGAAGCTAGTTTGTGTTCATATTTTTAAAGGAAAATGTGTTCTTTATCTTTCTGTGACCCTTCAAAATACTTGATAATCAAAGAATGCAGTGCACAAAGCAAGGTCCATAAAAACATGGATGAGCGAGTTTAGTGTGGAGGAACTTGACTGGCCTGCACAGAGCCCTGACCTCAGCCCAATAGAACACCTTTGGAATGAATTAGAGCGGAGACTACGAGTCAGGTCTTCGTCCAACATCGGTGCCTGACCTCACAAATGCTCTCCTGGAAGAATGGTCAGATATTCCCATAAACATACTTGTAAACCTTGTGGACAGCCTTCCCAGAAGTGTTTGTAAAGGCAAGCGTCCCAATACTTTTGGCAATATAGTGTTTTTTGGCCACTGTGCTCCTGGGAACATCTAAAGCTTTAGAAATGGTTGTATAATGGTTGTCCTGATCTGTGTCTCACCACAAAATGTTATAATGGAGATCTACAAGGATTAGCCTTCGACTTTATGGCTTGGTTAATGTCCTAACATCCAGTGTGATTAATGGGACCTTATATATACACAGGTGTGTACCTTTCTATATCCAATCAGTCCAATTTTCCAGTGGACTCCAGTCAATCTCAAGTAAAATCAAAGCCCAATCCCAAAGGGTTGTGATTATTTTGTGAAGCAACTATATAAAGCAGTTTTGTGGATATAAATTGCATACTGATACATATAAAAAACATTGTTTTTCTAATAATTTTTATTTCTTAACTGTTGATTTAAAAAAAAAAAAAACTGCAGTGAAGAATGTTGTTCATATCCTCACACTGTAGTGGCACATAATGAGAATGAAACCACATTCATTATTGAAGCTGGAAGTTGGAACAGCTCCAAGGATGTTAGCTGCAGCCACAGCTCCACTAATCAATGCATTAATATTAAAAATCATAAGCAAGAGCCAGAGGGGAACTCTCAACCATTACATATTGCTGTGTCTTTGTGTAAGAAAAATTACCCATGGGGGAAATTTGAGATTTGATGACGATGTGCTCTGAAGATTATAGATCTCAACAGATATGTTTAGCTCATCGCTGATTATTTGTGAGAAAGAGCAGATAATAAAAACCTGAAGTTTCTAGTTCTTTAGAGATTAACACTGTTACCCAATTACTTTGTGTTAATTGCTCTTCACATGATGAAGATGGCAGGAGCAAGTGACAGAGACAAACACGTGTAGAGTATTTGCGTGTTGTGCAGGACTATTTTTCATTGTGTGTGTGTGTGTGTGTGTGTGTGTGTGTGTGTGTGTGTGTGTGTGTTTTCAGGTTTGCTCATCTGGGCGAGAACCAGCACAAAGTGGAGAGAACTGAGCACATAACACTGGCAAACATCATCTGCTTGTGAGTAAAACATGTGACACATTAACCTAAACACAAATTCAGAAACAAAACGTGTAGCCACACTCAATCATCCTCACTCACATAATGTTGAGCATTATCTTGTAATGTTGGTTTGTAGTTATAATCTATCTAAATACCACTCAACTTGAGACAAGTGAACAGTTGCTCACACTAAGTGGTTTCTAGGGAGGCTTCTAGCTGAGCTGTCTCAGCCAATCACTCTTTCTTTACTGCTTTTCATCCCAGTCTCTAACCATCACTGCATGTTGCAGCCATGACCCAGCAGGTCACAGACGGGGTGTTTTTTTTTTTTCTTCCTTGAGCCAGATTCAAAATTCAACTACACGTGGCATGGCAATGTGCAGCTATACAGACACATAATCAGTTTCGCTCTTTGTCTTGCTTTCTTTCTTTGTAGCTCCAGCTCTCTCACTCACTCACGCACGCACGCACGCACACACACACAGGATCTCAATGACAGATATTCTTGGTCTTTCCCCTTTTTCTCACTCCCTTTCACACACACTGTACAGGTCTATTTTGCTAATGTTGCACTACTACTACTAGGAGCTAGGCTTCAGTGTTTTCATTTAATCTTATAGAGATTAGTTGGCGATGAAGAAACAGGTTGCAGCAAGACTCATTGGTAGGCCACATTTACATTTTATCAACTTCCTACCCTGCAGTGCTTTCTTTTTTAACTTCTTTTCATAGTACTCATCTTTGTTGAAAACTTACACAAATACAGTTTTACAGTATACTCATGCACATACAACAAATTAATATAGAGTGAGGATTTGTACAAGTGTCCCTGAAAACCTCTGTCAAATATGCATATTTGTTTTCTTGCTAAGATACTTTTGGCAAGATACTGAGCCCCAAGCTGCCCCTGGTGGGTCAAGACAGCTGTATAGCAGCTCCACCATCCTTGTGTATGTAAATGGATGGTGTATCTTCTTGTGAGTCACTTTGGATAAAAGCGTCTGCCAAGTAAAGTAAAGGATGAATGAGAGGCAGTGTAAAGCGCTTTGAGCACCAACAGGGTAGAAAAGGGTAGAAAAGCACTACTGTATGTAAGTCCAGTAATAACTTTCCTTAGGACTGTGCTTATGTCTTGCATTAGTACAGACAGTGATGCAGCATAGACCTGACGGTTGCAATAGTTGATGAGAAGTGATGATTCCATCCATCTATTGCTGTCATCCTCGTGTTGGGTCCACAGGGTCCAGCAGGTGTGACTGTTGTTGTGCAACAGTGCTATTCTGAGACGCTATTACAGCACCCCAAACGTGTTTTCACTGAGAGCCCTTTAGTTTCTCACCTCCCTCTGTGTAGTTGCTCTGTTGGCCCATCAGACACAGGCAAAGCTGATTCAATTGGTGGAGATAAAGCGGAACGGATATGAATGCTGTGGCGGCTTCCTGTCGAGAAGCATTAGTGTGGTGATCTGCATTTCACATCCATTTCTGCAAGTATGACACTATAGGAAGGAGGCATTCTTTACTCTACAGCTCACTTGACATATCAGCAGGCTGTAATGATAATCCATCTAAGAGTTGAGATCTCAGCAGACTCTCAGTGGTACAGTCAACAAATCAACAAACAGAACACAAATAAAGACATGCGGCATAATCTACTATGCAATTGACCCAGTGTGCTGTTTCATACACACTGAATGCACATATAAAAAAGGTCATTACTGATAAAACTGTACCCTTTTATGCTTTTCTGTATTTATTCCAGGCATTATTGTTTCCGAAACATTTACTGACATGATCTGCTCACAGGAGACAATTATACACTCTCAGCTCTGATATTGTTTTAAATGCTTTCACCAGGGCACATTACAAATTACACTGCTTTATTCGTAACATATTACTTATCAGATTGATATCGAAAATGTACCATTTTAGCTCCCACTGTTATATAAATGGAGTACTTAAGACAGACCTCAATCAAATCTTTTTGCTAACAAAACATTCACATTTGTCTCTGGAAGAGATTTTCTGCCTTTTTCACAGAAACACATGACGAAAACTAGATCAAAAGTAACCTATGACAAAATGTATTATATTCTTTTTGCAGTAAAAAGTCTTATTCAAAGACCTGCATGCATCTGTGGAGTCACGAAGTGTAGCTCCTAATTAGTGAAATGTAGTTCCCTCTAAATATCTCTTGTTCAAAGGTTGATTTTAGCCGCTTGACATGAAGCATCTTATCTTCAGAAATGTTATATATTTATACTGTATATTTCTGTTGTCTAATGTCACTATTTTTTTTGGGGGGTTTGTGAAATTTATTAATGATTGATTCATTTAAATGATATTCAAATTAAAATAAAATTCATTTACAATCCATTGATAATTAGACACAAACTACAAAGATGCAGCAACATGCTGCCATTTATGAAAAGGTAAGATCATTTAACATTATGTGCTATGAAAGTGAATGTAATATTGATGTTACTTTGAGTCAGAACTTTTGTAGAGGACTAATCTTGGCAGTAAACCATCAAACTCTAGATGTTGGTTAAAGAAAAATAACATCAGTAATGCAAATTACTTCTCGTTCACTTTTCTGCAGAGTAGAGGAACTTGGACACTGTGTGAACAAATAAACAGCCTAGATGAGAACAACACCTGTCACCATGGTAACTGCACACAACAAAGATGGCGACGGCTGCAGCCTCAAAAGACTTAGCAAATGTAAAACAAAAAAAAAGACAAAATTGTTACTGATGAAAACTAGTTTAAAGTTAACGAAAACCAAATTACAAAAATCTGACAAGTCGCAGATGAGGTGCAAACTGAGAGGTTGTGGGGCAGAAAGAGACTCCACTGCCCTTCCAGTAAAAGGCAGGAGCACATTCTGCCAGTCTTCACTCCAGGAGGGCTAGGTTCCCATTTGCTTATTTTTATATGCATTTTCAGTTTGTACTTAAAAAATGTATAGAAACACCAACAATCCCCAAAACAATCCAGCATTTTTAACAATCATGCATTCTCCTCTGTTTTCTGCCTCATCATTTTTTGGACCTTCTTCTCCTGACTAAATTATATTTTCAAGCCCTGTTCAGTGATTGCCTCATCCTCTGTTTTGCTCAGAGTCGCTACGGCTTTGGTTCCTAGTTGTGTTGTTTGCTCGGATCTTGATAAAGCAGCTTGCAGTTTTATTTCAATTTTGACACTTCATAGTTCAGTATTCCTCTTATGCCTTTCTCGATCCACCATAGCCTCTGTTGCGGCTTTGATACTGCCATCATCACCGAGGTTTTAATGCAGCCATGTGTCTGAACAGCTTCTTGCTGGGCCTCAGCTGCTGTTGAACTGGCTGCCTGAGTAGATGGCCTGACAAGCACGCAGTCTATAATCTATCTTGAAGATGATGAGACATGCTTTAGAGTCTAGTTTCTGAGAAATTATGAGTAATTCTGCACCGGTCTCTGATATCCTCGTGTTGTTTCCATTAACAGTCCTTTTAATCACCCACTCTCTGCAGCAGATTTTCACAATATGTTAAGCTGGTTTAAAATATTTTTCCAGTCTTTGATGCATTTTTTTACCTTCTTATAATGTTTTTTTCCACATGTGAAAATTAAACTTAATGGCTTGTTTTTCTACCACCATGTGAGCTGTCTAATATTAGCTCTTCACTTCATCCATCATTTAACGTGCTTCTCTCTCTTCTTTTCCTTCCCTGTCAGAGAGCCAGTGTCCTGCTTCCCAGAAGACAGCATATACGTTGTTTCTCCTCCACAGGTTGACAGAGACAGCCGCGATGTGTTTGAGAGCCATGTGATGGCGGGTCAGGGCCAGGTGAGGGCGCTATGCAGGGACGACACGTTGATGTACAGGGAATACGTCAAGAACAGATACATGTGAGACACACGAACCTCGACATGAGCTGGATCTTTGTTACTGATATGCACGACCAGAATGATTGTGCGCAGTCCAACACAATATTCTCACTTTAACACTCTGAAGGGGTTTTGTCTTCACAATTTCTGTTTGCAGCTGCAGCACAGACCATCATTGCATATTGAAATCTATTTTACTTCAACTACCGATCTTTTTGATATATTTTTTTGTTTTGTTTTGTTTTTCTGTAAGAACAATACATATGTCCTCTATTGGGACTTAACCATGTTATTTTTTTTTGTGTGTGTTTTAATGTAATTCAGCTCCTTATCCATTTTTATTCAGTCAGACATGCCTTAACAGGTAACACTTTACCTACTGAACATTGTGCTTTTTATTTGTTGTGTTATTTTCCGTCAATTTAAATTTTAATTGCAACTGTTTTAATAAAGTTTAAATAACTATAAATGCACTTCAAACCTTCAATGTTTTCAATCTTAAAGAAAGTCAGAAATATTAATATGATTGTAGGCCCAGAGATTCTGATAAGTGGTTCTTTAAAACATATGCTCTGAGTTCTGATTTTCTTCTTGTTCCTTTGTTAAATCACTTTCTTAAACAAGCACATCACTCATACCTTGGTGTTGTGGTTTTTATTGAACCCCATTCTTAGTTTACAACACTGCATAATGATTTAATTTACTGTATATGCATTTTGGAGATGTCAGCAAATGATTGTGTACATTGGTTCTAAATTAAACATTTATTTATTAACATAGTGTCACAGATTGGATTGCCATTACCTATAATAGGCATTTTTTTCAATACTTTTCTTCTTTTATGAGTGAGCTCTGTTGTTTTTCAGTCTTTTATACATAAAAAAAATCTCTTATTCCCTTTTCACCCATTATACCCTATTCACTCGTGTTTTGTCTATCACACTTTTTTTTCCCCCCTCTTCTCTCTTTTTTAGTACTCAGAGGTGTCAGAAAATGTGAAATGTGATGAAGGCTGCCTTTGCTCTAATACACATACACATTCAGACAGCATACTGACTGAACACTGGTCTCTGCATCAGTGCCTCGTGAGCCGGAGGAGGAGGGGAGCACAGGAGGGGTGCTTCGACATGTGATGTGTTGGAGAACGGCAGGGGAATTAAAGAAAAATCACCTTTTCTCTATTTAAATTCATATTAGCTCAAGTGAGGAGGAAATAAGTTTGATCCCTCTTCCATTGTCAATTTTCTAACCTTGTAGCACTATCTTTGTAACTGGAGTACTGCAGGTGTACAGAGTGCACTTACAAATACAGTATCTAGAGTACAATCCAGTAATGACACGTGATGCCATCTAAAGTGAAGAGGGAGCCTCTCAGCTGGCTTAGGAGACTTTTTATACCCTTCTACTGCATGTTATTGATTGTGTATTACATGAATATGGATCAAGTCGGGCTGCTCAGGATGTTTTCATTTGTAGTAACTGCTCGATGTACATAAAGTATCCCAGTTTGACATCAGTGTTAGATGACAACTTTATGTCTAGGTTTCATGCTGTCACTTAGATGCACAATAATTTGAAAGGATTTTAATTTTAAAAGCCTTATTTTCAAGTTGGTAATTTAAAGTTAACTGCAATATAAATGTACAAAACACAACAACAAAACAGGAAACACAAAAACACGAATAGTAACGTGGTTAAGTAAAACTCCCAAGGATGATTATATGTACACAGGTGATACTTGGCCCTTCATACACGTTCATATCTTTGGTGAAAAAGCTATAGACATTGTCTAGACAATTTCAGCTTGTGCTCCTTCAGCAAAGTGTTTTGGATTTCAAGCTGAGTTTGTTATTAAGCAGGTACAAGAGCTCGTCCTTACATTTTCTGTAATTTTCAAAAGTCATTGTGTTTCCTGAAATGTTGTATTTGTGAAATGCCAATTTTTCTTTTCTCATTCTGTACACCTACAGGGCGCTATACAATGGTCTTATAAATGATCACTTTCTTCGGAGTGGTTTTCTGTAGGATTACTAGATGTGTTAGGACAACTATTATTTACACTGTATTGGTGTCAGATAACTCTAAGATATACACAATATGTGTGTTTTATAGCACATGACTCATATTGACTGTAGTCTAAAATGGATACTATGGTGACTATCATAAGCTTAGGTCCCTGTGATGCACCCAAATTGAATCTTGCATCTCTGCAGGTTGTTAAAATCCCCAAAACCACCAAGAAGTGATACTGAGGACATTACCACAGTGCCCATCGTGGTGACTGTGGTTGTATACGTTAAACAAAAACATTGACCAGACAACATAATTGCTTTTAGAGAGTTATGGGTATGATTTGGCAAATTAGATTTTTTTTTTCCATTTTAAGTCATCTCTTTAGATCAATCATCTGTGTGTGTCTAAACCCACTAATTAATTAAGAAGTCACTTGATTTGGGCTATTATCATTTGGCAAGTTTTCAGTAAATGTAATTATAAAATCAAGGTCACGATGACATCTGCAGTGCAGCAAGTACACTACAATCAGTCAGACATATTTATCAGATTATGTGACCATTCCTTTTGTGAATGGTCCACTCATTTTTTTTTTTCCAGAAATAATGTGTGAGTAAAATGTGTAAGTGTCCTTGACTGAATACAACTACTTCTGTAGGAAGAAGTGGGTCAGGTTTGTGAGTAAATTGAGGTGTTACATCTTTACAGTAAGTGTATCTCTGCAATGTCTCGGTTCAGCTTTCACAGACACATTTCCCATTTCCACCTCCATTTTCTACCATCACCTCCCCTCTTCTACCTCCACTTGTGTCCTACCCAAAGATGTCTCAAAATTTTTTGGAAATTTCTGTAATTATTAACATTTTCTTTGTCTCAGCTTCCTCGTTAAGGGCCATTTTCAGTCTAATTAGAGTCACTCCATTCTTCTTGACTAAATATCAAGTGTTTGTATATGAGCACATGAGAGCACGTGTGTGCTCTTAGAAATGAGCGCACTGCTGTCTGTATTTGCTGGCACGGGGGCTGTAGACAGGGTTTGTTTCCAGAAATGGGCTGTTTTGAAGGGAAAGGTCTTTTATGTAAGCCCCTGTTTTTCTCTTGTTTTTTATGTTTCTAATGGCAGGTGTCTAATTACACTGAAACCTCTCAACACACATGGGTATATATGAATAAATGCATCTAGTCACTGATATTTCTGGGCAGCTGCTCTTGGTCCTCCTCACAAAAATAGAACAAAGACTAAACGTTTGTGTGTGTGGCCAGTGGTAAATGCTTCTATTTTGGTGAAAATATGGTTAGTTACGATCACAGAAAACAATCAAAAAATGTTATAAGATATATTTTTTGTTCTGTGCGTGGTCGAGTATCTGTCTAGGTCTTTGACATGAGTCACTAGGCACTTCATGTGACCGCTTAGCTTATGAATGAAAACAACCCCCTCTCCAGTCTGCAAACCACTGACAAAAGGTGGCCAAACAGCTGTTGCCTGGAAACCAGAACTGGTCACCATAATGCTATGCTGCTTTGAATTTCCTCTACTCCCCTTTGTTGCCCAAGATTTCATCCATTGTTATATGAAATTGTAAGTGTAAGACATACATGCAACAATATTAGTAACCATCATTTTAGATTTGGTTCTAATTAGATACAAACAAAGGTACTGACAAATCTGCAATAGACCACCTCATTTTGTTTTCACTGAAACAATTTTGAAACCAAAGGTTTTTCTAACCACATATCGCTATTTCCAGTAGCTTGTTTGAGCTTTGTGTTTATTTGCATCGCAACTGCCCTCAACTTGCTTTATTTCCTAATGAGTTCAAATCAGAGGACAGAAACGCAAGGAAAGACACATTTCTGTGATATATAGTTTAATTAGGGGACACAATTGGAAAAGGAAAGAAAGAAAGGAGAGATTTTTTTGACCAAGCAAGGTTATACATATTTTAACGCAAAATTTAAAGGCAAAAAATATACACCAGGGCTCACTGTACACTAATGGGTTCAATATCCTACTGAGACACACGATTAACAAATAAAATAGTCAGAAAAGAAGGTAAAGGTGAGTAACTCCATTAAAGGAAAATGTGACAAGAAATTCATAATGTCTCAAACAGAGAAAAAGGAGGGATAGTTATAGAAAAAGATATTCGGAGTAACAGCGGTACTGCCAGTACCTATTGGGTATAACATGATGTTACTTGTTGAAGGTATGCAGAACACAAAGTCCTTAGTTACTGATCAAAATGAGCAGGATATGTTTCTTCACACTGGAAGGTGACTTGCTGCAGAAGCACATACTCTGCAAGGTGCGGACTGAGGTGCTAAACTACTGTTAGATCACAGTCAGGTTTTTACATATTGTATAGCATAGTAAAGCTAACCTTCTCCCAGAGTGCATCAGCTTGTTAGCCATTCTTATGGCTGACTATACACAATACACTTTTTGACTTACATAAATATGCTCAATAAAGGTACAGAGGCATGGTTGTAGTTTCTAGTTTTACCATCTTCAGGAGGAGGCTTAGGTGACAAAGAAGCTATTAAATACTAGGTGTTCTAGGTGTCCAGATTAAGTGAACACTGCTGCACACCTGGTATTTATTAGCTTTAGTTTCTTTGTCACTATGCCTCTTCCTGAAGACGGTTTTAAAGTAAAACTGAAAGCTAAAAACTGCAACCATGCCTCTGTCTGGAGTACCTTTACTCTGATTAAATATCAGTGGATCTTCCGGTTTGACATTTTATGGGATTTAATTGCCATCTTAATTCAAGAGCATAGTTTAATCATTTCATTTTCTGATTTTGCTGTTTTCCCTTTAAACCTTTCCCATTCCCTTTAAACCTCTTTGCCCATGGTCAGGTTTGCTCTGCTCTTGTACAAAGCTGTATTTGTGCTCTCAGATTTACTGTTACTTGTACAGATTAACTATTTTCCAGCTCAAGCCTTTCTCCTTTTACCCAGGCTGCTACTGCATGCTCTCAAAACTTCTGCTCACACAGACACGTCAAGGCAGGCCTCAGAGGGCCAGGCCCACTATTTAAGATAAGATAAGGTAAGACAACACTTTATTGATCCCACAAAGGGGAAATTCACTTGTCACAGCAGCAGAGTAAAACTGACATCTGACAAAAGTTAA
>JAUMHL010000017.1:11211006-11238736 GCA_032362345.1 Sandelia bainsii
ACAAAACTAACAAAAACAACACACAAAGAGAGGAGCTGCTGTAACAGGCTGCCACCCAACAGGCGCCATTCTAGAACGATCTATTTCATAGATGAATCATTATGATGACAACTTGATGACACCCAACCCATTTTTTCAAATGACAAAGGAGGTGCTGTGATCATTGATATTAGTCCTTCAACACAGATACTCTTAATCAGCTCAGCCCAGCTGCCCGAACACCATCCTACCTCAGCACCAGTCACGCAGCCTTGGTCACCACTGTCCCTTGCATCCATTATCCAGCACTACTAAGTCCATTACACACAGCCTTCCTGAGACATCTAATTCAAACACCACTGGACCCAATACATAACTTTTTTGTGTCTGCCTAAAACACTACAGAACAGAACAAAACTTTTAGATGAAATTATAGAAATCCACAATTATTGAACTAGCCCTTAAAACTTGTGTAAAGATATCTATGGTAAAAACAAATGTTACTAACCTTAGATACCGACATGTTGACAGATGACTGCACAGTGATTTACATTTGTGATGTATTTCATAGCAAGTA
Source organism: Sandelia bainsii (assembly GCA_032362345.1). Lineage (NCBI taxonomy): Eukaryota > Metazoa > Chordata > Actinopteri > Anabantiformes > Anabantidae > Sandelia > Sandelia bainsii. Next base: position 11,211,563 of record JAUMHL010000017.1, read on the forward strand.
GTAAAACACTAGGAAGGTTAAAACAGCAGCCATGTGCTTCTCATCTGGGTTCACAGATTCACACAAGGCTCATCTTTCTGGCTATGTCCTCATTCTGACTCTGCCCCATTACGTGATTGGTCATTTCCAGGTTAAATTCTATTGGCTGGTGAATTTTGACTGGGTCATCTGAGTTTATTGAACAGATAATCCAACTGCGAGCAGCAGAGATTCGTGAGCAGAACTCTTGAAAGTCAACAGCAGCAGCAGGCTTCAGTTGGAGCACAGGAGAGATGGAACGGCAAATACAATGTTTTACAGGAGCAGAGCACATCTGAGTCAGAGCAGGGACATTTTGAGTATGAGGAAAGTGATTTGAGAGAAAGCATAACAACATCTCAGCATGAAATCACGAAATTAAGCTCTCAAATTGAAAAACTATGCTAAAGTTCCAAGAGACAAATAGAAAGTACAACTGAGACTGATGGGAATGCAGGTACAAGTACTGTATGACATTTTCACCCAATGATCACTGTACCTAAAACGTTTGGGACTCTGGGGAATATGTATCTCTGTACAAAGCTTAATTGCAATCTATCTAATATTAGTAAAAACAAACAAACAAACAAGAAACAACTGAGATAAGTTGTGGTGACTACTGACAAACACTATAGACACATGATGCCCCGTCACTTATTTAACATATCTGATTACATATAGACACTCAGAACTACACTATGGTTCAATAAGGGCATTGGAGAGTGTAGGATGCTCGCCAATATTTGTTTGGTTACAGATCTGACAAAATGGCAGTTAGACTTTGCTGGTTGCTAGAGCAACACTGAAGGCTGATATTGGCTCTGATTAATTTTGGCCAATAACTATGATTTCCCACAGATAAATCTCATGTTTAAACTTGAGAATTTTAGTAGTGGCAGTAAGGAAAAAGCAGAACAAAACAGTGTCATAGTTGAACAAGAAAAGTTGTGCCCCCAAAAAAGGTTTTTAGGTGTGGACATGTGAAGGGGTCTTAATCTTCCTGGGGATGGATGAAAGGTCAGCATGGAAAGTTGGAGACTGTCCTTCATCCTTCAGATGTTCCTGTGTAGAGGCTGTTTAGCCTCTCCAGTGTAGAGCTCTGAACTCCGTACTGTACTGGTATCTGGACAAGATGGTAACCTGGACAACTGAGTCTTCACACACTTTATTTACTTTTCTTTAAGTCACTATATTTAGCAGTCATAAGCAAAATATACATATTTGTTAAATTAGATTACACTATAATGTACTTATAAGCATATATTAGTGTTAACTAATGTGTCTGTCCTCATGTGGGCGCTCATAAGTGGACGATATAAAGCCTAATGCTTACGCTTAACCTGTTACACAAGGGAGCTTTAAATAAATGAAGCTGACTTCATCATTAATGTGACCTCACATTAATAAGTTGTAGGGTTTGTGTTTACAGTTCTCCAATACTGACAATAATTGTGCGCTAGTTCATCAAGCCTTTGCCTTAAATCAAAATTCATCACGCGTTTCTGGAGAGAAGTGTGGTAGTTTTAATTTTGTGTTGATGCCGAGGAGAGAGACAGACTGGCATCAACTCTCTCCCCCCCCCCTCTATCCCTCTCCCACTCTCTCTCTCTCGTTCTCTGCCGTGACGTCACTCTCTTTTAAAGCACCCCTCTCGTGTCGTCGCGACTCGGTCCCCTCTCGTCTTCCTCCTCATCACGTTCACCTTCCTAACCGAGCTGAACATCGGCCAATGCTTCACACCACTCCTGCCCTCGGTGTCTGTCCCATGCGTGGGAAGCACAACAGAATCAAGGGCTTCACTTGAGAGGGTCCACGGGAGCGAGGAAACAGGGGACAATCGTTGCATCCTTTTCATTTAGATTTTTTCATTTTTCAGATTTTCCCCTTCGGAAGAGGGGCTCTGATTTCAGCGAAAATATCAGCTCAAACCGTTTTGTCACGGAGGTAGGTGTTCTTAACTTTTAAAAACAGAGAAATTATAAATAGACTAATTATTGTTTATGTCAGTGGCACCTGTTTTGTTTTACTTTAAGTTGTTTCTCCAAAATAGCGATATTAGACGGTCATTGGAATTCGAACAGATTTCGATTTTTCTTTCTTGAATACAAAATACTCACAATTACATATAGTTATTAAGCAACACACTATCCAAATAATAGTATTAAAGTAATTTCAACATGAGACAATGTATGATATAAGTGATATTTAATTTGTTAGTATTTACTTTTCTATAGTTGCTGTAATTTCAGCACCATAGACAGCTCCTGTGCTTTTGACTGCTCCACTACTGCAACAGCTTTTAAAAGGAAAATTCCACCCTAAAACTAAGTTGTACTCTGTTAGGAAAGTCAACATCTAACTGACAGCTGTCTTGTAAGTTTGTAACTGGAGCATTAAAAGTTGAATTCATCATGCCTGTCCATTTATGCATAACAACTTTTTTAATGAAATGAGCACATTTTCTAGCTGTATTTGTGAAATAGCATTAGAAAACGTGTCTTACAATTTGTTCAGTAATTTACTCACAATGGAGCAGCTCCAATTTTTGTTGTTTCTTTGTTGTAAATGAGCTGCACAATAATTTGTATACAGATGACAGAAATTAGAAGTTTAGGATGAATTTACTTTTGAATAACTTTGTACAACTGACTCCAAACTAAGCCTATAAATGTGTTGTTGTGACTTGGTCTCGGGCACTTGTGCACTTCAGTGAGTAAATAAATCAGTTTGAGCTTCACTGAAAAATGTTTTCAACGTCCTTGTTGTTCTTCTGCCCACAGGACGAAGGGACAGCAGCGTGGAGATATGAACGAGTCGCTGGTGGTGAATGACTCCTCTGCGACTCCTGTGGCTGGAGAAACTCTAACATGGATGGAGGCTGAGTCTCCAGAGAATAATGGCAGCCTAGAGTTCTCCACCACCCCTTTCGAGTTCCCCGTCAACCCATGGGACATTATGCTCTGTATGTCAGGCACTGTCATCGCCTGTGAAAACGCCATAGTGGTAGCAATCATCTTCTACACGCCAACACTAAGGACTCCCATGTTTGTGCTGATCGGGAGCCTGGCCACAGCAGACCTGCTGGCTGGAATGGGATTAATCCTGAACTTTGTGTTTCAGTATGTGATCTCATCTGACACCATCAGCCTTATCACTGTAGGCTTCCTGGTGGCCTCCTTCACTGCCTCCATCAGCAGCCTCTTGGCTATAACAGTGGACCGTTACTTCTCTCTCTACAATGCTCTGACATACTTCTCAGAGAAAACACTGCAGTTTGTACACTTGATGTTGCTGGGCACCTGGGGGGTGTCTCTATTCCTGGGCTTGCTGCCGGTGCTTGGTTGGAACTGCCTGGATGATCCGGCCTCCTGCAGCATCGTACGCCCTTTGACACGGAGCAACGTCACGCTCCTGGCAACCTCTTTCTTTGCCATCTTTGTGCTCATGCTGACCCTCTATTTCAAAATCTGCAAAATTGTTTGCCGCCACGCCCACCAGATTGCCCTGCAGCAGCACTTTTTTGCCACGTCCCATTATGTTGCCACCAAGAAAGGGGTCTCCACTCTTGCCATCATCTTGGGAACATTTGGCGCCAGCTGGCTGCCCTTTGCCATCTACTGCCTGGTAGGAGAGCGGGAATATCCATCAGTGTACACCTATGCTACACTACTGCCAGCCACCTACAACTCTATGATCAATCCCATCATCTACGCCTACAGAAATGCAGAGATCCAGCGCTCCATCTACATGCTTCTGTGTGGCTGCTTTCAGGCCAGTGGGTCGTACCGTTCCAGGTCACCAAGTGAAGTCTAAAAAGGTGCTAGGGATCTTTATGTTTGAGTATGTTCGTGTGAGAAAACAACGAGAGCAAAAAGACAAACCATCCCATGTCCATCGACAATCTGCTTACAGTTGACAGCAAATGCTTTACAAATACAATGGCAATGGGATGCTTGAAGTGTGTTGCTCATGCATACTGTATCTGCACTTTAATATGTCTCAAAACGAGTTAGGATAAGATTTTGGAAATGCTGTGAACAAGAAACTTCTGTGAAAAAGACAAAACAAACCTGTGAATGTACTCAGCTGAGAAAAGGAATGGAAAATCTTGCACTTTATTCCATGTTTTTTGAAATGCCAAAGCAGTATTGTATAGCCCTTACTGTGTTTTAATGTCTGGACTTGTGACTAATGTGTGCCATTTTTCTATTTTGTATTGTAGTGTCTTTGATGTACATTTTCTACAAGAGAAATAAAGAGATAAATCCAGCTGTGGCCCCATCATGTCTTCTCACTACTGCATGCTTCTTTGACAGTATTCTTGTGTTACACTGGACTTGTTTTTGTGTTTTACATCCCTTTCACCTTGTTCCAGACTCTTCCTCTAGAGAACAGGTGGGTCTATTTGAAGAGACTAATGGCACATTGACCCGATAAAATAGCTTCAATTCACACCTAGACACATTTGAATCCTGTTTGCTCAGTGTGCGTGTGTGTGTGTATGACAGATATAGAGAGATACGCCCAAACGTGTGATAACATGTGCCATGTGGTTAAGTGGGCATAGCAGCTTTGATTACAGCACTTAGATGAGCAGGTAAAATATAGCCTAATGTGCTGAATTCCCAGCTATTAAATAAAAAGACCACTTTTTTAATGCAGTTTGTTATCTGTGCAAGTCCTTGTTGGTCTTAGTATATAGTTGCATTGAAAAGTTTTGATGCACTTTACTGTGCAAGTGCAGGAAATAAAAAGCTTGTGTAGTCTTGTCTTGTCAAATTTTACAGTTGAGGAGTAAAGCAGCCATTGGCACGTGTATCTGTGTGTGTGAGTAAGAAGAGAAATGATAACAAGTCTGTGTGCTCTCCAAGTCAGCTGTGCTGTAAAGACTCTGAATTAACCTGGCAGTGAGAAATAGAGCAGTTTGTCTGCCAGAATGATTGAACATGTACAGGGTGTTAGAGTGCCACACAGGAGCAAAGATACTGTAGATCAGGGGGCCTGCACATGTTTTTGAATATAAAGACAGATGTCTTCTCCTTGTAAAAGTTTCCATATGCCAGGTTGTTATAGCTACTACATCAGGACACTATGATAAATATGAAATACATAGTTTAAGCTCTATTATAATGATTGAAACAGATTTCATGAATCGTCTTAATTAGCCACGTGTGTTTGTACGTACAAGGAATTTCACTCTGGTTTCTAGTGACTCTTAATACATCTCTCTCTCTCTCACAGACTCTTAAGACTCTTAACAATCTCTACACACATGCCAAACAGTTTCTGAAAGTTGTCAACAATGATACAAATGGTGTGGGTGTGGATTAGTTCAAGGAGAGCTGGAGTTTGGTCCAGAACTAGATAATGATCTGGTGCCTCCTTGTCATTTTTTTGCTCGTAGTCATATGTGTACACTTCACGTGGGCTCTTTTTTGTGATAGCTTTGATGAGGATTTTCCTCTTACCCTTGTTTTGTCTCTTTTGCACTGCTCGGTTCCACTGGTGCCTCAACAATAGCTTTCACACAACAGTAAAATATTGGTCACTTGCGTTAGGTCACCCAGCAAAGCAGGCAAGAATCTTAACTTGTTACAAGATAAGGTTTCAGTCTAAATTTGGTGTGTCTTTCACAGCATGGTTGTGTAAACTTGTGTAGTTTTTTACTTGACAATGACTTATTACAAAAGCACAAGACTGCTTCTTCATGGTCACACAGTTACACTCAGTGACCAGAGAAACAGACGAAAAAAGGAAGGCTCCAACTTTGAATGGAAAAATGTTGAGGAGCTCTTGTTCTACTGTGCTACAGTTGTCAATTGATGTTTTAGGTTTAGTGACCATTTAGCATGACACACAGACAAAATAATATCAAAATCCATTTACTAGTGTATCTGAAGCTTTCCATCATATCTTTTAATAATCACCAGCAACTGGAGTTTACCCAGTTGCCATGGCATTTTAAAGGCTTCTTATCCAGCCAAGCTGATGTGGGCTTAGTGTGCATGTGGTTTTTAGAAAATTTTTAGCTGCTGCTGGAAACCATGTTATGATGAAACTTAAACAAAGAGTAAAAGTGTGGGATAAAACCAAAACAATGAGCTGAAAGACACTAAACTCATTATTATCATGTTGCAAGAAACATCCAGTGTGGGAACCATACCACATAGTACTCAGCAGGGGATATTCTTATTCCAGTCACTGTGTAAAATTACATAAAAGCTAATTAGCTCATGCCTGTGGTGATAATAAGACAGAAATTTTTGATTATGTTTTATTGTTACCTACCAGCTCTTGTGTTTATTTACTTATTCTCTTGTTGACATCACTAGATGTTGAGTTCAGTGGCATGAATTACATTTCTAAAACATCACATTTGAGCATCCACACAATAGCAGCTTATTTCATACAGAAAAAGTTATAAAATGCATTTGTATGTCTGTGTCATCTAACAGCAAAGTGGACTCTCTATTGTTGCAGAGGTGAATATTAACAACACTGAAATTCACCTGTAGACCTTTATTTTGATATTACACCCATTAGACTAAATAGAGGCTTGTAGCAGTGTTTGAATTATGTAATGCTTGGTCAGGGCAGACATGAGCAACTGTCCAGGCAATTACCAAAGTACACAGTCAAATTATTCCCTCATTAATAGCATATATAGCTTATAATTAATTATACTGGTGTAGCAAGTACCCTCCATAGGAACATTACTCTTACTGAGTTATCCATTAGCTTTCTCTCTTGATTGTCATTTCATATTCATATGAAAGTGATCTTGCAGGAAAGTGTGAAATACATATGGCAGGAAAAAAGACAGACACACACACACAAAAAGAGTAATGGCCTTCTGATCTTACTCCCCATGCATAGTGTAGACCTGGGAAAACCTTGGAACTGCCTACATGGTGATTATTAGATAGGCTACTAGGCTTTACCATGATGATCACACTCTCAAACACATGCTTTGTCTCGTGGAAAAGCAGAGACAATACCACATCAGCTGCATAAAAGCTGCTTTGCCATAAAAGCTATCGTCATTTGCCTTCGTCCGTCTGCCTGTGGCCTGTTCAAACACCACTGAGTGTGTGTGTGTGCGCACGTGGGCTGCACTGAATGAGTGTGCTTGTTAGCAGCCTTTCTCCTGGGTATCTTACCAGCTTGTGAGTGGGTGTGCATGTGATGCCTGTATGCAGTCTGTATTGTGTATCTTACTGTATATGCTCCATCCATGCTGTGTGTGTGTGTGCTGTATGTACTTGTATGTCAGTGTGTGTGTGTAGAACAGAGGGAGAGCCCTAGCTTATCAGTAAAACACTGTGTAACATAGCAAGTGTGGGTGAGGGACATTTTTCAAGGTAGCTTAATAAGTGTTATGAGCAGTAACACACTGCTGAGGTTTTAGCTTTGTACTCACACCACCTAATTATGTTTACCTTAGAAGTTAAACACATAAAAAGAGCAGCATGTTCCCTCTGAACTGAGGGTACTACAACAGAAAGTGAAAAGCAGTTTAACTGCATGAGTGATTAAAAATATGTCAGACACAACCTTTGCCTAATGATATAGTTGTGTTTATATTGTTTTGATCAAATTGTATCAATGTGGAATACTGCCACTAAAGACAACCCAAAACCCTTGAACATCACCATACACATTGCCAAGGTTGCTCCCTCCATATTAAAACGTGGTACAAGGATGAAAGGTATATAAGTAAACAAAGTACTGCATTATCATTTCAGCTTAAAATAATCTTTTACATTAGTATTTTTCTTACTGAATCTGAGAGTTAATATAACCATTTAAATGTTTATTTAGTGTCTGACTTGACTTGGCCGGTAATCCTTGAATGTGTAACTCCATAATAAATATTTGAGCCACTAGTGCCTATTTTCTTGATAATGAAAGAGTTGATAATGAACTACAAATATCAGAATGGTATTTAATCTCATATTTATATTTAAATCTTAAACCAAAATATCTTCAGTGTACAGCCAATACAAATGAATTTTGTATTGTATACTTTGTGTTCTATTGCTTTTGGAAGGGACTGTAACAAGAAGAGATGTTGTCAGAAAAATAAACTGTGTATGTCTTGCTTGTGTGCAACATAATTACAGTAGGAAGTAGCCAATTAAATAAAAAACGCCTTCTGGCTTACTTTGGAATATGGCCCTATTTAACCAGATTAAGTAGAACCAAAACGTTGTCTTTATTATTTAAATATGCTCGGGGCTAAGCTATGTACTGAAATTAAATTCATTAACAGGTCCATTACAACAATTTAGGCAAAGAGAGAAAGTATCATCCTCACTGAAATGTCTTTATTACTTTCCTAAGTGAAATAGGTCAGTTTAACCAGTAAGATGATAAGAAGGTTAAGACGGCAGATAAAACAGCTGGAACTGAGTGTCCGGTTTTGTGTAGTTCTAGTGCAGAACAGAACGCGGCAGCAGCTGAGTATAACACTGACTCTGACTCTGACTCTTCTACAGGCTCCATTGATCACAGGCTCATTCAGCGTCATTACCTACCATTAGCTCGCCTCGTCTGAGACTGATCTCCTCTCGCAGACACTCACTGAACCTTCCCACCACAGTCAGGACAGTACAGAGTAGTGTAACCTTCATAACAGTTCAATGCTCAAGAGTCACTTCTGTACCAAATTTACTCTCCTTTTCGCTATGAATCCCTCACTCTCCTGTCTTCACCCTGTACTTGACTCTGCTCTCATCTTCTCTTTGAGAGACACTCCTATTTCTTAGTAAGGGGATGATCATCCCTGTGCCTGCAGACATGATAAGTACTGTGCAGATAAATTCAGCTGTGACCACCTTAAGGAATCAGGAATATGACTTGCATCAGTATCTGAGCATGATGACTTAACATCTTACTATTAGCTGCTCTTAATGCTGGGCATTTAAGAGAAATAAGCTTAAGATACTTTTGTACTCATGCCACATCATCAGGGTGGGGTGGCTGCATAAAATGCAATTATATAAATGTATACATAGCACAGAAGCATGAGTGATTTCAATCCAAAAATACAGATGTACTAAGCAAAACTGATTTGTCAGGGTTTTAAATGATTCAAGACTGCATGTACTTGCTCTCTCTTGGAGTCAAAGTTGTTAGAAAGGAGGAAAAACCTTTTGCAGTCAGAAAACAAGCACTGTAAAGTAATGTGAAATCTGTGATACTTTAAATGCATTTGCTAACAGTACTTCCCTATTTGTACTTGTAATATAGTATATTTTGTGGTTTTGCTACTTTTACTTAAGTGCAAGTACTGTTACATTTTCTGCCACATATAGATCATACAATAAATATACAGTACACACATTTAGCCATGCATCATACAAGACATAGAGTATATTAAATTCAGCTGACATATGACCAGTCATCCTATATAAAGTAAAACCTTTGTAATGTCTAATCTGTCATAATCTATCTCCAGTGAACTGGGCAAAACAGGCAATAAAGGTTCTATAACTGCATAAACAACTGCTGAAAAACTTATGTAACAAAATAACATTTGACACTGAACTTTCACCTGCGGTGGATGAGCTCAAACATCCTTCTCTTTATGAACCAAACAAATTCAAAGTGACATCTGGCATTTTGGAACACAGATGGACCTATTCTATTCTTTATGTAAGTCTTGTACTTCTAAAACTTCGGACCACTTAACACACTGTGTCATGAAAAGCAAAACTGCACAGAAGGTCAGTGTCCAGCAGGGCTGAAGTGAAGCTAAATGACTGTTAGTCTTATATTACAGTTAAAGTACTCAAACCAAGTACAAAATTAAAACTAAAGCACTCAACAGCAGTATCACTTATCAAAATATTCAGAAATAAATTATTTTTCATTTTCATTTTTCATTTTTTTTTTCATTTCAAAATAAATATTCAAACTTATTCAGTGTCAATAATCCTTTAAAACCCACAGAAGTGTTGCATAATGGGCTTGTGTACACTCCTTTTATCTGGGGATGAGAGAGTGAGTGTGTGTAGGTGTGATGTGCACTGTGTTGGTGATAACAGAATGTGTAGGAGGGAGGGCACACAAACAATTATTGGCTGAGCTATCTTGTCATACATCTGACCGCATTTCCCCCTGCATCCAAAGTAAAGAATCTAATATTATTATAATTACATTTAAATATTGTTTGTATTGTTTATTAATTACATTTGTTTATGTTTATTAATTAATTGTATTATTATATTGTTTATTGTATTATTTCAATAATGGACAGAACCCACTCGCAAGTGTTGTCCGATTTTCAGCAGGAACCAGTGGGCTGGAAGCTGAGTGCCACAGACAGCCTGTGAACATTAAAAATCGTTTGCAGATGGATCAACAGTGCTAGTTTTTGTCAATAATAATATTGACAGCTTAACTTTAATAATAAAGAAAACTGAGGCCACATCTAGTGGATAGATAATCACTACTAGTTAAATATGGGTTTAAACACCAGCAACCTTTAAAACTGATGATCTCTAACCATCACAAGAATGGAACAAAAACTGAAAATTATACAAGTTTTAGGATAGCATGAAAAATCTGCACCAGCCCAAGGAATAACTGCAACATTGAAGAATTTGTAATTTTATTATACAAAAAATTGCAATGTCAAAGACTGAAGAGAAACTTGTTTGTTGTCTTGTTTTGCAGTCTACAGGAGAAGGGTTAGGTGAAGGAGCAATCAGGAAAATACTTCTTAAGTTAAATATGGGTACAGTAGCAGATAATGTGATGCAACTCATCGATTTACTAAGCTGACACTGTTATTGCCTGTAATTACAAAGCGCAGTTTGACCAGAGGAATCTAGTTGAACGAAACGTGGCCATGATTTTACCTATTAAATGTATTTCACTCCTGAAGAGGAAACGTAGTTAATGATGATTCAAAATGATGCTATGTCTTGAGGCTTGAAGAAAACCATTATGGATGAAAGGATGAGAATCAATATTAGGAATGTTGTTTTATTTTTTTATACTCTGATGACATCTCTCTAGTGGAAGACTGCCCTCTAGTGCCACTCTAATCACATAATGACTATATTAATGGATGAAAAATTGCTCCTCTATATCTGACTGTCTAACTTTCTGATCATAACACACCATTCCACCCACTGAGATCTGGGGTAAAATAGTGTTGTCCCATAACATTTTGATGTTTCAAGTTTTGAAGTTTTTCCTGAAATGACACATTCAATTATGATAAATGTATCACTCTGTTAAAAGTTGCAAGGCAAATAATTAACAAAAAAAAAAAAACAAGCACTGCAGACAATAAAAATAAACACTATACACGACTACACAAGTAGCAGCAATGAGTGCTTCTAAAATTAATATTGTTTACTATATTCAAGACAAAATAGATAAAAGACCAAAATAATAGATGAACAGATATAAAGATCCAACTCTCATAACCTAATAATAAAAAAAGAAAAGACATTTGTTGACATATTTAAGTTCTTGTTAAAAGATAAGTTAATGGCAGGTTCACTGTATCATAAAACAAGTATATGTCACAGAAAACATGTAAGCAGTCTCGATTGGCACCAAGTATCTCTCCTATATAGAATACACAATATTGCGTTGATTTATTTGTGGAAGCTCCACAGGTTGCATGCCATAATATACTTTACCTCATGTGTTACAAGTAATGAGCTATTGATGATACAATCCTGTGTCAGCTGCAGTAGTGTGCAGATATCCATGATGGGATAACCAGCAGGCAGGTCACACATTGATGAATGTTCACCTTTTGTCACCTGATAGCAGGTATAACTTTCCAAATAGTGTCAAAACGCTACTGATAGAAGAGTGAACTGAGACATATTTGACTATACTGACAGAGAAATCCATTAGGAATGAAATACAGTCTATTACCAAGTGTTCAGAAATGGTTTAAAAAACAACTTCAGGGCTGATGCAGCTGTGGTGAAGTTTCGGACAGAATAAAATCAATTTGCTGACCAGATGAGATGAAGAAACATAGATGCCACCTGGAGGCAGGACTGAAATAATTTAATCAAAACAGCTCTTGAGCTCTTTTCATGTGTTTCATCCTTGTGTCCACAGTACTGGCCTCATATTTGATTTCATGACAACACTTTCCTGAGCTTGTTGCTCTTTTAATGGCAGTAAGTCTCTTTATGATACTGTGTGGTATCACGAGTCCTCCTCATTGTAGAAAAACATGTAGTAGAATAGAGCGCTGATTGCAAGCAGAGCGACTGAGAGGAGCATGTTCTTCCGATTCTCTCCTCTTAGGGTCTCCAGCTCCTTGTCTGTAAGAGTCAAACAAAGCAGATGTTAAAAGAAGCCTACCTCTTCTACTGATGTATGTATAAATATATGTATGAATACACTATGATGACATAGAATTTGAGTCCTTTTTGTTTAAGATCTTATAATATTCCATCAACAATCCCTTGATGGAAATACACCCCTTTAGTACTCCTCCTCATTACTTCCATTATCAATTACTCTGGTTGATCATTTTCTCAATTAAAGACTGGTCAATAAAATATTAGAAAACAGCTAAATATGTCCATAAAGCCCAGATTTTTTAATTATTCAAATTTGTTGTTTTGGCCAAAAATGGGTTAAAACCCTATGATATTCAGTAACCATCATATAACACAAAGAAATTATGCAAATGTTCAAATTTTATTAGTTGGATAAATTGAAAGATTTTTAATAGATGTTTATTAAAATTGTTAATGACTAATTTTCTGTAGATAAACTGTTATAATTCTATACAGCACAGAGTAGCTACCAATACAAAGTCTTGTTTTGAGTATCAATACTATTGTGAATAGTAGTGATTATGTTCTTCACAGAATCCACATAATCAACATATATTCACTATTAATATCTGTTTTGTGTTTAAGCAGGCATGAGATTAAGTCATGAATAGAGATTAGAAAAACAAAATGCCTCATGTCTGGCCAGTTAGTTGGTAGTATTTAAAATATATTCAGAAATATACTTTTTAAACATATAAGCTCACCTAGCTTTTGCACCCTTTCATTCATGATCGCCATTTCATCTTCCAGTTCCTGCCTGTGGAGCAGAAACGATGGGTCAAAGACAAGCATCACATTTTGGATAAGCTGCAAAGTGAGGAAGTCACTCATTAGATTTTATCTGGCTAAGCAGAGATCTAAGGATATAATGTGCACAACTTTTCTGTAACTATTCCTCATATTCATTCTAGCCATAAAAACCCACCTTTTGTACCTTAAACGCAACAAGGACAAAATCTACTGTCCTTGTTACCTGCAAAAACATGTTCCTTATCAAGCTGCAGTAGAATGATAGCAATAAAAAATATAGGTTGGACTGTGGAAGTCTTCGTTCTGTTTGACTGCATATATCTGTTTGACTACAAATATGAGTGCCTGATTGCTGTTGTGCGAGACGCTTAAAAAATTATGAACCTGTGTATTAGCACCTGTCTTGTTTCACCAGTCATAATCTGCATTTCCATCACCTTTCCCTGTCTGAGAGCTTCTCCTTCCTGCTCCGGAACTCCGCCCTCTCCAGGTTGTCGTGGCAACGTGCCCGCCGCTCCTCCAAGCGGTCGATCTGCGAAACAGTATTAACATGTGAGATACGAGGTAAACTACATTCAGCGCAAACACACGCACACTGTTCACAAAGAGAGCAGTCAGTCCGGACACTGACTGACTGACTGGATGAATGAATGAAGACAGTCGAATAAAATTTTGAACACTTTATGGAAAAGTAATGTGTCCGATGTCTTACCTCTGTGGCGACACTGATTTTCTCTCGCCTTCTGTCTTTCTGTTTAGTCATTTTGTGACAATAACTACTGTCAACAGACAACCTGGCTCCTGGATTAGTAAACTGTGACTGTGCGGAAGTGTGTTCTTCTTCTTCGTTATGTTTATTTCTTCCTGTTGACACATCACTTCTCACAGGTGTTGCTGCCCTCTATCGGTGACACATAGTTACGCTTTATTTACTACTAATCCAGTTACACCGATATCGAGTCTGCAGCCAAATCAAATTAAAACACTGAATTGTGAAAACTGGGATGTGCCTTTAGACTGTATTATTCTGTCAGAAGTTACCAAATAATCACTGTGAGGCTTAATCTAATTTTATATTTCAGGCTTCTCCCTCTGACAAGATAGCTCAGTGTTCACCTGGAAGACACAGACAGGTGAGCTGCGTTGAGAGGACTGTTGTCCACCGTCTGTAATCGGATTAACTACCTGACCTGAGAGGATATGAATTGATCATCTGAGAAAGGCAGACGACGAAGCTGCTCATTCTCCTCTCATTCAGCCTCTTTTTTATATTTTTTTTGTAAAAATGCCTCTTTTTATTAACCGCGACCAAATATTTGCGCATCAGGTCCATCTGCTGGAGCACAAGCTGAGGGTGAGACACAGTTTAATTTCTTTTATTGATCTCAAATGTGGCTCAGAGCGACTATAGCTTTAGTCCGTATTTTAAGACAGATCCAGAACATTTGTAATATTCACTGCACTGTTTCCAGAGTAAAGAAGAGCGATTACTGGAGCTGGAGACAGAGAATGCTATTCTACATTTAAGACTCGCAGAGGTAAGAGTAGTTCTTCCATTCATGATTTAGCTACAAGCTTAAACCTGTGGGTCTTTGGGAATTTCACGCTATTCTATTTTATTTATTTTTATTCCGAGACTTCCTGGATGACTTAACAAGACTTTAGTGTGAATGAGTAATGAAAAGTGTGTTTGTGCTGACGTTTTTCAAATAGTTTCCTTCTGATTTTGACGACATTATTGCTGTTTTGTTGGACAGCAACGATTTGAGATAAAGAAAAACTGAAATAAACTTTCCGTGCTCTTGATTTCATTGCCATTTAGTTCTAGAAATCTAGAAATGCTGACTTCCAGCTTGAGTACACCCACAGACTTGCACTGGGCAGATGGCTGATGCTCTGTCTGTTTAAGATGCCAGCAAACAGCAGATGTTGACTGATTACATGCTTTGCTAACTGTATTTCCTCAAAGACACTTAATTTTAGTTTTTGCTCAGGGCTAACACTCAAGCTGAGACCACTTTGGATGTTTAAGGCAGCATTATTAATATTTATTAGAGTGTAGACACTTTTTTTTTTACACCTGACTGAATTTGATGACATTGAGCATCTGTGTTATTCCCGCTACTCATACAAAATGCTTTGCTGCTTTGATAATGATATTTATCTTCGTTAGGACATGTTTTAAAACTATTTAACACGAGCAGTCGTGTCTTCACTTGCTGTACAGCATGTTCCGCTTTAACTGTTAAACATTATTTGTATTCCTGTAAAACACATAAGTAGATCCTGATAGGATAGATACTGTAATGCTATCTAGCACAATAAACTACTATTAAGCATCAGAGTTGTTACTGTACTCAGAGGCTTTTGAGACAAAGCCTGCTGCCTACTACCTCCCAACATTTTGTTTGTTTGACACACTGGAGCAAACTTTCTATATGAATTGCTCCACAGTTGACAAACAAATCAGCCTCCCAAAAACAGTGTGTTGTGTACAATTAAAAAGTTTTGTAGCTTGGACCAAAGTAAGAATGGTGTAATGTAGAGTAAGTATTTAGATTATACATCCTTTTCAGTGTCTGGGGAAACTGCGTCGAGACCATGAAGAGGAGACTAAGGCACTGAACCTGAATGGTCAGCACCAGAGGAATGCACAGAAGATTACCTGGTCTGCCCTCGCCAAACTCCTGTCTGAGGTCCAGGTACAAATGCAGTGATTGTCAGTTGTCTTTATGTTTTGTTGTTATTGTTGTCCAGAGATGCAGGTTTTAAGGAAGCACAGAGGGACGCACACAACAAACTGGCACTCAGCCTTACACGCTTCATGTGTCCGTTCTCTGTGCTGGTGACAGGCTCTGAAGCTGGACTTGAGTGAGGTGTTTGCGGCGTATGTAAACTTTGCCGCTGAGCTGGAGGAGCAGAGCAAGCAGCTGCTGGAGAAAGTAGAGCAAGCCAGCTCCTCCCTAAATGATCACCATGGAGATGAGGTTCAGAGTAAGTACACGGCTACGATACATGTAGCATCTTTGACAGCATCAGTTTACTGTTCAGCACCATCCTAGCAGTTGCTTGGAGTTAGATGGAGCGTGGGGACAGTGAGGTGGAGATGAGCAGACAGCCATCAGAGGAGCAACGTTTAAGGAGCCAAATATTGGATCCGTGCTTTGACAGGACACTGGCTCTGCATAAGTTTTGAGAGCATAACAATATTTGAGAGTCAAACAGTGATGTATCAGACAGTATTTACATGCAACAAAAGGAATTTGGGAAGAAAGACTTTGTGTTATTAAACATAAAGGAATTATTTTAGTATTTTATTCAATACTTCTGCTCCCACATTTTTCTACCTCTCACTTCCATTCACCTTTCTGTTACTCATTCACCCGCTGTCTGTCCTTGTGATTCTGAAGTGGCTCACACGCTATGTGCTGGCTGGTGTGTTCTGATAATCCTCTTCACCCCTCTTCTCTCTCACCCCTCCCTTTGAGCTTGTCCAAGGTTAACTCATCTGTTGTTGACCGTCCTGCAAGCTGGTCATGATACGTAGAAAGTGATCTTGTCAAATGCTTTGGCACATATAAGCCTGAGCACATGCTGTCCATTCAGTTGTATTTACAGTCCACCTATCTATTTTTGACGCTCTCCTGTCTCAATGAAGATGTCTGGTACCAGGTGTGTGTATGTGTGTGCTCCAGGATGAAAGACTTAGCCTTTAGTCAAAGAATTACACCGGATTGCCTATCAAATCCTACCTGGTGCCTTAAAATGAACACTGCAGTGGCGGAATGATGTAAAGCGTGAGCCTTTAACCTCAGTAACAGAAAGAAAAAACATTTTCTTTCTTCATTTCTTTACCATTCATCTGTCAACTTTTTGCTCCTGTCCAGATTTGCAAGCTCGTGTTGCAGCTCTGGAGCGCTCTCTGGAGGAGGAGAAGGAGAGGTGCAGGGCAGAGAGACAGAGGAGAAAAGAACTGCATAACACACTGGTGGTGAGGACAGATGTTTAATGTTTGTTGTTATTGTTACATAATAAGATAGAAGACCAACAGCAAATGTGCTCAGATCAGATTTTGACCCTCATTGTCTTTCTCTGTTTTATAACAGGAGTTGAGAGGAAACATCAGGGTTCACTGCAGGGTGCGTCCAGTTTTACCTTTTGACCATGTCCAGACTTTTGGGTCAGGGTAGGTCATTCACATAACATTCATTACCAAACATATAAACAGTATATGATAATTGAGATTTCAAAATGAGTTGTGTGTTTGACTTAAGGTGATATAGAAGCTGAACATAATACAATCTTTGCTTTTCTCTACTAGGCCTCCATCATCAGAGGAAGTGGTTTATGCAATCAGTGATGTAAGTTTCACAGACTCCTGGAAATTATTGTATTTTGTCCATTTTATCCAATTGCCTGTTTTATTGTACTCACTGTGTTGTGTCACTCTTCACGTGTGGTTCTAAGGACACAGTGATGGTGAATTGCTTGAAGACAGGGATGCCAGTGCAAAACAAGATGTTTGAGTTTGAAAGGTAAAATCAAATTCAAACATGATTTTTTTTAAAATTGTAAGTGGGTTTAATATTTTTCAGCAACTGTGGAAAATGTGTCTCTTTCAGGGTTCATGGACCAGAGGATTCTCAAGATGCTGTGTTTGAGGATGTCAAGCCGCTCATTACGTCTTTGCTGGACGGGTGAGTGTGAAACAGTAGAAAAAGGATTATATCAAATAACATGAGTTAAATAATAGACTTATGAGTAATAGACTGAATGAAATACATAATCTGCATGATATGACTGCATGACTTCAGCATTGAGTGTCACCTCCCTCCTTTCCCTGCAGCTATAATGTGTGTATCATGGCATATGGACAGACAGGGAGTGGGAAGACTCACACCATGGTGGGATCTCAGCCACTGGAAGAACACTCTGGCTCGCAGCAGGAGGCACAGCAGGGTATTATCCCCAAGGCTGCTGCGGAGCTGTTTCGGTGAGCGTGACAGTTCTGGTTATTCATTAGTTTTTATGTAATTTCTTGTATTTAACAATTCAGTTCAAGATAACATTCGTTATCGTTTGTTTTTGTGTTTTGTTCCCACCTTCAACCCTTTCATGCATGGTGGTCACTACAGTGGACAGCTATTCAAAAGCCATTTACTTTAATATGCATGTGGTTTTTACCCATAGTGGCATATCAGCCAACACAGTGGTTTGTATGAGAAATGCAATTATCTTTTGTCAAAACCAAGATGGCCACCGAAAGGTCAGAAATGCTGAGCAATGGAGGGATATCTTGTAAATCCTTCTATTGTAAAAGACCCTTGCAGGTAAAAAAAAAAGAAGGTAACATCAGGTAATAACTAAGGAGTTTTATAAGTGTTAAATTATTTAAATGTTATGTTTATGTTGGGAGAAAATTACAAATAATCATCTGTCAACTAAATTGGACGTCATGCATCACTGGCTATATTTCTAACATAACTGATAATATTACTGTGACTTTGCTGTTCTTGATAAAACTTAATTAACAGAAACCTTTTTGTCTGTAAAATTATTGATTTTTGTTACTTAGCATATCCACCAATTTATTTTTACAAAATATATATTTTTTAAGATCATCTCCATAATGTGACAGTTAGTGTCTTATGAGAGAGCGTGATAGAAAGGCCTACAGAATAGAAGAAAATATACCTTCTGAGTCAAGTGAAGATGATGACAGTGACAGTGATGATGAATGGCTTCCAGATAAAAAGCAAGGATCAGGATTAACAAAAGTTAGCAGTAGTGACAGTGGATCAGAAGATCCTAAATGAGCTGTGGGTGATGAGGTACACTATATTGACAAAAGTACTGAGACGCTTGCCTTTACACACACATGAACTTTATTGGCTTCAACCCTTCTGGGAAGGCTGTCCACAAGGTTTAGAAGTGTGTTTATGGGAATATTTGACCATTCTTTCAGGAGAGCATTTCTGAGGTCAGGTACTGATGTTGGCAGAGAAGGCCTGGCTTGCAGTCTCGGCACCAACTCATCCCAAAGCTGTTCTGTCGGGTGGAGGTCAGGGCTCTGTGCAGGCCAGTCAAGTTCCTTCACGCCAAACTCACTTATCCATGTCCTTATAGACCTTGCTTTGTGCACTGGATTCAATGATTTGGAGGAATGTCTCAATACTTTTGGCAATATATTGCAGCTTATGATGCTGAATGACCCGAAGATCCACCACCAAACCAGGGCATGTTTGACCCTAGTCTTTGAAATGATCTAAAATTAAATGGTTTAGCAAAAGATTAAGTGCAATAAAATATGTTATTTCATAGTTTTTTGCAAACTGTATGATTTTATATTATTGGTACATATTTTCCTTATTGAAAACTCAAACGCATGATGTCCAGCTGAGTGGACATATAA
The DNA here is from genome assembly GCA_032362345.1 of Sandelia bainsii. NCBI lineage: Eukaryota > Metazoa > Chordata > Actinopteri > Anabantiformes > Anabantidae > Sandelia > Sandelia bainsii. The sequence continues at coordinate 11,231,069 of JAUMHL010000017.1, forward strand.
ATAACTTTATGAAATTACATGTTCAAAAATTTTTTCACTTGAATTGTTCTTTTTATGCCTAAAGGGTAATAAAAAACACTTACAGAAAAAATATTGCCTGAACATACCGTAATTCATGCATGAAAGGTTGTGTATGTCTTGCTTTAATATAAAAAAATACTTTTAAAAGTCATGTGTGCTATGAGATTGTGCTTGAATATGTCAGTCACAGTTATTTTGAAGTGTAGGCTGAAAGAGTGCAGAAGAATGAAAAACACCATGATAGAAGGATCGGTACGAAGCAGGAATTGAAACAAAAAAAATGGAAGGTGAAAGAAAGAGAGGCTGCGAGTGTAAGCCGAAGCAACCAAGAGTAACAAAAGGATATAAAAGGAAAAGCTTAGATGTTTGTCGCAGTCACATTGCAAATCTCTCCAGAGAGGAAGTGAGGTGAAGGGAGAGGATGGCAATGAAGAGACATTAATATTGAGCTAAGTCATGCAAGACTTAGGTGTGAAAGTGGCCTCCAGTTTGTTCACCAGTAGCACTGCCAAGCTATCAGCCTGTCCACTACAGGCAAATTGCTAACAACACAAACAGACACTCATATTCAGGAAAAGAAAAGAATACTTTTCTTGCAGCGCATAATGAAGCTGCAGTTGCATGGTGCTGCATTTGTAATGTGTTTTTCCATGCCTAGGGTTATAATTCAGGACTGAAGGATTCTCAATCACTTACATAGCCTTGGTCACTCCGCTGTCAAGATTATAGGTAAGACATTGATAAATCTTCCATGAAACCAGCTCAAAAGTGAGCAGAATAATTCTTTAAGCCCAGAGGAAGTGGGGGGGGGGGACTTGTCAGGGAGTATCAGTGGGAGCAAGAAAGACAAAAACATTTCCCATTTGCATGGGAACACATTTTGGACACTGATGCTTTGATGTCAATCAGGCGTCCTTGATTAAATTTGAACAAACTAGTTTAGCTGAATGACGAGAGCATGCCAGGAAGACGGATAAACAGATAACACAAGAGAGATGGAATTAAAGGCTTGAAAGAAAAGAGGATGCAGAATAATTGGCAACGATTGAGGTCATAAACTAAACCTGGGGGCATCTTCCCTCATAAAACCTTCCCCGACCACAAACCCAGTCCTCCAACCACCCCTGTGCCCGCCCCCTGGAGGCTGCTCATACTTCCTGTAAGTTTCCACTTTTCAGTGCCAGAAACTGAAGCTTGTTGCCATAGAAACAGCCTTGTATAAGCGGGGAGGGGTGAAAAAAATCTCTGCCGCATTGCTCGACTTGGATGAGTGTTTTGTATGTGTGCAGGCGCGTGCATGTGTGTGTTTGTCTGATAGAGACCTTATGAATGAGTGTGTAATCAGGCACTCGTGGAGACGGGCTGCTGTGTGTTCTTGAGAGAAAGACCAAAAGAGAGAAGCTAAGAAAAACAGTGTGTGCTTATTAAATATTTTTCAGTGTGCTGTAAAATAAACAAAAAACTCAGCTGTTCATCATCTTACTTGTAAGCTGTAGGTCTCCGTGATTTTGTGTGTTTGTTACTGATTATTAATGTTGATGAGACAGGATGTTTGATTGGTGATATAACTTACATTTGCTGCTTGTGTGGCATGACCATTACGCACTGTGGCCCATTTAAAGCCTCTCAGCCAATCCTAGAACTGCTCTGGTGAAATTGAATTTGTTCAATTTGCTTCTGGATTCCAAAGACCTTAACAGCCTTTACCGTTGTCAGGCCCCTTCCCCCTACTTCTCTGGCTCAGCCTCTCTGGTGACTAAGGTGACATATTGTATTAGACCATGAGAGTAAGGTTACAGAGCCTTGGTCTGCACCTCCCATTCTCATTCAGTTCCAGCAACAACCTCACTTGCCTTTCCAGCCGCTCAGCAGCCTGGTAGCCCCCGTCCTCTATTGATCCCACAATCTCATCAAGCACGTTTCCTTGAAGATGCAATTTCCACCACATCAACACAGGGCCAGAGCACTTTGTTCTAGCTGCGCCCGCCATGTCATTGATCTAGTTCGCCTCTTGCTTGCTGGTTCCTCATCTCCTCCTCCCTATTCCGCCATTTTTTCAATGCTGCCAGCTTCACCTCCAGCTGCCAGTCACCACTCCACACTAAAACAGACACTCCCCACCCTCTGATGCCCTGCAAAATACACATCTCCACCCTCTGTTCACTCCAGCAAACGTCCACCTGCTGTTCAGTTTCCATCGCTGCCCATGCCTTTGACTGAATGAGGTTCAGAGAAGCACTGAACCATTGTGCACCCACAGGTGTGCACATGCAATGCTCATGAACACACACAAAAGGCACACACAAACACACACCACACACTCTAGCACAGGCATATGCCCCCCATCAAATCTGTGGCAGCAAAGGCCACTAGGGACTCAATGGGGAGGTTGATGGGTATCGTCATTCTGAAAAAAAAAAAGCTCTACTGAAAATCGAGTCAGACTCGATCAAACCCTTACACATATACACAAATGGCAGCTCTCACCCTCTACTTATTTACACTGTACAGCAGACAAAAACACCACCATGAATATTCTCAATACATTTGCTTTAAATCTCACCCTTATTCCCTCTTATCTCTCGTTGTTTCACACACATCCGCACACTTTTTAGTACACCCACACAAAATCTGCACACAAAAATATCCACATATATACACACCTCATCTACTAGGCTTCAGCAGTGAGGTCATGGCGGTCTAAGTCTACACCTCAGGGCCTCAGAGACCTCATCCAATTCCTGCCTCCTCCTACTCCTTCTCCCATTTCTTCTCCTCCTCCCCTCTTGCCCCTCTGTAATCCGCTTCTATTTTTCTTTATGTAATCTTGTCACTAACACATTTTAGATATGACTAACACATCCTCCCGTCCATACCCCTTTCCTTTTCTTCCAGTCCTTTTTTGCCTTCGTTCTTTAATTACCGAGGCAATCATATTTACCAATTCCCCTCGCTTGTTTATCCCTCCCCGCAACTGTTTGAATATTGAAATTGCAATATTTATTTGTCTTCTCTACTCTACGTTCTTGGAGAAAAGGGAAAATGTAACATAGAATCGTGGGGGATTTAATTGAGTGGGTCAGTGGCTTTGGGATGAATTATTAAATAAGCAACAAACATCGCAAACATGCAGCCAGCACTGGAAAAATTGTGATTAAAAACACCACATGCTTGTTCTGCCCCCTCATTCAGCTCCCACCTTTCCTTCCTCCCGCTCCTTCTCACCTCAACCCCTCCCCATTTGGACATCAAAACTGTCCGTCACAGTTCTTTATAGCAGACAGGCAAGACAGAGACTTGTAAATGGCCTTTGAGGCACTAATGTCAGTGCTTATTTTCTGGTGCCCACAATTATTCTACTTGACATTTGATGACAGTGTCATCTTGAGTGATGCCATGAAAACAGGCTGGGACAAACATGAAAGCAGGTGAGAACTCAGACAAACATTAATATAGGAATATTTTTAGATACACACAAGACATTTGGGTGTACTGCATGTCTTTCTGATTTACCTGCTGTCATTAGATGCCTCCTAACTGATGGTGCCAAATTCCAAACTAGAGAACACTGATGAATTTTTTTTAAAGCTCACATATCTATAGTTATCATGTCGTCTGACAGTGTTTTTCCTGCAGAATAAAATATGATTTAACCAATTATTAAGACACTGTTTAGACCCAGGAGGAATGGCAGTACAGTGAAAAAAACCCTATGGTTTGAGAGAGTGTAGAGTAGTGACTGAATAAACTGAAAGATGGTCCACCAAACGGATAAATAAGATGACTGCTGCTTTGATGAACTGGAGGCATGGAGCAGCAAGCTGCATCCACTCTCTAAATTGAGAATCATCGGCCATGACGCTCGCATAACCGGACCATCATCAAAGACTCTCACTGTTGACACATTTGGCAATCAGCACAGCCCTCTGGAAGCCAGCCTGATTACCCTGTAGGGGGTAATGACATTTCTGAGTGTAATTAATCACGTGTGGAGCGCCACTTTCCATGGTGGATGTGAATCATATGAGGAAGATGTACTGATGTATTTGAAAAAAAAAAAACACACCTAGTTACTGCTTTTCCCAGCTTGTGTTCAATTTACATCCAATTACCTGTTGGTGAGAGTGAAACACACAAGTGGACTCTGTTTCCAAGAATACACTGACCTTGTTTCTCCTTGCTTATGAAACAGAAATTAGGAAGCCTGCACTGTCTGACCAATCCCTCCAAGTCTCTCATTGCAGCGTTCCTCTTGGTTTTAATCAGTAAAAGGATGGAACTTGCTGGCCTGTCTGAGGTAATCAACATCAGGGGCCATAAAGCGATGCTAATTGAATGGTCTCATTGTCATGCACAGGGGTATCTCTCCTCACTCCCTTTCAATCCCAATCCCTCTCTTTCCACTCTGACTCTCCCACCCCTTTTTCTCTTGTATGCCTCTCATACAAGTCCCTTGGAGACCCTCCATTGCTGGTGCTGGCTTTTCCCACCAACAGCTCTAAGAAAACAGGCCTTGTTTGAAGTGGATGGAGGAACTGCTGAGAGAGTTTAGCCCGTGTTTGGATCCAAATGTAAGGGGTGGTGGGGTGGGGTGGGGTGGGGTGGGGGGCTGGAGTGGGAGTAAGTGGGGTGAATAGAGGAAAGTGGAGGAATGGTATAAACATTGTGAGGAGATCAACAGTGATATGAACATGCATGAGTAGATATTGGTTTGTATGTGTCAGACGTGTATAAGTTTTCCACATGGTGGCTAGAAACAGACACTGCTTACACAGGAGTTTGTGTTGATTTTCACTTTTATTTCTAAGATTTACGAGTATGTCGATTGAAAGTTGATCATGTGAGGAATTCCACTTTGGGTTTGCTGAAACAGCTAAAGCTATGAACTATGTTCTTTCTCTGCAATAGCCCCTTGCTCAGACCCACTTTGTGAATACTCATAGAGACAAGCCAGGACTGTGACAGAGCATATTGGCTAGAACAAAAGGCCACTGATTTCATATACAGCTTTGCAGATGAAATGAAATAGGGTTACATCACGTACCAGGGTATGATGGCACATCAGTGACTCACATTGAAGCAAATATTGTGGGAGGATATGTTTCTTTTCCAGACATCATTCGACCAATTCATGTGGTTGCATAACAAGTACTCTTAACCTGAACAAATGATGATGCTCACGCTTAGATCACTTCTTCTACTGCATATGGAGATGCCCCCCCCCCCGCATCGAGGCTCATTCCTCCAGGCTACCGCGGCAGAGAGATGTCATATGGGAAGGGAAGCATGCCACATCCAGACCACGGATGGCATTTTCCAGCAACAACTCCACAAAGCCGAACCACTGTCACAGCACCTCCGGCGACGGAACGGAAGCCGCACAGCAGAGAGACTGTCACAGTGACTCTGCAGGCGGACCATAACATGCTGCCGACAATTGATTTTCTTTTGTGTGTGCCCATTTTCACCTGGAAATGCAACAAAACTGTAATCATCCCTGCACTCCCCATCTTCCTCTCTGACAAACCCCCTCAGCCCATCACCACCCACCCTCACACCCCCCAGGCAGCTGCTGCTCAGGCTGCCATCTGGAGAGGGGCTGACCACCGCTTATCAGCCCCTGGCTCATCACACAGCTGGCACAGTGGCACAGATAGAGAGAGAGGGACAGTGGGGAGAGAGAGAGACAAAAGAGGAGGATGGAGAAAGAAATGTAGCTGCGGAGAGATAAAGGAGGGAGAAAGAAAGATGAAGAGTGACAGATAAAGTGCGATTAAAAAATACATAGTAGTAAGACAATATGGCGGCCAAATCAGGAGATAAGATAAAGGTTGCAAATCAAATGACAATGAGGGAAAAGCAGAGGTGAAAGTGAGTGAATAGGTAAAAAACTGAATAAAAGAGAATCAGATATGGGAATTTTAGGGGCTCAGTGTGGGCAGTTGGTGCTGAACCAATGTACCTGTCCTTTATGCCTCATAAATTGTCTTTCAGGGCATCATTGTAGGGGCTATTGATCTGAAAAAGACAACCCCCCCCCCCCCCCCCATGTCTACGGAGACAGCCACTAGTTGCCTCCATTGATGATGTCGCCATTCACTTACTCTTTCATTACAATCCATTCACCTCTCAACCAGAGAAGAGTAATCTTTACACAACCTCCTCTGTTAGCCTCTTAGCATCCTGGCCTCCAGAAGTACTGGCAGGGTGGGAGACTCCAGGAGTACCCGCACAAAGTGTCTGACATTGATGTAGATTAAATCAAAGTGCCCTGCTTTCTCTTTCTGCCTAAATACCCCAGCCTTGTTTATGAATCTGAGGGCCTCTCTCTGTTGGATGATGGACATAGAGCTGTGATTTCCCCGGAGGCTGCCTCCTGGTTTGGCTCTGTTGTGTTCCTCCTCCTTGTTACCCAACACATATTTACATCAAGGCACTGTTGGAATGCTTGCATAGCACATCAAGACCCAGTTTCACTCCTGAAGGATTTCATGATGAGATCAGTGAGTAGGACTGGTGAGAAATTATGTGTTTCGTATGCTAAGCCAGTCTTATTTGCATGATTCAATCGTCCAACTTGGCTCTAAATTGGTCCTCTAGTGTCGGGATCTCCTACTGGGCTTGCAGCTGTGGGAGCATGTTGAGGATCCGTGGACTAGAGCATCCCATAGGAGAAGGTTAGCCAGCACCAGGTGTGGTCTGACTGCCTCCTGAGAGCCCAACTGGCTTGCTCATTTCTCCTCCACTCCCAGCCTTAATTACTAAATTCAACTGGTCATTTGGATAATAACGCACGCTGGCGGTTTTACTCAGTTTTAAAGTCTTGAAGACATGTTCTATTAAGCTGATAATTAAACAGTACCTGAACTTGCAAGCCCCCCAGAGGAGTGACATTATCTCTTCTCTTGGTTACACTAGATCAGTGAGATGCTGGTTGCTCCCTCCTGTCTTGAAGGCAGGTACTAAACCCACTTCGTGAGAGACAGGCATAGCAACCTGATTAAATCAGCAGATTTATTTTTCTGTGTTGGTCCCTGTTGTCTCTTTGTTCTAGTTTGCTTCATATCCAGAGTGCTTCTGATGGGGAAGAGAGGAACAAAAGGAGCTGCAGCAATAGCTTACTTCTTCTTCTTCTCTCTAAAGAGATTATAAGTGCGTGTGAAATGACTTCAAGGAAAAGCACATGGAATTGTCTTTTTTCCCCTCATATCAGCCTGCAACCATGAGCTTGAGACAACTTCCATAGAGACAAAATGGCTTCAGACATCTTGCCACACACTGAGTTACAGCAGACAATGGATCAGCCTTGTTTTAAGCCTGTTCCCCAAGCCACCGTAACCATCTGGATGGTCTAATAGCTGAATCTGAATCCAGTGGACCGGTCAGCAGGCTTGTGTAGTGTAGTAGAGTTGACTTGCAATGGCTATAGATCAGTGTTGAGTGGACATCATCCACAGAGATGACTTACAGTGATGCCTTTAAATAATCTGTTGCATGTTAACACTCTTGCCATGCAAACCAGAGCTGACTTATTGCACATACACTGCATGTGATAAACTGCAGGCTTAGATCTACAGCTCTGGAAAAAATTAAGAGACCACTGCATGAAAGCTGTGATTGCAAATCAGGGTTATTCCACCAAATATT